>JZKD02S0740865.1:96672-145674 GCA_000966675.3 Picea glauca
TGAGGTACCTAAGGGGTACAATTGATTATGGACTCAGATATGCTTCATATCATGAGATAAGCCTACAAGGATTTACTGGTTGAGATTGGGCCGATAGTGTTGTAGACTAGAATATTACATATGGATGTTGCTTCAGTATGGGATCAACTATGATCTCATGGTTCAGTAGGAAGAATACTAGTGTGGCGCTTAGTATGGTTGAGGAAAAGTATATAGCATCATGTTCATCTAGCAGCGAAGCAGTATGGCTTTGGAAGTTGCTTGCAGGATTGTCTGATCTCAAGTTAGAGGTGACTTGTATTTGGTGTGAAAACTAGAGTTGTGTGAGGTTTTCAGAGAACTCGATGTTTCATGAAAAGTCGAAGCATATCGAGATCAAGTACCATTTCATCATAGATATGGTACAAAGGGAACAATGAATCATACATGTTGACTAAGCCTTTGTCGAGAGTGAATTTTGCGTACTTCAGAGACAAGCTTGGTGTAGTCCAAAAGGAATTCCCTAGTAAGATGGAATGATGAGTTACATATGCAATTCCAGGGTAGCAACATCAACATGTGACAACATAAGCGGGTAGTCATTCACAAGCATGTTCTGACTGTGGCACCGGTCAACATGACCTCACACAAGGTCAGTAGATGCTGAGCATTTAGGGCTGGCAAGTTACCCAGATTTTCAAGCTGGTGGGCCAACCTATGTGGTTGGAGGTGTTTCCTAGACTTGGGCTAGATGGGTAGTGTTTGCACACTACATAAACTAATCCTTGTGATTATATGCTTGGTCACTATGGACCGGTTTCCTGGTGTGCCAAACAGAGGTTACTAGTTCTTTATTAACTACAAGTCAGATTTTGTGTGAGCTGACGAGTTACTAGTTCTTTATGAACTAGATGTCAAATTTTGTGTGAGTTGACGAGTTACTAGTTCTTTATGAACTAGATGCCAAATTATGTGTGAGCTAGCGAGTTACTAGTTCTTTATGAGCTAGATGTCAGATTATGTGTGAGCTGATGAGTTACTAGTTCTTTATGAACTAGATGCCAGATTTTGTGTGAGATGGCGAGTTAGAGCCCCGTGATAACATAAATCCTGGATGGATGATGATACCTTGGATGATGATGTGGTTACAAAACTTCTTCAATATATATTTTTGGAACATCAACAAGTAAATTTTCAAGTGTACAGAAGTGTAGAAGTAGTCATGAGGATCGTGACAAAAGAATACCTTCCTTGCTAAGAGGGAGTGTTGAAGTTTGAGTAGCTTCATAAGATATTCTTATTATATCAATATTGTATTAGACCAATTCAAAACCGTAAAGAATAATATTATGTTATATTTGTAAATTCATCCCTATTGTGCCTTTGTAAAAGTCAATTGTAAATTATAAAGGGTAAAGTATACAAGTCGGCCCTGACCTAATTAAAGGGTGGATCAACTTGTATTTATAAGAGGATAGGTGCCTCACTTGAAGGACACACAACACAAGCTCTCTCACACAAGGAAAAGTGTGCAAGTCTGAGGAGGAGACACAACTACAGAGTAAGGGTGTTCTGGTGAAGGGTTTTGGTTATCTCTTGGAGGACTATATTGGTCTAGTGGTGCGCTACCCTTTTCTGGTTATGGTTTTTGGTCCATCTTCTGATTATCTTATGTTTGGTGAGATATCTCTTGAGAGAGACATTTTACTTGCTGATGAATCTATATTGAAGAAGATTTGTTGGGTTTTCTCCCCCAAGATGGTTTCCCAGGATAAATCTTGTGTATAATGTGGATGTCTTTCTTTTAGTGATACTTATGCATGCAGTTATTGTTCTAATTGTTCAAATTTAAAGAATACTAAATACACTTAACTGCTTCAACAAAATTTTAACAGTCCCGACATATTCTAGCTTGATGTTCTTCTTTGTAGCATGTTCTCATAAGAAGTGATAGTTGATAGGAATGTGTTTCATCTTAGAGTGCATCACTGGATTCTTTGAAACACTAATGGTGTTGGTTTTGTCACAAAGTATTGAAATCGTATCATCATAATTTACTTGCATATCCTGCAAATTCTTCTTCATCCAAAGAACCTGAATACAACATGTCGTTGCTGCAATGTATTCTCCCTCTGCGATGGACAAATATACTAATAACTATTTCTTGCTTAACCATGATACCAGGAACTCACCCAAGTAGAAATATGCTCCACTTTTACTTCTTCTATCATCAATTCAACCTTCCCAATTTGCATTTGTGTAGGCAACATGAGATAGATCCATACTTTTTGGATACCATAATCCAAACTCTTATGTACCTTTGAGGTATTTGAATATCCTCTTCACTACCATAACATGTGATTCCTTTGGTGTTGCTTGAAACCTTGCAACCTATACAACTGCCTAAATCATGTCCGGTCTAGAAGCTGTCACATAAAGTAAGCTACCAATCATCGATCTGTACTGTCTATGATCTGCATCCTTGGAATCATGATCCTTACTTAACTTGCAACTTGTCTGCATAGAAGTACTGACTGGTTTGCAATCTCTCATTCCAAACTTCTTCAACATTTCTATGATATAATTTTCCTGAGAGATGAAATTACCTTTGTTGCTCTGACATATCTGTAGTCCCAAAAAGAAGGTCAACTCACCAAGAAAGGACAACCCAAACTCGTGCTGCATGTCTTTGGAAAAATTCCGACTCATCCTTCATCATCACTTCCGAAGATAATGCCATCTACATAGAATTCAATAATCAATATATTTTCTTGATCCACCTTTATGTAGAGATTGTTGTCTGCATTTCCTTTCCTGAACTCTTGTTGTTGTAAATATCTATCCAGTATTGAATACCATGCTCTGGGGGCTTGTTTGAGACCATATAAAGCCTGTTGATGTTTGGAAAACATCAGGAATACATTCTTCTAGATTAATAATTAAGAACATAATTATTAATTATTAAATAATATACACACACACATATATATATATATATATATATATAATAATAATAATAATAATAATAAACAATTATTTATTCTCCAAGAGATGCATCCTTTCATGGATGGTCACCATATGTTCTCTATATATGGAACACTCATCATTGTAATAAAATATCAATCAGATATCATCTCATATAGAAAAATCAACATGGTATCAAAGTGGGACTAGGCTTGAATCCCTCACAGGAGGGACCAAAGAAGATTCTATATTTCCTAGTGGGTAATGTAAAACCCTCAATGTCAAATACACATATCAGATTGTAGAGATTAATCTGAGATTACACATCTATTCAACAATTGGGATGAATTAAATAGCGTTGATTGTTACACCAAAATAATTATTGATGGTGGGTGCAAGCTATAGGAACCAGACATCATAAAAGATACAGTCAGAAGACAATTGGCCTTTAATTTCGACTCTAATATTTTGTATTCAAAACTGGTAGGGATTCATCGTTGACCAATTGGGTGCTCAGAATCCATACTTTATAATACTAGATTACTATCTCAAGTGGGGTGAGATAATAGATTCTGATGGAAAAGATTATGTTTGAATGGAGCCCAGATTGCTAAAATGGAAGAGGTCGACAGATAGAGGCCTATTTGGCAGACGACCACCCAGTTTAGTGGGAGTGTAGTCCAACGCACATCATAAATTTAAAATGGTAAAAAAACATACTTCACAATTGTAGCTCCAGTTCTCTATTTCATTCTTCCATGCTATAGTTCAATTTCAATGTTCTACAATTATGGTGATCTGCCAGAATCCAATTACTTATAATTCGACTAACCACAAGGGCCTTTCTATGCCAGAAAGTTAGATAACGATTGGTTGAGTTTTAAAACTGATAACCCCAAGTAAAGTTATATCTAATGAAGGCGGCAAATTGCTCGGACTTTGGAGTGAATGAGAAGTTATTTTAAAATAATTAAATTATTCCAAATAAATCTCCATACACCCCATAGATACCATGGGAATTTGAACATAGATTTGATGCATAGGTGGTTCTCACTGGAGATGTAGTTTTACACATTTAATCCTTCCACAACAGTTCTTAACAAAAACTTGATGATTTGAAGCCGATATAAGTTATCTTTTAAAATCCAATAACTAAGATTTCAAGTCATAACAGATTAGCACTGTAGCATGATGATCCATATTTTCAATTGCATAGTCAACAAAACAAAGTGGGCATGCTAATTTTGTGGAAGCATCACTGCAGACAGGTGTAAATGTTTATGTGGTAAACTATGGTGAGCACACAACTTTGCATTATGCTGTGAGCAAAGGGAGAGTTAAGATTTCCCAAGTTTTAATCTCTAATGGTGCCAATGTCAAGCTAAAGGACAAGTTTGGTTACACTCCATTGCATCAAGAAGCAAGGGAAAGGCACCCATAAATATGCAAGTTGTTTAAAAGATATGTTTGAGGTAGCAACATGAGACATTCTTCCTAGAGGGTCCTGTGTGGACTAGTAGGGGGGAATGTGGACTTCATACTGACGTGCCTCATATGGTTAGATGAAGGAAATAAGACATTGGTTTCGTGAGGAAACCTCGATATGTATTGGGAGACATTAGATCCATGAGGAAACCTCGACGTGTCCTAGAGAATACATTGGTTCCATGAGGGAACCTCGATATGTCTTAGACATATGTTCCACGAGGGAACCATGAGATGTCTAGTATGGACATAGTTCATGAGTGAAGCTTGAGGTTGGACACTTCAGGATATTTGGGTGTCTAGTATACATTCATGTACCCAAGGAGAAAAGGACCAAGCTATACCCTTCAGGAAGAAATGGTCATTTGTGGGGTACAATGAGTCTTCAAAGGCATACCAGATCTACATCCATCTTTAGAGACAGATTGAGGTCAGCATAGATGTTACCTTTGAGTATGAGATATCCTTTAGGAGATATAGAGGATCTCACATAGAGATTGATAGTGAGAGACAAGGAGAGATTGTGCCTTCTCCCCTTAACCCTCCAATAGTTCATAGGGAGACAATTGAGCCTATTGCTCAAATTGATCTCGTTGATCCTGTAGCTCCAGTTAATGTTCCCAGAGATATTGCAGTAGGTCAGAAGAGACTTGCATCTGCTCGCCAAACTATGCAGGAGGAAGAAGGACATGCATATCCCCATAGTACCTTCCAAGAGAGAAATATACCTCAAAGATATTCATGCTATGTCACAATTATGAGCCACAATCATTGATTCTGAGCCTTCTGGTTATGAGGAGGCAACTAGTCATCCAATATGGAGAGATGTCATGATGGAGGAGTATCAATCCATAATGAAGAATGATGTGTGGGACATTGTTCCAAGACTTGAGGGGAAGTTTGTAGTGACTTCCAAGTGGATCTATAAGATAAAACACACAGTTGACGAGAGCATCGAGAAGCACAGAATAATAATTGTTGTTAGAGGATTTTCTTAGGTGGAGGGAATAGATTATGAGGAGACATTTGCTCTTGTTGCTCGATACACTTCTATCTGGATTGTTAGAACCATGATTTTCATAGCTAGAGTTAGAGGTTTTTCCAAAGTTTTCAAAGTCATGACATGATATTGGGAAAATCAAGGCATTCCTAGATGAGTCATAGGTTAGGGTGAATATCATGTAAAAGGTATTATGTTTCATCATCACCTTTAATGAGGTTAGAGAAGGAACAATCACGACACTCCATGTCACTGGTATCATTGTAAACTTCAAAAGCATACTCATTGTCCAAGTTCGTTGTGCAAAGGCTTTTGTTGCTTTCATTTGTTGCGTGTTGCACAAAGGATTTCATTGTGCAGAGGATGTCTTTGCGCAGAGGATGTTGTCGCCCATAGGATGATGTCGCGCAGAGGATGTTTTCGCCGATAGGATTTTGTCGCGCAAAAAATGTTTTCACACATAGGATGTTGTCACGCATAGGATGTTGTCACGCAGAGGATGTTGTCACGCAGAGGATTTTCCTACGCACAGGCTACAGGGCACACTACGTAAATGAATGGTTTAGTGGTCAACTTAAATATCACTTTCTGACCAGGTGGAGAGGAATATTGAAAATCCCTGAGAGGGTTTTGTCGAGTAAAAACCAAATATTAAAAACCTCTCTCATATTTTCAAAAGGTGTCATGGATTGGGATATTAGAAGGAATATTTGAGCCCTATTTTTCAGTGTTAATGATTTCCTGTTTGAGACATATTTTTGCGACACGTATTCTGACCAGTTGGAGATGAATTTCAAGAAACCGAGAGAGTTTTTTCTTTATAAAGAGCTTACCTACAAAAAATGTTCTCATAGTTTACACATATGTTACATTTTGAGAATTACAAGTGGTGTTTTGAAGCCTATTTTTCAGAATTTCGCCTCCTGAAAGGAAGGAAATCAATTAAAACATGTCATTTTTCTGTTTGTAATTGTTTCTATTTTGGGAAAGGGGTTGGAGTTCTAAATGATGAGATGGAAAGGAAATATAGTGATATATATTTCATGGTACAAGAGTAGAGAATGGTTGGACCCTTGGGGGATTGGACTGTGTATATTTTTCATGAATATCTCTATGAGCTAAATGTAGAAGTACCGTGCTTTCATGAAGTAGAGATTCATTACGGTGTTGTTTTAAGTATGCATTTTATTTGTAATTCCCATATCCATAATTGTCTCTTCTTTCCAGTATTTAACTGAGAGTAAATTTTTGGAATTCATCCATCTTCGATGCTCCATTCATACGGTAAATACTTGTTATGTGTTTAAATATTGCGGGTTCAGAATTCATCCATGCTTGATGCTCTGCTCATAGTAATCTATCTTTCTGTATTTAATCTAAAGTTACATTGAGAACTCATCCTTTGCTAGATTCTCTCAGTGTGATGGGATTCCCCTTTCTATTTTCTACTTCCATCCAAAATATTGTCTGTTGCTGAAGAATAACACTTACTTTGCCTTTGTTCTCTATGAGTACACCACCAATCATTAGCTCAATATTTTAATTTCAGAACTAGACTCCATTTCCCAATGGTACCTTTTCCTTGTTTGTCCTACCAACCATTTTAAAACAAAAACAAATATGTCCTATTGCAGAATATGACTTATGTTCCTTTATTGATGAAATCCTTGAGTTATTACCAGTCATTAGACATCTGAGAGAGCCCTCTCTGGTTGTATAGGTCAGAATACAATCTAAAGTTGGTTGAAACAATTAACTTGGGGTTTTCTTTGATACATCCCAAAGAAAGTTCTAAGTGTTAACATTTTTGCACAGTTGTCGGGGAACGAAAGTTGCATTTTCCCTGGGAGAAACAACAAGGTTTAGACCTGATTTCTGATGGTGGACAAAGGTTAGACACAAGAAGGATGTACATTTCCACTTGGCGACTCCAATCAAGCTTCAAATGAGATTCAAATACTCCACTGGATGATGAGATCCATTGATAGAGGTATGAAAGGACATCATGGGAGAAAACAAGTACCTAAAGTTGAGTTTTTTCCAAGATATAATATTTTTTGTTACTAATTACCTTTTTTTTCTTTCTTGAACATGCTAAACACATTTTTCTTTACCTACTGCATTCAAATGATGATCATGATAATCTTTCACTTGTATATCCTCCTCTTAAAGTTGTACATATATCTCCTCATTGTATCACTATTTTTGATCAAAATCTTCCATCTGAGCCATGTGATGACCATAGCCAAGTTGATGAGGCTCATGAAATCAAGGATGATATCTCACCTCCTATACTTGATCCAACACCCTCCAAGATTCAACCAAGATACAGACCTTTAAAATTACCTCACATCCTTCATAATTTTCCTCCAAAGCACTATAACTACCTACCTATGTTTGATGGAGAACCTAATGCCATCACAACTGAAAAAAACATCCAAGATTTTGAACATTTTATAGATTTGTTTGAGATTGATCATAACAATGTTTTTATGAGGGAATTCTCTCAATCCTTGAAAGGGGATACCAAAGATTGGTTTAAACACTTGCAGCCAGAGACAATTAGCTCATGGGAGGAATTGAAGAATGCCTTTTTGAAATTTTGGGGAAAGAGGAAATATTTGGATCTACATCTTACAGAGTTCTATGCCATGAAAAGGTAGAGCAATGAAACTATTTATACATTTAGTAGAAGGTTTTTCAGTATTTATTACAAGTTGCCCAAAGAAATTCAACCCACTGAAGTTGCTGCCATGCTCCATTATGAAACAACCTTTCATCCATATTTGTCTTTCCTTCTGATGGAAAGAAGATCTAAGTCCTTACAACAAATGTTTAATGATGCTCATGAGATTCAACACAATATTCAAGCAAGTAAACAAATTCAAAATGGGGAGTTGGATGTTAATAATATCATATGTCCTCTTGAAGTTTTAAATGTTGATGATTTTGCAAAGGATTATATTCCACTTATTGAAAAAGAAGGTGCTAATTTAGATTCTGATACATCTCATGATAAGCATTGGGGCTGATTGTTTTATGTATTCATTTGTATATATTCAAGAAAATGAATTTTCAAATCAGTTTGTTGAAGAGTAGGTTGATGTCCCAAGATTTTTCTTGTTAGATGGCATTGTAGATTTTGTTGATTTTCCTATATATGATGAATATGATGATTATTATTATGTTGACTTCCTAGAAAAACCAACTTCATGTTCTCTATCAGAAAATGTTCCTTTTCAACATTGTAATGAGAGCAATCAACCTACATATCACAGTTACAAAGAATAATACAAAGAAAGTATTGAATCAGCTCAAGGAAATTCTTTACCTTTATGCTTTTCTTCATTTAAATTGTTGAAAGAAAATTTGAAGATCATCACTGAAGCAGAGGAATGTGTGCTGATGCAAAATCACACTGATTCACTGGAACAAATTGACAAGAAACTGCAGAAATATTCTCATGTGTTCGATGACCCCATTGCTTGTTATATGGAAGGTTTTATCAGTTCAAAATTGCATCCATTGGTTGAAGATGAATCTGAAAATGTAGATGATGATGAGTTGTTGTCCAAATCAGCCATGTCCTTCTTTCCATCAAGGGTTTCATTGCAGCAATTTAATACATATCTTCAGCCCTTTCATGACAACCATCAGTTTGAGATTTATGGAAGAAAAAATGTAGTTGGAGAGATGATACAAGATGACAGTTTTGTGCAATATCCTGAAATCAATTTTCTTTCTTTTCAAGATCATTTTGAAACATGTTTGGAAACAACGAATGGACCTAAGTTTTTAAATTTGGTCAATATTGAATTTGATGAGTTTCCATTGAGAGGGTTTTACCTTTCAATACTGATCAAAGATACATAAGGAATTCAACTCGTGGACAAGACACTTGCATGGTTGTGATTTAACCTAATAAAATAGCTTAGATATTAGCTTAGTGTAGGTAGCAGTTTGAATAAGCTCAACATGGAGATCATTTCTTTCATCAATTTTCAGTTTGTATTTTCAATTTGGGTTTAGTTCAGTTGTAAAATAAGTTGGTGGCGAAGCAGTTTATAGGTTGCAGATCACAATATATGGCTTGGGAACAACCCAATGGATAGGCACAGGGTATACAATTTCTTTGCTACCTCACATGGAGGATAGCATCCTCATTGGAGCCAGTTGTTAGCACTATGATTTTCATAGCTAGAGTTAGAGGTTTGTCCAAAGTTTTCAAAGTCAAGACATGATCTTGGGGAAATCAAGGCATTCCTAGATGAGTCATAGGTTAGGGTGAATATCATGTAAAAGGTATTATGGTTCATCATCAAATTTCATGAGGTTAGAGAAGGAACAATAATGACACTCCATGTCATTGGTATTGTTGCAAACTTCAAAAGCATACTCGTTGTGCAAAGGATTTTGTTGCTTTCATTTGTTGCGCCCTATGCAAAGGATTTCATTGCGCAAAGGATGATGTCATGCATAGGATTATGTCATGTAGAGGCTGTTGTATTGCATAGGATTTTGTCTTGCATAGGATGTTGTCACGTAGAGGATGTTGTCGCGCAGAGGATTTTCCTGTTCACAGGCTAAAGTGCGTGCTACATAAATGATTGGTTTAGTGTTCAACTTCAAGATCACTTTCTGACCAAATGGAGAGGAATTTTGAAAATACCCATGAGGTTTTTGTCGAGGACAAACCAAATAATAAAAACCTCTCTCAGACTTGTAAAAGGTGTCACGTATTGGGAGATTTGAAGGAATATTTGAGCCCTATTTTTCAGTGTTCATGATTTTCTGTTTGAGAAATGTTTTTGCGACACGTATTCCAACCAGCTGGAGAGGAATTTCAATAAACAGAGAGAGATGTTTCTTTATAACGATATTACCTAAAAACATCGTTCTAATATTTTACATAGCTATTACTGTTTGAGAATTACAAGTGGTGTTTTGAAGCCTATTTTTCAGAATTTCTCCTCCTGAAAAGCAAGAAATCAGTTCAAACGTGTCATTTTCTGTTTGTAACTGTTTCTATTTTGGGAAAGGGGTTGGAGTTCGAAATGGTGAGCTGGAAAGGACCTATAGTGATATATATTGCACAGTCCAATAGTAGAGAAGGGTTGGACCCTTGGGGGATTGGACTATGTATCTTTTTCTTGAATATCTTTATGAGCTAAATGAAAAAGTATCGTGCTTTCATGAAGCAAAGATTCATTACGGTGTTGTTTTAAGTATGTATTTTCTTTATAATGCTCATCTCCATAATTGTCTATTCTTTCCAGTATTTAGCTGAGAGTAAATGTTTGAAATTCATCCATCTTTGATGCTCCATTCATACGGTAAATACTTGTTATGTGTTTAAATAATGCAGGTTCAAAATTCATCCATGATTGATGCTCTTCTCATAGTAATCTATCTTTATGTATTTAATCTAAAGTTACATTGAGAACTCATCCTTTGCTAGATGCTCTCAGTGTGATGGGATGCCCCTTTCTCTTTTCTTCTTCCATTCAAAATATTGCCTATTGCTGAAGAATAACACTTACTTTTCCTTTGTTCTCTGTGAGTACACCACCAGTCATTAGCTCAATATTTTAATTCCAGAACTTGAATCCATTTCCCAATGGTACCTTTTCCTTGTTTGTCCTACCAACCCTTTAAAAAAAAAAAAAAACCGTCCTATCGTAGAATCCGACCTCTGTGCCATATTGATGAAACCCTTGAGTTATTACCAGTCATTAGACATATGAGAGATCCCTCTCTGGTTGTACAGGTCAGAACACAATCTAAAGTTGGTTGAAACAATTACCTTGGGGTTTTCTTTGATACAACCCAAAGAAAATTCTGAGTGTTAACATGGACGATTATTTCCCTTACAATATCCATGGGTTGAAGACTACATCATATGGATGTGAAGACAACCTTTGTCAATAGGGATATTGAAGAATAAGTATACATCGAGCAACCTGATGGTTTCATGATACACGATAAGGAGTCTCATGTGTGCAGGTTGAAGAAGACATTGTGTGGACTCAAGAAGACACCTTGATCTTGGTATGCGAGGATTGATGGATACTTGATGATTTTGGGCTTCAATTTTTTTTTTTTGATCCCAACCTGTACTACAATATTGTTAATGGTGAGTCCCTGATTTTGGTCCTCTATGTTGATGATTTATTCCTCACTGGTATAGAGAGCCTTATTGTTGAATGCAAGTATGCATTGGCCTCTAAATTTGAGATGAAGTACCTTGGTATGATGCACTACTTATTGGGACTATATGTGTGGCAGAGAACTGATGAGATCTTCCCGAGTCATGGGAAGTACACATTTGAGATATCATAAAATTTTGGGAAGATGAACTATAAGCCCATGGCTACACCAATGGTGATGAATTTGAAGAAACTAAGCGTGTCTTCTTCTGATTTCGACAAGATTTATCTGAACCTGTACAGATAAATGATTGGATCATTGATGTATCTGGTTAACACCAAACCAAAATGTTTCTATGCAGTGAGTGCACTTAGCTAGTTTATGAGTCAGCCGAGACAAACACACTGGATTGTTGCGAAGTATGTGTTGAGATACCTGTGAGGCATAGTTGGACATGGTCTGAGATATACTTCCAATATTGACATGAGATTGTAGGTATATATTGAATTTGATTGGGCAGGGAGCACAATAGATAGGAAGAGCACCTTCGGGTGTTGCTTCACTTTGGGATATGCCATGATTTCTTGGTCTACCAAGAAATGGATTTCTGTGGCTTTGAGCACCATAGAAGCTGAGTACATTGCATTTAGTGTGGCAGTCTGCGAAGAAGTATGGATTTACAAGCTCCTTGCAAATTTATTTGGACATGGGATGGATTCCATCGTTATTCATTATGATAACGAAAGTTGTGTGAAGCTCTCAGAGAATCCAATATTTCATGACAAATTGAAACACATTGAGATCAAGTACCATTGCATCCAATACATGGTGTAGAGGAAGGTAGTATTGGTGCAGTTCCTTCCTACAAATGAGTAGGTTGTTGATGTTCTTACCAAACCATGATGAATTTAGAGTACTTTTGTGACAAACTTGGTGTGGCAAAGAATGCCTCCCTTGCTGAGAGGGAGTGTTGATGTTGGCATCTTCGTTAGACATTCTCTAGATCGTACTCCTTTGTGACTGAGTTGAGTTGATATTCGAGGAAACTTATCCGAGAAGGGATAGGTGGGACACTTATCTGAGAAGGGATAAGTGGGTTTGGGATTATATCCCAATGTCTCTTGTGGAGATCACATGAGGACATGCGAAGGGAGTTGACCTTGACTTCACACACTATGGGGAGTTGACCCTAGTGTTTCTTGAGGGAGTAGCCTCTAGAATTCCACATGGGAGTGACATGTGTGACAGACATTCTCTAGATCATACTCCTCTGTGACTGAGTTGAGTTGATGTATGAGGACACTTATCCGAGAAGGGATAAGTGGGTTTGGGCTTATATCTCAATGTTCCTTGTGGAGAGCACATGAGGACACGTCCCTTGTGGAGAGAACATGAGGACATGTCAAGGGAGTTGACCTTGACACACACACTATGGGGAGTTGACCCTAGTGTTCCTAGAGGGAGTAGCCTATGGAAGTCCACATGGGAGTGCCATGTGTGACCGACCTATTGCTACTATGGTGGTTGTGTACCACTGGTGGAGATTGTGTGTCTTTGGAAATTAGTTGTGTGCTACTACATTGGTTGTGTACCATTGGCAGCGAATGTGTGTTACTGGATAATATATTTGTGCTACTAGTTGATTATAGAGTAGTCAGTGGAATACTAGATGAAGACATCATGGAAAGGTACCTCCCTATATAAGAGGGATTCTTGATGTTTCAGCATCAGGTGAACCTTCTCCTAGATTGGGATGCAAACCAAGGGAGATGGGATAAATTTATCATAAAGGTGCACTTATGGTAAATGGGCTCAGGTGTAGTCCTTCCTTAATCATGACAAGGGGTAAGATGGACTCAAGGTGCTTTCCACGTGTCAGTTAGCATCATGATGACATTCACTCACATGGGTGTACTTGTGGTGAATGACCTTGGTGAATTATTTTTCCTAGTCATGGTGATTTGACAATGAATGATATAAGAATTAAGATGCTAGATGATATCACATCCATACCCAAAGTGAGCCTGATCGTAGAGAGAGTTAGTTGGCTCAAAGGGAGAGCCACAGGGAGATTTTCCCCTCTATTCAGGAGGGAGAGAGACATCTCCAAGGACTGATAAACCTGTGTCATGAGTCTAGGGCGACGTTTGTATACTTCAAAGACAAAATTGGCATGATGCAAAATGTATCCCTCGTTGAGAGGGAGTGTTGATGTTTGGACAACATCAGGAAGAAATTCTTCTAGATTAATAATTAATAACATAATTATTAATTATTAAATAATATATATAGATAATAAGTAATAATAATAATAAATAGTTATTTATTATCCAAGGGACACATTCTTTCATGGATGGTCACCATATGTTCTCTATATATGGAACACTCATCATTATAATGAAATATCGATCATATATCATCTCATATAGAAAAATAAACAAATCCTTCTTCAATATACAAATATAACTTTCCTTCTCTGATAACTGAAATCCTTCTGGATGCTCAATGTAGACTTCTTCCTCTAGATCTTTGTTTAGGAATGATGATTTTACATCCATATGATACACTTTAATATGATTGGAGCATGCATAAGCTCGTATTATTATGATTTCTTCCATCCTGGCAACTGGGGAAAATGTCTCTTCAAAATATATACCTTCAACTTGACAGTATCCTTTTCATACCAATATTTCTTTGTTCCTGGTAACCTGTCCATACTCGTTCAATTTGTTTCTGAAGACCCACTTTGTACCGATGGCATTCTTGTTCTTTGGTCTTGGAACAAATTCCCATGTGTCATTCTTTTCTATTTGATATAAATCTTCATCCATGGCCTTGACCTAGTGTACATCTTTGCCGACTTCTTCAAAACTGCTTGGTTCAATTGTATACAATAGTGCTAGATGTTGTTGTTCTGGTGAACAGATTCTTCTTTTGGTTTCAACTCTTGCATCTTTATTTCCAATAATTTAATTTGATGGATGATTCTTCTACACTCGTCTGCTAGGTGTATTTGGAGGTACTTGAATATCCTATTGTTCTTGCTCTGCTTCTGGTTTCTCTTCTTCTTCATCTACTTCTTGGTGACCCCATTACATTGAATCTTTGCTACTTTCTTATATCTTTCGACCATTTGTCTCATAAACCGTCACATTGATGCTTTCCACTATTCTGTTGAGTCTTAGATTAAAACATTTGTATGCTTTCCTTTTGCTTGAATACCCAACCAATATGCCTTTATCGGCTTGAGAATCAAATTTTCCATTTCTTCCATCTTCTCTTTTGATGTAATATTTGCTTCCGAAAACTATGAAGTTCTTTACATTTGTTGGTATTCCTTTCCATAGTTCATATGGAGTATTATCATTGTTATTTATGAGCATCCCTCTATTATGAATGTGAACTTCTATATGCACTACTGTACCCAAAAGACATCTGTCAACTTAAAATCCATTAACATGGTTTTGGCCATTTCTTGTACTATTTTGTTCTTCCTTTCAAAACTCCATTTTTTTGAGATGTTCTGGATACTAAGAATTGACTCTTTATCTCATGCTCGCTAGAGAATTCCATGAATTCCTTTGATGTAAATTCTCCTCCATTGTCTGATCTCAATCACTTGATTTTCAACTCTATCTCAGTTTCAACCATCTCTTTGTATGTCTTGAAGCTTTCGAATGCCTCTGACTTCTTGTTTAGAAGAAAACTGCAATAATTCTTGTGTAGTTGTTAAATAGTAGCCTGAAGTATTGTTCACCTTTCAATCCTTTTATTCTTGTCGGTCCAACTAGATCAATATGTACAATTTCCAGTGGTTTTGTTGTGCAATATTCCTTTGACTTGAACTTTGTGTTGGTATGTTTTACCTGTAGACAATGCTTGCATAGAATGTTTGTTGGCTTTGAGATATTGGGAATTTATTTTACTACTTCCTTTTTGCTGACTTTGACAAGATTATCATAATTTATGTGGCCCATTCTTCTATTCCAGAGCCAAATTTCATCGTCCTTTCCTAAGAAACATATGTAATTTCCTATTTCATTTAGAACATATATGTTGCTTGGAGTCCTTACAACTGTAGCTACCAACTTTCCTGATTATGCTTTCCTTATCTCGCACTTCCTTAAATCAAACACAATCATGTTTCCTTGATCACACATTTACTTACACTTAGCATATTGTGTTTCATGTCTTCGACCAATAAAACATTTTCTACAGTGGCATCCTTACTTACGATCTCAATTGTTCCCTTTCCAATAATCTTGGTTGAGTTGTCATTCCCAAATGAAATTGATCCATCTGTTTCCTTTTTCAATGTCAGAAACCTTTCTTTATCACCTATCATGTTCTTTGAGAATCCACTATCAACATACCATCCACGTTTATTGTGTTGAGCTTGTAGAGAAAGATTTCATTTTGAAGTGTTGAATTGATCCCGCTTTCTTATCCATATCCTTTGTGGTTCCTGCTTATGACTGTTGATATTCTGCTTTGATTTTGTTAGGGTCCAATCCTAACCCCTCTCCATGGTTAATTATTTAGTAGGATATGATTTCTATTTAATAAAGGCCTACATTAGTTAATAAGGCCTAATAAATAAAGAAGAATAAGTCAATGTAAGAAAACCTAATAGAAACTTTCACTTCTAGAAATATCTTCCTCTAGAAGTTTCCTTAGAAGGTAGAATTAGTATAAATAAGAGTAGGAGACATTGGATATTTTGTCTTGGAGATTATTGTAATAGAGCTATGTTCTAGTTGAGGTTTCCCCCTCAAAGAGGCAAGTGAACATTGCTATCATAATAAATTTTCTCTTCCTGGTGATTAATCTGGTGTTCTTATGATATTTTTCTAGATATATCATTATTATTGTGTCATTTCCTGCTAGATATTTTAAGTTCTGCATAATATATTGTATCAGGAATATTTCAAGTGGTATCAGATCTCTTTCTAGGGAAATAATCATGGGCTAATTTTTTCCAAGGTAGAGACATATTCCGACGTCTTTAAGCTAAAAAAGATATATTGTTGCGTGCATAAACCCACGACCGGGGAGTCATACACACATGAAATGCAAGTGGTTCTTAAGCACACATATATTGGCCACCCTTGTAACCCCTGTTGGTACCCATTCGAGTGGTAGTGCATCAGACAACACCTATATATGGATCGACCTAGGCATCTTGAAGCCCTTCGTAGATAAATAGATCAGTCGCTTGACTTCTATAGTGTCACCGAGAACAACACTTGGGAAGTGAATCTCTAGTACCTGGGTAGTTGAGTAGTACAACTAGGGGTACGATATATCCTCCTTAGTTGATGCCCTAAGATATTGGGTCGAGTACTACTGTTGGAACCCGCACGTATATAAGAGAGCTATAACACATGGAAAACCCTTGACTGTAGATTCCCTGCAAACCCTAACCCTTGGGAACATAACAAAGAAAGAAAAGATAAGATCTATTGCAGTGCAACCTTTCCATCTACATTTCGGTTGCAAAATTAGTACATCTTTTGTCATGTTAAGAGTTTGGGCATTCCGCCTCTGCAGTATTATTCAGTTCAGAGTATAACTCCGCAAGAGTTAAAAATAAAAATAAAACAATCTGGGCCTGTTAGCACCCTTATTTGTTACCTATCCTATTGCATTCCTCTCTTCGTTCTGATCTTTTGGAACAGGGGTAGACCCAGGGTTCAGCTCCAAGAGTGCACCAACAAGCCCTAACTACTACCCCTTTCGGCAACACCTGTGAAGCAGATGCAGTCTCACCCGAAGAAGCTATGGCGGGGTTGCAGGACAAAGATGTCTACAACCAAGGGGAATATCAAGTGGATATAATACTAGAACAATATAGCATGCATATATCACTTATCAACTCAGATCTACTCCACACAACTATCTATCAGATCTAACACAGTAATGCAATAGCAGTGCATCAAAGGGAAAATAACATAGCATCAATCACACATACAATACAATATATACGTGGTTCATCCTCTCTCTAGGGATATGTCCACAAAACTATGCTTATAATATATTAAGATAAAATATACAGTTCTTGTCTGCACTCTCAGCCAGAAGATCTTCTTTCCTCTCCTCGCTATCTCTCCCCTCCTTGTGCACCCAGCTGCAGGGTTTATCTTCGCACCTAGCTGGAGATCTTACAATACAGAAGGCTCTCATACTCAAAATTTCTTTCTCACTCAATATTACTCACTCGATCACACAATGACAAAGATAACAACAATAATCATACTACCAACAACCCATCCCAGGTCCTTTAGACCTCTATTTATACATTACAATCGCTCACCGACATCCTCAGGCCGAATCCTAGGTGTTAAAACCCTAGATACCAAAACACTAGGTGTCTAAAACCTTAGGTCAACTTGACCCGCGTTTTCAGGACTTCTCCAACATATCTTTCATTCCTTCTCGCACGATGATCCAAAGGATCCAACGGTGGATTTTTCCTCTTGTCGAGTTGTCCAAGATACTTCTTTCTTGTTGATCTGTCATCCTCGATATCCTCATCCAACGACTTTCTTTCTCTTACGTCGCTCCGTCTTTTATGATCTTTTTCTCACTTCGACCCAGTAACAGTCACTGTGTCTTCCGCATAGTTCACATTTTTCCTTTTCTTCCTTGATATTCGCTTACTTTCATAACCAAGGGCCAACAGGCCCCCAACACTCACCTTTGACTTGTCTCAAGGCACTTCTTATCTAACCTTTCTATTTTACTTTGACTTCAGACTACACAGTGCAGCCTTTGCTTTCTGCTCTATGCCTCCTCTCCTTCCTTGTGCAGATGGTATTTTCTATGTCTGGTACCCAGTTTCAACTGCACTTGGTACCTAGACCCTTTTCCTCATGCTTTTACTAAGAGTTGCGAGGCAGTTGGTTGTCATAATACAAATTCAACCGTCTCCCGTTCACTAATCCTTCCTTCCATTCTCCCTTCAAAGTATTCAACTGCACAACTCCTTCTTCTGTAACATAGGTGACCTCGTATGGCCCTAGCCAATGTGTTCTGAACTTTCGAGGATGTTTGATGAACTTACTGTCATATACCAGTACTATATCACCTTGTTTAAATGCCTTCTTCTTGATGTTTCTGTCGTGATAGGCCTTCTCTCTTTCCTTCTATACCTGCTAATGGAATCCTGCAATAAATATTTCTTCCTCCAATTCGACCAACTGTGCAAACCTCTCTTAAACAATGCTAGTTTCATCCATATATGTAAAGGAAAAAATTCTTAGGCTTGGTACCAAATATTCCATTGGGACAATGGCTTCGAGACCATATACCAACTTAAAAGTGGTCTGCATTGTTAGATTCTTGCAAGTGGTTCTATAGGCCCACAGTACTGCTGGTACTCTTAAATCCTAGTCATCCTTGTTCACACTGCAAATCTTCGTCGGCGCTGTCTCCAAGATCTTATTGAATGCTTCCACTGTACCATTTTCTTTTGGATGGTAAGGTGTTCTCTTCTGATGGTGGACTGCAAATTCCTCAGTCAGGGCTTCAACTGTTTTATTTATGAAATATGTGCCTTTATCACTCATAAGGATCTTTGGTCATCAAATATGAAGTGCGAAACTATAGTTGCACTACAGTCCTTAACTTCTCTTGCTTCGACCCATCTAGTCAAGTACTCTGTCGCAGTAATTATGTACCTGGCTCCTGTGTGCTTGCATGGTGGGTTTATAGGCCCCACGAAGTCAATGGCCCATTTCTCAAATGCTTGGAGGGTCAGTTGTTGTGCTAAGGGAATTTCATCTCTTCTAGATGGTTTCCCAACTCTTTGGCATACATCGCAGGCTCGATAATAGTCTTTATCATATATGTGCAAAGTAGGCCACCAAAGGCCAACTCTAAGAACCTTTTTTGTAGTTGCTTTCCCTGCATAGTTTCCTCCTGCAATGCCTTCATGAGATTCCGCGAGGATCAATGGTCACTTTTCCTACATAACACACCTTCTCAATATCTCATCAGGTCTCATCTTGTATAGTTGTCCAACTATAAGTGAAAAGTCTGCAACGCACACTACTAGTTGTTTCTTCTAGGGAATTGTATATTCACTCGGTGCCATTCATGTTGACAGGAACTGGACTATCTCTGTGAAGTGATCATTAATCCTTCTAATGTCTAGTAGTTGTGCATCCGACAATGTGTCCTCCAAACTAGTGGGTTCTTCTCCATGTTCTAACCTCGACAAGTGGTCAGGACATTTTTTCATTCTTCCTGGCTTAACTATGATCTCAAAGTCATATTCCTGAAATAGCAGAAGCCATATGCATATTATTCCCCCCAACACTAGCTTGTTGACTAGGTATTTCAGCACGGAGTGATCAGTAAACATTTTAAAGTGTTCTCCCAACAAGTAGTGGCAAAATTTCTGTAGCGCATACACCATGGCTAACCCTTCTCTCTCAGTAGTGGTGTAATTAATCTTAGTTGTGGATAGTTTCCTACTAGAAAAAGCTAACGGATGGTCAATATCTTGTTTGCCAGGTTGTTCTAACACAACTCCCAATGCAATGGAATATGCATTGACATGCACGTGAAATTTCTTGGTCCAATCTGGGAAAACCAAAATAGGTGCAGTAACCATTTTCTGTTTCAGTGTGTCGAAGCTCTGCTGGCACTCTTCTGTCCAACTAAACTAGCAGTCTTTCTTCAAAATATTCTCCATAGGTGTTGTAATCTAGGGATATCCTTTAATGAACTTCCTGTAATATCCAGTATGTCCCAGTGCAGTGCGCAACTGTTTGATCGAAGTAGGAGGGGGTAGATAAACTATAATAACAATTTTAGATGGATCTACCAACAATCCCTGCTTGCATACAATATGACCTAAAAACACTCCAAACGATGAAAATAAGATGCATTTCTTCAGATTCAAGGAAATTTGACACTGCTTGCATTTGTCCAACATTAGCCTTAGACATTCAATATGAATTTTCAATAAACCAAAAACAATCCAATCATCAAAATATGCTTCTAGAAATTTATGCAGAAACTCTTTGAATGCTTCGACCACCACCCTGGAAAAGATGGCCGGGGAATTATTCAATCCAAATGGCATCACTGTATACTGGTAGGATCCCCATTCTGTTGCAAATGTGGTCTTATGGCGATCTTCCTTGGCAATCCGGATCTGATGGTATCCTAAAAATCCATCTGTAAAAGAATATACCTCTTGGCCTCCCACATTATCTAACACTTCGTCGATGAATGGTGTAGGGAAGGGGTCATGCAAACATGCATGATTCAAATTTCTGAGATCTACACAGATCCTGATCTCTCATGTCTTCTTGTATTGTACCACCATAGGGATAATCCATTCTGACTCTTCAACAGGTTCTATAATTCCTGCTTCCATCATTCTGTCGAGCTCAATCTTCACTTTCTCCTTATATTTAGGGTTCAATCTGCAGGGTCTTTGTTTGACTAGTCTTGCATTTGGTTTCAAAGGGATCCTCATCTCTCCCATAGGTCCTATAATTCCCTTCATATCAGTGAACTTGGTCAGAAACAAGTCCTGATATTCATGCAGTACCTCTTTGATTTTTTCAATAGTAGCAGCATCCCAGTAATCTCCAACATTTGAAAGATTCGGTGTATGCTCTGTTCCAATGTTGACCTTCTTAATATTGATTGGATGTCCAATGAATGGTATCTCAACTCCTGGTCCTTCCACATCTCTCTGGCCTTCTGTTTCTGTGATGTTCACCTTCCTCATATCATCTTCTTCATCAACATTGATGTTGTAACAGTCTTGCAGTTTATGGAGAGGCGCATTCCATTCGTCCTCTTCTTGTTCTAAAGGGGGAATAGAGGCCTCCTCTAATAATTTCTATCTTACAATATGTAACACTTGATCTACTGAAGGATATTGGCAATCAAATAAGAAGGTGGTTACAAAGTTCTGAGTCATACCTTCCCAATCTACAGTGATGAGGCGCAGCTCCACTTGAAGGTACCAGATGATAGGGGTTGTGTCTAGTGTGTTAATGAACTTGTGCACCCACTGCTCTTGAGGAATGGTTCTCTAGGCTTCCTCGTAACTTCGCACATGGTCCCTTGGGTAGCTTCGACCTGTGTACTGAACTTCGCAGCCTTCTACTTGTGCTGAGAACCGCACGATCATCAGGGTATGACATTGTACCCATTTTGTAATGTTGTTTTTGTGTGTCCCTCAACATCTCATTGGTGTTTCTTTCAAGGCCTCATCCATTTCCTACAATCTCTATTGTGTTGGTACACCTAATTCGAATTCCAAAAAGAAGGTTTCTAAAGGATTGAGAGCGTCAAAGGTGGGCAAGTTACTTATTGTTGTGCCGATCCAGCGAACATTTCTGGTTAATCTAGTAGATCTCCTTGTAGATACTTCATACATTTTGTTCTGCCAGTTCTCCAGTGCTTCTTTTGAATCTGATGAACATGCGTTGTCACTTCGCTATCTTAGGTTTCCATCGGCTGTAGGATTAATGTAATCATGTTGTCTAGCTGTTAGTTTGTATATGTTTTCCAGTTCATATACGCAGTCTTCTTCTCTGATAGGTTATGTGTATCGTTGACCTTCATCTAGATCTAAAGGTGCAATGACCCTAAGGCCATGTATTTTAAAATTCACACGTCTTTTATTTAAATCAACCACAGTGAAATTGTTGAAATCCCAATCAATTCCTAACAACGCAGGGTAAGGGAAATTGCCATCAACTATCTCAATTACCTCAAAATCTGCAAACGTTCTTACTCCATTGATGTCCACAGGGACATGTTCCAATCCTCCAAAGGGGCTTACAGTTTAATGATTAGCCATCCTAAGCCTGATAGGGGAATAGATCAACTTTGGTTTTCCCATCAGTGCCTAGGTTTTCTTTGTCATGACATTGACGTCTGACCCTAAGTCGAGGACCACATAGTTTATATCATATTCTCCTATCTGAGCATTCAAGTGTATTTCCTTATTTGTCCTTCTCTTCTTGGATAGTTGATGTACTGCTTTATTCGGTAAAGGATTTATCCTTCCTATCTCATACTATATGATTAAATTTTGTAGCTCTTGTACAATGCTCTCATCCTAAATCAACTTAATACAAGTATATAAAAATTCCATGAGCTTGCTTACCTCTTGTCCTTATTTTGGCGAAGCAGACTGATTGAATGCCAGAGGCATTCCATATTTTCTTACTTCTGGACGTGTCTTTGATGAAGAGCCTTGGTTTGCTTTGAACTCTTTTCTTTCCTCCTCAAATATTTGTCTTTCTTTCTTTGCATCAAAAGTTTGGGTCTTCTCTGTAGCTTTCCTGACTCCTGAGTCTTCTATAGTCTTTCCTTGGGTCACTCTGGCTTCTCCTGTAACATTTCCTCCTCTAGTGATAACAATGAATCTAGGGTATTCTCTGCGAGGTTCAACATATATCAGTTTCACTTGCAGGTTCTGCTGAGGTCCTCGTCTTTCTTGAAGCTTAGCTAGTAGCACAGGACAATCTTCTATAACGTGTTCGAAGGAACTGCAGTAGCTGCAAGTAGTGCAAGGGTTCTGATAGTTCCTTGCTAAGTGTCTTGGTTGTGCGTAGTTGTAACATATGATCTTTCTTTGGCCTTGACCCATACCTCCTCCTCTTCCTCGTCCTCTGAATCCACCGCAAGGATTGAAGTTTCCTCTCCCAAGGGAGTTATACTGCGTAGTGTTTCCTTCTTGTTTTACTTCGCCTTGAATTTTGTATATGTCTCTTGACCTTTCATGCATGAGTTCATAATCCCTACAATCCCTATCATCATGCCCCATGGACTTACAGAACATGCAATACAAATTTGTAGGTGTCTGAACATATTTTTTCATGTAATAGCACTCACCAGGGCGATGTCTATTTATGCATACCTCGCACCAGGGTAGGGTGACTTGCTTCAAAGGGCTCAGATCTCTAGAGGCCAAGTATTCATGAAATAGGGGGCAGTGTTCCTTGTCACGGCCTTCTGATTTGCATATGACACACCAAATGTCTTCTCTTTTATCTTTTCCCTTGTCTTTCTTCATATCTTCAACCTGTAGAGACAAACTAGTTAGATGACTCAATATTTGACTCATACCTTAGATGGATTCTCCCATAGGGGTTGATTCTAACTTCATGGTGATATCTGAAGCCTCATCCTGCAAAGCAATCTTCTGTTGCATCAGAGGAACTTTGATGTGTGGTAAGAGGGCAGCAATGAACCATTCTTTGTTCTGCTCATCTGGGATCTGAAAAGTCAATCAGCCTATTAAGGTCTTGAATCTATGATTGAATTCCCAAACAGGTTCGACTACATTCTGCTTGATCTCTTTAATCTTTGTAATACATTGTGACTCTAAATTGGGTTTCTTGAATTCTGCAATCAACACATTCTTGATCTCATTCAACGGCTTAGGCTGTGCAAGTCCTTGGACAAGCTTCATGTACCAACTTAGTGCGTGATCCCTTAGGGTAGTAATAAACTGATTTCTTTTAACATCTTTGTCGGTGACATTCTTAATATTCCATATGGATTCACATAGGAACCAGTGATGATCCGGGTCTTTCGACCCATCTCCCCTAAAAATAGGGAGCCTCATCTCGTCTTCCATAGATCTTCCTAGGGTTCCTGACTGAGTATGTGGTGGAATACTAGTGACAATGCTCTGAATGCTCTAGTGGATTGGATTACTCTGATTTCTTAATGATACTAAATCAAAAGGAGGGATAATAATATTTACTTTAGCAGTCTGCGCAGTTCCTGAAGTTTCTGGCTCTTCCCGGCGAGGCTCTTCATATTTTCCTTCCTCTGCCCTAGCGGGTTCTGAATGCTCTTCATCCATCAAATCTACCTCTTCTCCACTATAGAAACCCTCGTCCCCTTAGTTCTGATTAAACAGGTTCACAAGATGAACTTCTCTGAATGCTCTTCCAATGCGTGTATGTCTATCCTCTATGTCATTTTCGATGTTGTTGTCTGAATGTTTGAACATTAGCTTTTTCAAATTTGACCAATCTACTGTATCTTCAATATGTTCTTCTCATGCAATAACATCTTGATCCTGAACTTTAGAAAATGTAAAAATTTTCCTTTGGGTCCTTTGAAGAAATATCTCTCGGCTTGGCTCTATGACTCTACTCTGTCAACAACAAACTTGGTGATGTACCCTCCAATTGTGCTATAAAACCACTGATCTACTTCTCTTGACACAACATTATCAATGCTCTTGACCTTCTTGATCAACGTCGACGTCCAAACCACAAGAGGTCTAGATCTGATCTCAAACTGGGTATCTTCTAACCTAGCTAACCACTCATATATCTCTTGATGGATTCCTCCAAAGAAAATCTCATGTATTTTAGTAAAGATATATTTCTCCAACCAATCCTCTGTACTAAGATTAGGGTTCTTGTTCTGGGCTTCAGCGAAGTCCCTTTCTTGATTTTCTATCCACTTTTGAATTTATGTCTTTGATGGGAACCACCTTGACATTCCCTCAAGAAGATTTCGGTCCTGACAATGGAACCATTTGTTGGTACAGGGGCATACCCAGGGTTCATCTCCAAGAGCACACCAACAATCCCTAACTACTGTCCTTTTTGAAAACACCTGCGAAGCAGATGCAGTCTCACCCGAAGCAACTATGGGGGGGTTTCGCAGAAGAGATGTCTACAACCAAGGGGAATATCAAGTGGATCTAATACTAGAACAATACAACATGCATATATCACTTATCAACTCAAATATACTCCACACAACTATCTATCAGATCTAACATAGTAATGAAATAGTAGTACATCAAAGGGAAAAGAACATAACATCAATCACACACACAACACAAGATATACGTGGTTCACCCTCTCTCTAAGGATACACCCATAGAACTGTGCTTATAATATATTGAGATAAATCATACAGTTCTTTTCTGCTCTCTCATCTAACAGATCTTCTTTCTTCTCCTCGCTATCTCTCCCCTCCCTGCGCACCCAGCTGTAGGGTTGATCTTCGTACCCAAATGAAGATCTTACAATATAGAAGGCTCTCATACTCAACACTTCTTTCTCACTCAATATTACTCACTCGATCACACAATGAAAAAGATAACAACAACAATCATACTACCAACAACCCATCCCAGGTCCTTTAGACCTCTGTTTATACATTAAAATCACTCACTGACATCCTTAGTCTGAATCCTAGGTGTCAAAACCCTAGATACCAAAACCCTAGGTGTCTAAAACCCTATGTCAAATTGACCCGCGTTTTCACGACTTCGCCAGCCTGTCTTTCCATCCTTTTCATGTGGTGCTCCAAAGCATCCAACAATGGATTTTTCCTCTTGCTAAGATGTCCATGATCCTTCTTTCTTGTTGATATGTCATCCTCGATCTCCTCGTCCAACGACTTTCTTTCTCTTACTTCACTCCGTATTTTCTTCTCTTTTTCTCACTTCGACCCAGTAACAATCACTGTGTCTTCCGCACAGTTCACATTTTTCCTTTTTTTCCTTGATCTTCTCTTACTTTCATATCCAAGGGCCAACATGATTGTAAGGGTACCCTTCAATTAGCCTTTTTTTTCCTACGGACCCAACCCCCTCTAGGACACCTTTCTTGAGACCTATCCCATTCGATTCCTCACTTTGTCTTGATCAATCAGGTACCTATAATATTTAAGCCCATTTTTCCATCTCAACACCTTCGTTGCTACCTAAGCCTTCACCATTCCTACCACTCTATCTCAATCCAAAGAAACCTTGGAGGATAGAATGTCCCACTTGGAACAACAAATTGAAGACAACATGGCTTCCCTCTGCAATGAATTTACCACAACCCTTGACCAACAAGTCAAAAAATTGGTACAACTCTTCATGGGTAACAATGTTGAGAAAAACCCAGAAGAACTTTAGTCTTCTCATTATGAACATACTCATTCCTCCCGCTCCCCTTGGGGTTCTCCACCTTTGATACAGTAGCATATCCATAAACACCAAAGGAGGTCGAGTGGAGGACAACTCAGTGCCAACACACACATTTAAAGTTGGTTTTGATTCCAAGGAGGGCACATTATCTTAAATTTTTGAAATATTGTAATTGAATATCTTTTAAATGTTTTGGAGGCTTGAGCCATTCTATATGATCGCCAGAGATTGCAATCGCCTTAAATGTCTATAGGATTGTACATATTTCAAGCTCAAATCTTATATAGTTGTAAATTCTCATTCATTGTAATAGGCCTTAGTAGATGAATGTTTTAGTTGTGATAGAATAGCACTAAGGTAATCTGGAGGGAAGGCTCGAGAAGCTCCTCATGTATAAATATATGTAAACTATGGCCAAATGAGGATGTTGAATGTAAATGTAAGAAGGCTTATATAACTTATTGTTTCTACTGGTTATTATAGAGAGTTGCAAAGAACTGTATGATTCCATGTACATACTTTGATGAATGAATAAAAGAAAAAAAACTGTTTGATTCCAAATGCATGGTGTTACTTATTTATGAGTTTATGGAGTGAATGTCACGTTCTCTGTTTTATTTGTTTTATGTGATTGAGAATGCATTTTATAGTTATATGTGTGAACTTTTAATGTTCCATAAGTTTCAATTGTTTCTCTTCTGAGAGCTCTGGTGCAAGGAGTGCACAGTGCCCGCAAGGTGTGCATAGGCCGAGTCAAGTCTAACTCAGAAGCTCATGAGAGATACCGTGAAACATTGCATAGGAAGTGCAAGGAGTGCATAGTCACCCAATGGAGTGTTAAGTTGAGAAAAAACCCATGCAAGGTGTGCATTAGGCCTGCACTCAGTCGAGTGTAGGTTAGCTTGAGTCAGTGAACGCAAGGAGTACGTGACAAGCCTTCAAGACCTTTCAAAGTCTTGGAGAAAATGAGTGCAAGGAGTGCACAAGAGCGACTTAGAAATTTTCTAAGTCTAAAACCTTTTGAGTTTCAAAGGAGTGTGCAGAAGGCATCCTAGGTTCGAGACACCTCTTGTGGTTAAAGCTCAGGAGGATTAGTGGAGAAAATATTCAAGGAGGGAGGCTCTATCTTCATTTTGAAGGTTGAATGGTCAAGATCTGTTTGGGAGGAGTTGGGAACAAGAATGATCGTTATATATGGAGAATTTACATGGGAGTTATCCCGGGGAAGTCCTTCAGACTTCGTAAGTTTGTCAATTTTCATTCGAGGGGTGTAAAGGAGGTGGAACCCCCGAATTCACGAAGCCCAAATTTATTCTGTAGCATTGATTGCTGTGGACATGTGTCAGTGGATCTTCAATTCTGGAAGACCGACCATCCAGGAGAAAGGGGACATGATTGGGTAAGTTTGAAAATCCCCAGAAGATTTGAAGAGTGGAGTAGATCTCCACCTTCGATCTCAGTGGACGTGTGGTAGTAGATATGGAGGTTCGGAGACCCAACACTCTAGAGGATAGAGTGTGTTAGGAATCCAGAACTCCCGAAGCTCGAAGTCCCAGAGTGGATCATGGTCATTAGATGACGAAGAAGCGTGGTCCGTTGATATGTGGTCTGTGAGTATTTTTCAGTCTGACACTCCGATGGATTTGTGGGGAACTACTTCGAAAATCCTTGAAGCTCAGAGCTACGAAGTAAATATAAGTCGTTGATCTGTGGATTAACATGAGTCGTCCGATATGATTCTGAACTCAACTCTCCATAAGCATAGACTATTGGAGTAGGAAGAATCATCGAATCCCAAATTCTCGAATTACTTTCCTGGCATAGATTTCAATGGACACTGCGAACCGTTTATCCATGTAGTTGTTTGGTGCTTGACCAATTCATCATTTGAGAGGAACGCGGTGTAAGTTTTTCGGGACTCCCAAAGCATGGGAGCTCCAAAGTCCCAAATTCTTCAGAGTGTGGAGAATTAACCCACATTTTTAAGCCCAGGGTCACATGGATTTCTCCCTTGACTTGTAAAAGTCCTCTGTAAGGTAATTTAGGGCCGAAAAGGAGGGAATAAGCATGTGAAAGTGAATTTGAAGGTTCAACAGGAGCCTGCGTGCTGATTCAGCTCCCAAATTCGATCGATCCTAGATCGAGAGGTTGAGAGGGCCCCAAGAGGAGGTGGGGGTTTTCATCAAGTGGTATCAAAGCCTGAATTTAGCTCTGTCAAAAAAATAAAATCCAAAATCATGCTACCCAGGAGGTAGAGAGAGAGAGAGAGAGAGCAGTGGAAAATGCAGCCATGGGTAAATAAATGAGACAACTCTGTGCAATATTAGATGCCATGGAGAAAGGATAGAGGGGAGCACTTGATTCTAGTGACATTAGTGAGGCTGAGAGTGAAGAAGCATAAGCAGAAGGATCCAGAGGAGAATAAGCTTCAGAATAACGACTATTGAGTGTTGTTGTTAAAATGGGGGCTAGAGAAAAAATATAAGTCCCAGTGTATGAAGGAAACTTAGATGTTGAGGATCTGCTGGATTGGATAAGTGCTTTAGAAAATTACTTTGATTATGAGGAGATCAATGATGAAAATAAGGTGAAGCACGCTATCACCAGATTGAAGGGACATGCAACACTCTATTGGGACGAATTGCAGGCTGACAGGAGATGCAAAGGTAAGAAAAAAATCAAAATTTGGGATAAAATGGTAGCTAAATTAAAGGATAAATTCATACCTAAGGACTATCAGATAAATATGTTTAGGAGGTTACAAAACCTAAGACATAAGGGATTGATAGTGAAGGAGTACACTGAATATTTTTACAGGATGAACATCAGAGAAGGACATAGGGAGAACGATGATGAAAAAGTTACCAGGTATATCAATGGCCCAAGATATGAAATTCATGATGAAATCATCATGATAACAATGAGGACCATAGAACAATATTATCAGGAGGCACTGAAAGCGGAGGAAAAGTTGGACAGAAAGAAAATCCATCAAACATAGGCAAGAATCCAAACAAAGGTAGAGAAATTTCCCGAGAGAAGTTCTAGAAACCCAGAGCTGAAGATGGAAAGTATCAAAGCCAGACAGAGAGAGGAGGAAGTTCCATAGGGGGAAAATATGGTGAAAAAAACTATTTTTCTTGAGGAATATGAAGAGGGAGAGGAGGAGAAGTGAAATTCTATGCATGTGGAAAAACATGGCATATGTCTTGGGAATGTCCTGAGAAGAAGAAAGATAGAGGAGGAGAAGCTCACATTTTCAAAGCATGGAAGAGGAATGTGGAGGCAGAAACAACAGAAGATGGGAGATCCCTCATTATGAGGAAGGTTCTCTTGAAACCATAGAAAGAGGCAAAAGAGCCAATCCAGGCAAACTGTCTGTTCAATACTTCTTGCAAGACCAAGGAAAGGGTATGCAAAGTAATCATAGACAGTGGGAGTACAGATAATCTGGTATCCACAGAAATGGTGGAGAAGATGGAGCTAGAGACAACTCCACACCTGAACCCATACAAGGTATCATGGTTGCAGAAAGGACACCAAGTCATGGTAAGTCGACAATGCAAAGTTGAATTTAAGATAGGAGGTTATATATATGAGATTCTATGTGATGTCATACCTATGGATGTTTGCCATGTTTTGTTGGGAATACCATGGCAATATGACATAAATTTCGTACATAATGGAAGGGAAAATACTTACACCCTTGAGAAGAATGGCCGTAAGCATATGTTACTTCCCATAGAAGATAAGTGAGTGAAGGAAGAATCTAGTTCTAGCATACTTCTCATGAGTGGGAAGGAACTCTTGAATGAATTCAAGAAGGAACATGAAATGCAGTTTGGTGTGGTAGGAAAACCCATAGTCATCCTTACAAGCACTTCCATGGATGATCTACTTGTATAAATTCAGGAGTTGGATAATTTTGTTGACATAGTGGTGGATGAGTTACCTCTCTCTTTATCACTTGTTGGTCCTAAGGTCTGCACCTAATCGCTAAAGGGAAAATCTAGGCCACCTATCAGTTTTGGAATGATTATTCCTTAATAAGTTGGTTTTGTTGGTAAGATTAAGGACAAGTTTTCAAATATGGTTCTCTGGTAGGTAGGGATGATTTAAAGGATAGAAATTTATTTAAAAATGTAGAAACCTTGGCGAATATTACTAATCCTTCATATGCCAAGTATAAATGTTTGGCGATATTTTTGTAAAAATATTCAAACTTCTAAGTATTTTATATAGTTTGTATAAACTTTTGGTGATTTTTAAGGTAAAATAATTTTATCCTATAGAATTTGGGCGAATCATTTTTAGAATGGCGAATTTGTTTTTGGGAAAATTCATGGAAAATTAGCCAATGAGCGAAATTTAGCCCCTAAAATCATCCCTACTAGTAGGGAAGGACACACATTGTAAAAGTAGGTTTTCCTTTTCTAATGGTATGGGTTTTAAATGACAATTGAGGGTACGAAAAGACACACACATACAACAACGACAAGCAATGCAATGAATCACTTGTTGCACGGAAACTGAGACTTAAGATAATATCTCAAGACTTAGACAAATATCTAGATGCAAATCATTCAATAGGTTGCAAAAAAGTGGATCTTTCATTGAACAATGGTTGTATAACAGGTTGCATAATCAACAAAAAATAAACTAAAAACAATAGCTATCAGAATAAGGAAATGTACATCGCACACATCACACAATCTGCATTTAAGATAAGAATCAACACATAAATATTTGAGTAAGAGAACACAACTGTCATCAACATATATTCACTAGGTAGAAAACTTTACGATTAACTGAGCAAGTCCAATCCTTCTGCTACTTATACTTTCCTTCCAGAAACTCCCCACCCCTAAAACATACAAATAATGCATATTTAATAGAGTTGCAGAGGTTCTCGTCCATCCGGAACTGAGACCTAACTCTAGATAACCCATTGTAGAACAAACTATCAATTTAACTAAAAAATTGCATGGAGTACAACATGTATACATCACACTAAACTTAACCAACAAAAGTAGTTCTTATCACACACAGAAGACCACTTTTAAAATCTAATATAAGAAAATGATGGAATCGTTCAACTAAAACTACTATTGTCTCTGATACAAAACTAATGCCTGTGCTGGATGAACTGAGTTGGAAGAAATAGAATCGGAGTGGTAGACATGAGTGACGTGTTGATCATTGGCATGCCTGTGAGCTGTCTGAGGCCACTGGAGATGACTGGTTGTGTTGACCCCGCTAACTTCCATCTGTAACTAGTTATGAACAAGCGGGCATGGAGGAGGACGTACAAGTGGCAAGTGGTGAGAGGTGATACAAGGGAGGTATTGGGACTGTGGATTATAAGTGGATGAAGAGTGGAGTGTGAGTGGGAGCCAAGTGTCAAATGGTGAGAGGAGTGATAGTAGTGAGTGGAGGTGAGTGGAGGTGAGTGGAGGAAAGATGGGGAATGGTGGGAGGGGAAGTATCGAGAGGCAATCCAACAAGATTCCAAAGGGGTGGGGTGGACAGTAAGTAGTTTGGAGAGGGGGGGAGGTCCAAAATCCTAAGGATCCACCATGTTAGGTAGGGCCCGCGGCAGGGAAACTGCCATTCCGGACCCCCCTCCCCCGTTAAAGGTAGAACGGTCGGGGGGGTCTGAAATGCAAAAAGGACCATTGATCTGGAGATGGAATATGTTGCCGATGGAGATAATCACAGGACTTAGGCACTCTATGACAACATGGCATATCTTCATGATTTTTACTCGAACACCATGAAACCGTTGATCTGGAGATGGAGGTCGGATCTTCACCATTGAAGATCGATCCTATCACTGTGTGCGTTCTGAGCTCGAATGGAATGTTATGATTAGATGCCAACTTTGTGGAAGCTTACTCCATTGTCCACTAGTTTTGTCGATCCTGGCCATCTACTGCACACAAAAAGACTAAGGTGGACATGTTGTATGCTATGTTAGTGATAACTTATGATGAAGAGAATTCCATTTTCAAACCAAAACATGTGATCCTCATTCAAGAAATAAAAATTGATGGTGAAAAATGCAAAGGCGTACAGGGGCCATGAAAATGAAAATGGAGGACAGGCTAAACAAGCAACAAAAAACTCAACATTGATGGATGAATATGATGAAAGAGAAAATGGGCAGGGGTGCAAACCTAGGTAACAACATTGGATCCAACTAGGGATAGATCGTCCCTATGAGGTGTTGATAAATGTATATCGATGCCTTAGTATTAAACAACTACTCTTACCTTCCATTACTTACCTATGTTTTTGTCTACCAGCCCTGTGTATCAGCTACTTTGCCTCAACCATGTATTTTATTTAACTGAAAACTAAAACTACACCCCAGTGCCTTTGTTGGGATATGGAGTCTTTAGTCACACACAACTAAGTAATCAAATGAAAAAATAAAAGGAAAGCATCTATGGTACAAGAGGGACTTTCCATCATCCTTAAACAAAATAGTGTTTCAGGAAGCAACCATTTATTGGGCCTCAAAAGATCTCTGTATCATCTAGATTGTATAGGATAAATGTGTTGTTGTCCAGAACTTCAACCACCTTAAAGGGGTCAAACCAGAGGTTGTCAAACTTACCATGCTTGGACTTTTCATCCCTTCTGGAAACCCACCTCAAGACGAGGTCAACTTTATGAAAAATCTCATTCTTGGTTTTCTTGTCAAAGGTTGATTTGATCTTGCTATGGTATGTTTCAGTCCTCTAATCTAGTGCTTCTCTTCTTTGTTGAACTTCTATAATATGAAAGATTCTCCTTTGGATATCATTGGTCTCCTCAACTTCTTCCTGTAAGAATCTTAGGAATGGTATACAAATATGAGTGGGAAAAATAATGTCTATGCCATAAACAAGCTAGAATGGTGAGGTTCCCAAAGACCTCTTGGTGTTTATTCTATCAACCCACAAAGCATACTTGAGTTTAGAGTCCCAAGATTTCTTGTTTTCAGTAAGCAAATTTTTGATAATCTTGATGAGAGTTTTAATTGATGATTATTCCAGGCCATTTCTCTGAGGGTAATAGGGTGTGGAATGTGTCAAGGAAATGTTATGACTACCAAAAAAGTCAATCATGGCTTTGGACTTGAATGCTTGGGCATTGTTTGTTACTAGCTTGTTGGGGTAACCAAATCTGTCAAAAATATTAGTTTCTAGGAAATTCATGATTACCTTGTCAGTGGCATTACTGGTGGGCACAAACTCAATCCACTTGGTGAAGTAATTGGTGGTAGTGAGGATCCACTTGTGTTTTCCACTAGAGGGTCGATTTATCTCTCCTATGAAGTATAAACCCCATTTATGAAATGGACCATTGATAGTGATAGGTTTTAGGGGAAGTGATAGTAACTTTTGTTTCCCTGCAAAAACCTAACATTCATTGCAGGCCTTGACAACAACAAATACATCAGAGAAAAGGGTGGGCCAATAGTACCCTGCCCTCAGGATATTGAGAGTTGTGGATTTCCAATATTGGTGTCCTCCACATACCCCTCTATGAGTTTCTGATGTGATTTGTTTGGCCTCATTTTCATCAAGGAATTTTAATAGGATGCCAGTAGGATCTCTCCAATACAAGTTCTGGTTTGAGATGCAAAATTTGATAGCTTTCAACTTGAGAGACCTGACCTTTGTCTTTTTCACATCTGGTGGACATTCAAAATGTTGTAGAAAATAGATGATGTTTTTATACCAAGGTGAAGAGGAGTAGTTTTCAAATACATGTAAGCTTTCTTTTATGGGATGTATTATGGGTGCATTTGATTGGGTGAAGATTTGATGCAATTCTAGCACCTTACAATTTGATTCTGATAGCAATTTGGCTAGTCCTTTCCCCTTGATTAGCTTGGTGGGATTTATGTGTAGGTCATAATCCAACAGTTTGACAATCCATTTTCCTCTTTTTCCCTCACTGTCTGGTTGGACAAGAATCTCTTTGACATTGTTGATAGGAACAAAGGCTGTTATGATAGACTGTAGCACATAAACCCTGAAGACCTTGAGTGCTTTGACCAGTGCATAATCATGTTTCTCTAATATATCATACTTCAACTCAACATCTCGGAGGGATCTGCTAAAAATGGCTATGGGTTGTTCATGTCCTTCTTCATTCTTCTGTAGTAGCACAACAACGATGGTCTCCTCTGAGGAAAAGGAGAATATGATGAAATATTTGGTATAGTCAAGACTGGATAATATAGGGGCTTCAACTAAAGCCTGCTTGATTGTTTGGAATGCTAATTTTTCCTCCAAGGACCATTTTATCACAACATCTTTCTTCAACATGTTAGTAATAGGCTTCATAATTTCAACAAAATTTGGCACAAAACGTCCAGTGAGGAAGTTTATCTTACCAATGAAAGACTGGACACCCTTTTTATTTACGGGGATATCAATATCTTGAATGGCACAAACCCTATTTGGATCAATTTTTACACCTCCTGCTGATATGATTTGGCCCAGGAGATTTCCTTCTGGCATGACAAAGTGAGACTTTCTGGGATTCAGGGATATTCCATACCTCCCGCATTTCTTGAAAACTTGCTCCAAATGTTTTAGATGTTCATCATCATAATTGGATAAAATGGTTATGTCATCCAAGTAAATGACCATAAATATGTCACTTTCCCCTGCGAAAGCTATGTCCATGGCCCTCTAAAAAGTGGCCCCTGCGTTCATCAGCAGAAAGGGCATCTTGTCATACATGAATGTTCCCCATGGGATGGTGAATGTTTTTTTTTCCTTATCCTCTTCACACATTGTTATCTGGTTATAACCAGAGTATCCATCTAACAAGGAAATTATGTGTGCACCTACCACCCTCTGTAAAATATGATCCATCTTGGGGAGAGGGTAATTGTCCTTCAGAGAATACTTGTTGAGATTTCTGAAATCAACACACAAGCGTATCTCCCCATTTTTCTTCCTTATAGGTACTAAGTTGGCCACCCAGTTTGAGTACCTCAATGGTACAATAATATTGGCATCCAACATTATTTTTATCTCTTTCCAAATTATGGACATTAACAATGGATTAAATTTATGAATCTTCTGTCTAAATGGCTTGGAGCCAGCCTTTAGAGGGATCTTGTGTTGGATGATGTCAGTGTCAAATGTCTTCAAATCTTCATAGGACCATGCAAAAACATCAACAAACATTTTTATGAGACTGACATACCTGCCCTTTTATTCTGCAGCTATTTCTTTGGACAACTTGATGATCTTGGGATTCTTAGTGGTCCCAATATTGTAGTATGTTATCTCTTCTTCTTGATTCTTCATGGTAGCTCCTTTGTAAACATCATTACTATCAAACAAAGTTTCCAATGGAACTAGTCCTCTTGGAATGTGATTGGTTTTCATCTCCATAATATCATGACCAACTACTGTCTTCAGAAGATGAGATGTTTGTTGATCTTCTAATTCCTCACTTTCACCTTCTTGATTTCTTTGATCAATTGAGATGTTGGAGAATTCATCAATGGTGTGTAGGAATATCTGCAGCTCTAGATCATCATTAAAGACTTTCCAGTGCTTAATGTTGTCTGGTATGGTTGTTCTATGCCTGATTTCTACCTGATATTTGATATTTGGGCCAATGGGAGGCATGAAAGTGTTGGTAGCTAAGGCTAGATAAATTGCCTTCTGATTATGTTCTATGTGAAGAAAAGATATGTTAAATGCCAGAAAGAAATTTTCGATCAGATCCCATACCTTGTTTCTGTATTTCTTAAGTCTCTGTTGTTTAGCTTGATAGATATTCCTCACTTGATTGATGATCAACTCATAATCACCAAAAACTGCTAGACAGTCAATGGCCATGTCTTTGGAAACCCTCAGTCCCAACACTAGAGCTTCATATTCAGCTATGTTATTAGTAATTTCAAACTCCAGCTTATAGGAGAGGGTTATTACTTCTTATGAAGGGGAAATGAGGAGTATACCTACACCTGATCCTTCCTTTGATGAAGAGACATTGAAATACATCTTCCATACTTTTTTTTTCTGACCTGTCAGTGGCTGGTCTCTGCGTTGGCTGAATGATATTTCAGGCTCATCATCATTTAAATGAAATAAAGATGAGCCAATCTCATCCTCAACAACATAAATTGGGTGATTTATTGGGTTCTGATGGTCACTGAAAATGTAGGATAACCTCACCTCTCTGTATAGCCTCCTATGTTCTCCTCCAAACACAGGGACGGTGGCATAAGTGAGGTCCATTTGCAATGAACCTCCAACATTATTAGCCCAATTTATGGATAAGAGCATACTAGACTTTGGGGGAAAGTCAACCACCTTAATTTCCATCACTACACTCTTCATGGGTAACTATGCCAAAGAAACCACCATATCCTTTATTATTCTGAGACATTTCACTTTCTTATAATAAAAGGAGTATAGGTCCTGGTAAGGTTTGGTGATCTCCAAACCTAGTTGTTCTGATGTAGACCCCCCCTTTGCTCCTAAGGGCTGCGTGACCTCTCAGTCTAATATCGATCAAGAAACTGAGTCCGATTGACTCTTTGGCCCTCAAGAACCTCAAATCTACTTAACATGCCCTCTTTCCCTTAAAGCGTTGGTTATATGGAACCCACAACTTTCTCCTTAAACCTTTTAAGCTTCAACATGTTTAGATGCTAACTCTCCTGGTTAAGCCCTCCCTTTATGTTACTAAGGATGTGACCAGTTGCCTAATTGAAAGGCGTGTCGTGACTTTGTGTATCAGGTCTTTACATGTGAGTCACTTCTACTCTCCCGACTTTTGAAATCCTGATAGTACCCTAGCACATGTTATCCCCTCTATTCCCCTTCACCGATGTGACCTTTCGTTATGACCGTGGGCCAATCTCTTGAGCGTTTCGTGATTTCTCATCTCCTGAGTTCACACTTCACGAGTCGTCTCCCTAGATGCTCAACAATACAGATCTCTTCTCGAACCGATGAATCAGATCAAATATTCACGGTTTCTGGTTTCACGAGTTCCCAGAACTCTTACCTTTGATTTCTCGAGTTGCGAAGTCTCAAAAAAACCAGATCTACGGTCCAAATCCCTCTGTCGATCAACGAATGTGATCTTTTCGCGATTTCGCGATTCGCGAATTCTTGTAACTCGACCTTTGACTAATTTGAGTCATGAGTCAACAAAATGTTGAGCTCCCGCCACGTGTCCTCCTTGACGATGGATGGTCCCAATGATTTCAGAATGATCAACAACTTTGATATTTTTGGGATTTTGTGTTTCACGAATTCTCACAATTATGTTCTTTGACCTTTCCACCCTGCGAGTTAGTGAAATGCTAATCTCTTGCCACGTGTCCTGCCTTGATGGATGGTTACAACGATTTCAGAATTTTGTGACCTTGTTCCTCCTGTGTACGTTCAAATATTTAATGTTAGTGCCTTTACCTTGATTAGATGGCTACAATCTATTTGCGCTTAGATCAAACGGTTGAGATCTTTCCTCCTCTGCACTTGCTCCTCATTGTTTGGACGCTGATCGGATGGTCCAAATATTCCCTCTGAGCTAAATCTTTCTTCAGACTTAGAATATTTTCGAAAGGATTTAAAGACTTCGACCTTTATCCTTCTTGCGAGTCCATTTCTTGGATCTTGTTCGCGCTTCTTGGAAAGTGATACTCCTCCTGAGCTTGATCTCTCCAAAGATTTCGATCTCCCAAACACTTCTTTCTTTTCTAGGAAATTCGTCAAACTCAGATCCAAAGATTCTAGAAAAGAATCCTTTCTCGCTTTCCTGGCATTCTTCCACTCTCATCCTTCGACTTCTTTACAGAGTCTCTTCGACTCTTCGTTGAATTCCAGGTCTGTGCACTCTTTGCAACAGATCTTTCCACAAGATTCAATTTCTTGCGACAACTGTGCACTCCTTGCGGCAGTCACTTTGCACTCCTTGCAAAAGAAATCTTACTATATTTCTCCTGAGCTTTACGAGTCAAAACAAACCCTTTCAACGCACTCCTTGCGGACTGTGTGCACACCTTGCACCGGATCATGAAGAAAAGTGATTTAAATTCTTATGCAAGCATTTCAAAGCTACATACACTCGTAGCAAGATTCATTCATTCTTGAAAATATTAAGACAACAATAGAGAAATTGCAAACACTATTCACACCATACATTGGATCGATTTTCCCCTGTTATCTTCATTCAAAAATCAAGAAAATGGTTACAGTGAAAATCAAACAACAATCATTGCTCTGAGATTCCTACTTGCTCACAACTATCATAACCCCCCTTTCAAGTGTACAAAATATCTCTTTATACAAAAGAAACAACTAACTGCTATCTAATTGCAGTTACATTGAGACTAGGGTTAAGCTCCCAAGTCATGAGTGCTCATTTTGTCTCCATGCGTGTGATCTTTCCTCTTTTGGTTTCTATCACTTCAAAATATTTGCAGTACTGGCTAGCATTCGAGACTCCGGATTGGCTCTCAGGCGCTGAGTTGTCCTGCCAAGTGTACTTGCTGACGATGCTCCTGCATCATACTCCCCCTGGACAAAAATTCATGGAATCCTGTCCATGAGCTCCTGTACCGATTTTCCATGCTTTTGGATATCAAATTCACTTTCCCAACTGGCATATTCTATTGGGTGTCCCTTCCACTTGACCAGATATTTAAAATAGTTCTTCCGTCAGGTCTTCTTACCAATCCTCTGATCAACGATCTTTTCCATCTGTGGTTTTTCTACTATAGGCATTTGTTTCTCCCACTGAATCTTCTTTTTATCTGTTGATCCCTCCGTGTCATCCTTCTTGTAAGGATACAAGTCTGAGATGTTGAATATGGGCGATATGCCCACATCACCTGGCAGCTCAATCTCATAGGCGTTTGCATCAAACTTCCTCAAGATCTTACATGGTCCTATCTTCTTCATATTTATCTTGTTATATGTCCCCCTAGGGAACCTTTCCTTCCTGAGATGTTCTAGAACCTAATCCCCTATTTCAAATTGGAGTTCTATGTGTTGTTGATCATCTCTGCATTTGTACTCTTGGCTAGAATTCTGCAACTGCTCCCTGATTTGGCTATGGAGCTTCTGCATTTCTGCATCAAAATATTCTACTCCAGTGCTTTTGATCTCACTCTTTCCCAAGTCTCTCAACTCATATACTCCCCTGGGTTTCATTCCATACAATATTTCGAACAGGCTCTTCCCAGTGCTCCTGTTTGGTGAGTCGTTGTATGCAAATTATGCTTGTGGCAGAATTTGATCCCATTGATTATGGTGCTCAGTGACCAGACTCCTCAATAAGTTTCCCAAATTTATATTTACCACCTCAGTATTCCCATATGTATGAGGGTAATAAGCTAAGCTGAATGACAAATCAGTCCCTAACTTCTTTCACAATGTTCTCCAGAAATGACTAACAAATTTTGTGTTTCTGTCCGAGACAATGCTTTTGGGTAGGCTATGAAGTCTCACAACTTCCTTAAAGAACATATTTGCAACATGTGTTGCATCACTAGTCATATGGCATGGGATAAAGTGTGCCATCTTTGAAAATCTATCCACCACTACAAATATGGAATCTCATCCTCTGTGCGTTCTTGGCAGTCCCAACACAAAATCCATGCTTATTACATCCCAAGGCCTCTCTAGTATGGGAAATGGTTGATATAATCCAGTGTTTTGTCTTCTAACTTTTGCATGTTGGTAGATTCTACATCTGTTCATGAATTTTATCACATCTTTTCTCATACTTGGTCAATAGTATGAACTTCTCAATTGTGCAAATTTCTTATCATGGCCGAAATGTCCAGCCAATCCTCCACTATGTTTTTCCTTCAAAAGGTTATCACTCATTGAGAATTTTGGTATGCACAATTGATTTCCCTTGAACAAAAATCCCTCTTGAATCGTATACTATGTCCACTGGCTTCTATCTCTCAGCACAGGATTCACACATGCTTCATATGCTTCCTTGAAATCTGGATCATCACTATACATTTCCTCAAGGTGTTCGAATCCTAAGGTCTTTACTTGAAATTCCTGCAGAATCAAACACCTCCTGCTCAATGCATCAACAACTTTGTTAGCATTCCCAACAATATGTTTTATGACAAAAGTAAAATTCTGCATAAACTCAATCCACTTTGCATGCCTCTGATTCAATTTTTCCTGTCTGGTTATGAATTATAAAGCTTGGTTATCGCTATACAAGACAAATTCTTATGGGACAAGGTAATGTCTCCATTTCTTCAGGGCTTGGATTATGGCATAAAACTCTTTCTCATAGGTGGAGTATTTTCTCTTAGTCTCATTCATCTTCTCACTGAAGTAAGAAACAGGTCTATTGTCCTGGATCAAAACTTCACCAATTGCAACGCCACTTGCATCACACCTTACATGAAACATCTTCTCAAAATTTGGTAGGACCAGAATTGATCACTCCGTTACTTTCTCCTTTAGTATATTGAACCTATTCTCAGCCTCCTCTGTCCATTTAAAAGACTTGTGCCTTTTCTTCACTGTATCCATAATTGGTGCACAAATTCCACTGAAATATCTGATGAACTTCCTATAGAAACTCGCTAATCCATGGAATCTTCTTACCTCAAACATGATCCTTGGCGATGGCCATTATTTGATTTATTTCACCTTCTCTGGATCGATCTTTAGTTCGTTTGAAGAGATCACAAAACCCAAGTAAATGAGTTATGTCTTCATAAAAGAGGACTTCTTTAGGTTTATCAACAACTTCTCCTGTTGTAGTCTCCTCATCACTAATGTCAGGTGCCTCAAATGATCCTCCTTAGTCTTGCTAAAGATCAATATATCATCTAGATACACAACCACGGACTTGCCAATGAAATCTTTTAGTATTTCATTCATCAACCTCATAAAAGTACTCGAGGCATTATTTAAGCCAAATGGAATAACAAGCCACTCATACAGACCTTCATTTGTCTTAAAGGTTGTCTTCCACTCATCACCTTCCCTCATTCTGATTTGGTGATATCCACTTTTCAAATCTATCTTAGAAAATAAATTTGCTCCACTTAAACAGTCCATCAAATCATCTATTCTTGGCAAAGGGAATCTATACTTGATAATGATCTTATTGATGGCTCTCAAGTCTGTACACATTCTCCATCCTCCATCTTTATTTGGACTCAACATAGTTGGCACTACGCATGGACTCAATCTCTCTCTGACCAAACCCTTGTCTAATAATTCCTGGACTTGGTTCTTTACCTCCTCATTCTCTCGAGGTGTCATCCTGTAAGCTGCTTTGTTTGGCAGACTTGCTTCTGGTATCAAATAAATATGATGGTTGATACTTCTGATGGGTGGTAATGAGTTAGGAAGCTCATCCACCACTATGTCAGCAAAATTATCTATCAATTCCTGAACTTCTTCAGGAAAATCATCCATTGAAGTAATTGTAAGGATAACTCTGGGTTTCCTCACCACAACGAACTGCATCTCCTGTTCTTTTTTTACTTCTTTTAGGAGTTCTTTCCCACTCATGAGGAGTATGCTTGTGTTGGGTTCCTCTTTCACTTTCTTCTCATCTGTTGGAAGTAACATGTGTTTCCTATCATTCTTCTCCAAGGTGTATGTATTCTTCCTCCCATCATGAATGACATTCCTGTCAAACTTCCATGGCCTTCCCAACAAAATATGGCATACATCCATGAGAATTACATCACACACAATTTCATCTCTATATCCTCCTATCTTAAATTCAACCAAACATTGTTTAGTAACCATTACCTAGTGTCCTTTCTGAAACCATGAGACTTTATATGGATCTGGGTGTGTAATTGTCTCCAGCTCCAATTTCTCCACCATCTCCATGCATACTAAGTTATCAGTGCTTCCACTGTCAATTATCACCTTGCATAGTTTTTCTTTAGTCTTGCAAGCCGTCTTGAATAGATTGTTTCTCTGTATTGGATTTTTAACTTATGCCTCTGGTTTTAAGAAAACCTTTCTCATCATCAGGGAGGTTCCATCCTCTGCTCCCTCTACTTCAACATTCTCTCTTTTTGCTTACAAAATCTAAGCTTCTCCTCCTTCTTTATTTTTCTTGGGGCATTCCCAAGACATGTGCCCTAGCTTTCCACAGGCATAACATCTTATTCCTCCTCTACCTCTTCCTCTAGAAGAGTTTCTTCCACCACCCTATCTTCCTCGGGAACTTCCTCCTCTTTCCGAGTGACTGTGTGGATTTTCAGCCTCGACCTTGGGATTATGCACCTTGTCATGGGCAACTCCCTTGCCTTTGTTCGGGGCTGATATTTTACCTCTACCTCGTTGGCTTTGTTTTCTGGCCAACTTCTCTTATGCCTTCAACGCGAAATGATAAGCATCATCCACTGTCTTTACCGACATCATGTTGAGCTCATCCTAGATTTCATACCTCAAGCCATTTATATACCTAGAAACTTTGTCTTCATCCCTCTCTCTCTGTCCAGCTCTGATGTTCATCTTGTAGAACTCCTCTGTGTATTCTTTGACTATCATACCCTTCTGTCTCAGGTTCTGTAGCTTCCTGAATAGATTGATCTGATAATATTTGGGCATGAATTTAGCCTTCAGCTTGGCTACCATTCTGTCCCAATTCTTTATCTTTTGTTTTCCTCTACTTCTCCTCTTAGCCTACATTTCATCCCACCATAGTGGTGCATGTACTTTAATACTGGTGACAACATGTCTCACCCTTTTATCCCCATTAAAATCTTCATAATCAAAATATTTGTCCATGGACCTTATCCAATCTAGCAGCTCTTCAACATCCAAATTGCCTTCATACATTGGGACCTCTATCTTGGCTCTAGCTCCCAATCTAACAACTTCTCTTAGAAAACGTTCTTCGGCAACGTGTTCCCCTGCAGCTTCTTCAGCTTCTACATCTTCTCTCTCTGCATCGCTGAAGTCTCCAACATCAGGTTCTCTTCTTTGCGCTGCTTCCATCACTTCCAACCTTGCACAAAGTTCTCGCATCTCTCTTTTTACAACACGACTAGCTAAAGGTGGCTCCCTTCATCTCCTTGGTGACATTGTGTTGACTATCTCTTACACATAGAGTACAACTTTGAGTTCTTTTTCTCCTTCACCTGAAATATACAGATGAAAATCATCTCTGATACCACTTGATGCAGACCCCCCCTTCTCTCTTAAGGGCTATGTGACCTCCTAGTCTAGGATTGATCAAGAAACTGAGACGGATTGACTCTTTGGCCCTCAAGAACCTCAAATCTACTTAACAAGCCCTCTTTCCCTTAAAGCATAGGTTATATGGAACCCGCGACTTTCTCCTTAACATTTTTAAGCTTCAACGTGTTTAGACGCTAACTCTCCTCGTTAAGCCCTCCCTTTATGTGACTAAGGTTGTGACCAGTCGCCTAATCAAAAGGCACGTCGCGAATTTGTGTATCGAGTCTTTACATGCGAATCACTTCGACTCTCTCGACTTCCGAAATCTCGAAAGGAGCCTAGTGCATGCTAGCCCCTCTATTCCCCCTCACCGATGTGACCCTTCGCTATGACCATGGGCCAATATCTCGAGCGTTTCACAATTTCACATATCGTGAGTTCACACTTCACGAGTCGTCTCCCTAGATGCTCAATGGTCCAGATCTCTTCTCGAACCAATGGCTCAGATCAAATCTTCACGATTTCAGGTTTCGCGAGTTCCCAGAACTCTTACCTCTGATTTACCGAGTTGCAAAGTCCCCACAAAACCAGATCTATGGTCCAAATCCCTCCGTCGATCAATGACTGTGATATTTTTGCAATTTTGCGATTTGCGAATTCTTGTAACTCGACCTTTGACTTCTTTGAGTCATGAGTCAGCAAAATGTTGAGCGCCCGCCACGTGTCCTCTTTGACGATGGACGGTCCCGATGATTTCAGAACGATCAACGACTGTGATATTTTCATGATTTCGCATTTCACGAATTCTCACAACTCTGTTCTTTGACCTTTCCACCCTGCAAGTCAGTGAAATGATGATCTCCTGCCACGTGTCCTGTCTTGATGGACGGTTCCAATGATTTTGGAATTCCGTGACCTTGTTCCTCCTATGTATGTTCAAAGCTTTAATGTTAGTGCACTTTACCTTGATCAAATGGCTACGATCTATTTGCACTTAGATCAAATGGTTGAGATCTTTCTTCCTCTGCACTTGCTCCTTGTTGTCTGGACGCTGATCAGATGGTCCGAATATTCCCTCTGATCTAAATCTTTCTTCAGACTTAGAATATTTTCTAAAGGATTTAAAGAATTTGACCTTTATCCTTCCTATGAGTCCATTTATTGGATCTCATTCATGCTTCTTGGAAAGTGCGACTCCTCTTGAGCTTGATCTCTCCAAAGATTTCGATCTCCCAAGCACTTCTTACTTTTCTAGGAAATTCGTCAAACTCAGATCCAAAGATTCTTGAAAAGAATCCTTTCTCACCTTCTTGGCGTTCTTCTGGTCTCATCCTTCGACTTATTTATAGATTCACTTTGACTCTTCGTCAAATTCCAGGTCTGTGCACTCTTTGCAACAGATCTTTCCACAAGATTCGAGTTCTTGCGACAAGTGTGCACTCCTTGCGGCAATCACTTTGCACTCCTTGCAAAAGAAATCTTATGCTATTTCTCCTGAGCTTTATGAGTCAAAACAAACCTTGTCAATGCACTCCTTGCGGACTGTGTGCACACCTTGCACCGGCTCACGAAGAAAAGTGATTTAAATTTTTATGCAAGCATTTGAAATCTACATACACTCGTAGAAATATTCATTCATTCTTGAAAATATTAAGACAACAACAGAGAAATTGCAAACACTATTCACACCATACATTGGATCAATTTTACCCTGTTATCTTCATTCAAAAATCAAGAAAATGGTTACAGTGAAACTCAAACAACAATCATTTCTCTGAGATTCCTATTTCTCATAGCTATCGTAACCCCCTTTTCGAGCGTACAAAATCTATCTTTATACAAAAGAAACAACTAACTGCTATCTAATTGCGGTTACATTGAGACTAGGGTTAAGCTCCCAAGTCACGCATGCTCATTTTGTCTCCACGCATGTGATATTTCCTCTTTTGGTTTCTATCGCTTCAAAATATTTATAGTACTGCTAGCATTCGAGACTCTGGATTGGCTCTCAAGCGCTGAGTTGTCCTGCCACGTGTACTTGCTGACGATGCTCCTTCATCATCTTCCACAACAACTTTGTGCATGGCATTATGAGAGGCTCCTAAGTCCATAAGACAGTTATGTAGGATCTTATCATGGAAATTCAAATATACATAGAATGGAGGAGAAGCATCAGATCCATCCTCAATGTGTGGACCCACAGTAATGGTTTGGTTTTAATCCTGCAAACTTATTACATCAAAAGATACACTAGAAGAAGTTGGTTGCAGACCCTTCAGGACAGATGTTTTGAAAGGTTCATTCTTCATCAATTCTATCAAAGGCACATGGATCTTGATCTTGCTCAACTCATGTTCTAGGATGAAAGAGGTTGGTGGCCTATCAACTTCTTTTATTTCAGGGGTTGCATGTTTAGATGAGGGAGATGGTTGAGTTTTAGATGACATACTTTTACTTGGATTTGGCTTGGGAGGAGCTTCAACTTGTTTGTTTTGATCAGAGGTAGTCACTTTGGGAGCCCCTACTCTCATCCTCAAATCATATTTCTTCTTGGGTTGGCCTTGAATAACTCCCTCCTCCCCTGTCTGATTGTCGAATTGATTTGATAGTTGTGCTACCTCATATTCTTGCTGTGTTAAATGGCTAGTATAATAATTTGTTTCATTGAAAAGAACAATAGTATCATCCACAACATCACTGTTTGCATCCATCTCCTCAATCTGATTGTTTTGGAAAGGAGGCACTACCCTTTGATCATCAACATTTATCCTTTCTCTCTGCATTATTTGAGGGGCATCATTAGATCTTCTGAACTGATTTTGATTTCTATTTCCAGCCACTTGAAAAGATCTGTTTGGCTGTTTAGATTCCCACTTCATCTTAGCTATTTCAGAAGTTGGATCCTTCAAAGTTTTGGTCATTTCATCAAGTTTTGGATCAGATGTGGCTGAGTTAGAGGAGGCAAGGGAATCCTCTCTCTGTTTTTTCTTATCTTTATCAAATCTGGTCTTTAATATGTCTAATGCCAAAATATTAGATTCAATCTCAATGGTTGCTTCCAGGATGGACAATAGTGTGGTTGATCTTCTCTCTCTCAGGAGGAGGGAGAACTCTACATCAAATGCATTGGCATAAGTGATCTTGGCAGAGGATTCAGTTGATTTAATCTCATATGGAATTATACCATACATCTTATTGAATCTCTTGGTGAAATATGAAATAGATTCACCATTCTTTCTCTTTAGGGCCCCAAATTCAATGATGTAGTAGAGGTAATATCTCCTATCTCCCCATTTCTTTATGAAAGTTTCATCCAATGCCTTAATATCTACAATGGAGGATGGAGGAAGACCCCTGAACGATTTTATTACTTCCCTATCTAGACTCTACACAAACAACCTCATCCATACATCTACATAATAAATGTTAAAGTTATATGCAAAGCTATAAAAGGCTACCAGATGTTCCTCAACAATTACCTCACCTTCCCCATTATACCTTGGTAAATATTTCATGTAATCTGTGGTTGGGAGTGCATGTAATCCTGCAGGCAGCACTAAGGGTGCATATCTGGCAACAATAATGACATCCATCCTGTTAAAAGCCATGGCTTGAATAATAGGAATCTGAATATTTATGGGAGATAGAGGGGTGGATGCAGGACTGGATGATGAGGTAAAATCAAGAGTTGGAGATGTCTGAGCTTCTTTGGAATTATGATTCTTAGGGATAGCAAATTCAAACTGCTTGTGATTAGACGTAGGCTCTTGGTGTGAAAATTTTCCTTTTGGGGGGAAGTATATCTTTGGGCTAGGGTGGATTTTCTCAATTGCCTTTCTGGATCAGAGACTATTTTATTCTTCTCATGGTTAGAATGAGCCTTCTTGTCTTTTTTGTCTTTAGATTTGGATATGTTGAATCTTTTTCTGGGCGCCAAGATTTCTTGTTTAAATTTTACTCAGTGGATTCGCCAGGTGAAAGATGGCAGTCTGTGTGTGTCTGATCTTTGTTCACCATCAAAGGTCATATCTGATCAATGTCGTTCTCCTAGGGAAAGATATTTCGTTACTCCGTTCCCTGACAACGGTGCTGGAAGATGTTGGTCCTAAGGTCTGCACCTGACTGCTAAAGGGAAAATCTAGGCCACCTATCAGTTTTGGAATGATTATTCCTTAATAAGTTGGTTTTGTTGGTAAGCTTAAGGAAAGGTTTTCAAAGATGGTGCTCTGGTAGGGCAGGACACACAGTGTAAAAATAGGTTTTCCTTTGCTAATTGTATGGGTGCTAAATGACAATTGAGGGTACGAAAAGACACACACATACAACAACAACATGCAATGCAATGAACCACTTGTTGTGCTGAAACTAATACTTAAGATAATATCTCAAGACATAGACAAATATCTAGATGCAAATCATTCAGCATGTTGCAAAAAAGTGGATCTTTCACTGAACAATGGTTGTATAACAGGTTTCATAATCAACAAAAGATAAACTAAAAACAATAGCTATAAGAATAAGGAAATGTACATCGCACACATCACAAGATATGCATGTAAGATAAGAATCAACACATAAAGATTTTAGTAAGAGAACACAAGTGTCATAAACATATATTCACTAGGTAGAAAACTTTACCATTAACTGAGCATGTCCAATCCTTCTGTTGCTTCTAATTTCCTTCCAGAAACTCCCCACTCCTAAAACATACAAAGAATGCATATTTAACAGAGTTGCAGAGGTTCTCGTCCATCCAGAACTGAGACCTAACTCTAGATAACCCATTTAGAACAAACTACCGATTTAACATAAACATTGCATGGAGTACAACATGTATACATGACACTGGACTTAACCAACAAAAGTGGTTCTTATCACACACAAAAGACCACTTTTAAAATCTAATCTAAGAAAATGTTGGAATCGATCAACTAAAACTACTACTGTCTCTGAGACAAAACTGATGCCTGCGCTGAATGAATTGATTTGGCAGAAATAGACTCAGAGTGGTAGACGTGAGTGACGTGTCAACCATTGGCATGCCTGTGAGTTGTCTGAGGCCATTGGAGATGACTGGCTATGTTGACCCCGCTAACTGCCATCTGTAACTGGTTATGAACAGGCGAACGTGGAGGAAGGTGTATAGGTGGCAAGTGGTGAGAGGTGATACGAGGGGGGTATCGGGAGTGTGGAGTATAGGTGGATGAAGAGTGGAGTGTGAGTGGGAGCCAAGTGTCAGATGGTGAGAGGAGTGGTAGTAGTGAGTGGAGGTGAGTGGAGGACATATGGCGTATGGTGGGAGGGGCGATATCGAGAGGCAATTTGATAGGATT
>JZKD02S0740865.1:145724-167476 GCA_000966675.3 Picea glauca
GATGTCACCGACAGAGATAAGCGTGGGCCTTAGGCACTCCACGAAAAAATTTCATATCTTCATGATTTTTACCCGAACGCCGCGAAACCGTTGATATGGATATGGAGACTGGATATTCACCATTGAATGGGATGTTCTGATTAGCTGCCAGCTTTATGGAATTTTACTGCGTTGTCCACTGGATTCGTCGATCCTGGCCATCTCCTGCACACAGAAAGACTAAGGTGAACTTGGTGTATGCTCTATTAGTGATAACTTATGATGACAAGTATTCCAATTTCAAACCAGAAAATGTGATCCTCATTCAAGAAATAAAATTTGATGGTGAAAAATGCAAAGGCAGATAGGGGCCATGAAAATGAAAATGGAGGACATGCTAAACAAGCAAAAAAAAACTCAACATTGATGGATAGATAGGGTGAAAGAGAAAAAGGGCAGGGGTGCAGACCTAGGTAACAACACCACCCATCAGGAGTATCAATCATCATATTGACCTTATTCCAAGAGAAAGTGTGCCAAATATAGTAGCATACAGGTTGACACCTCAGAAAAATGAAGAGGTCAAGAATCAAGTCCAAGAGTTTTTGGATAAGGGTTTGGTCAGGGATATTTTGAGTCCATGCGCAGTACCAACTGTGTTAAGTTCAAAGAAATATGGAGGATGGAGGATGGAGAATGTGCACAAATTCAAGAGCTATCAACAAAATCACCATGAGGTATAGGTTCCCTTTACCCAGAATGGATGATTTGATGGATTGCTTGAGTGGAGAAAATTAATTTTCCAAGATAGACTTGAAAAGTGGCTATCATCAGATACGAATGAAAGAAGGAGATGAAAGGAAGACAACATTCAAGACAAATGAAGGATTGTATGAGTGGCTTGTTATGCCATTTGTCTTAACAAATTCCCCGAGTACATTGATGATATTGATGAATGAAGTACTCAAGTATTTTATTAGTAAGTTTCTTATTGTGTATTTGGATGATATTTTAGTTTTCAGTAAGACTGAAGAAGAACATGTCAGACACTTGAGGATGGTGTTGAGGAGGTTGCAGTAGGAGAAGTTGTTGATAAATTTGAAAAAGTGTTCTTTCATGAAAACATAACTCATATACTTAGGTTTTGTGATCTATTCAAATGAGTTGAAGATGGATCCAGAGAAGGTGAGGGAAATCAAAGAATGGCCTTCTCCAAGGACCATGTTTGAGGTAAGAAGTTTTCATGGGTTAGCCAATTTTTATAGTAAGTTCATCAGGAATTTCAGTGGAATTTGTGCACCCATATTAGACATTGTAAAGAAAAAGCATAGATCCTTTAATTGGACAACAGAAGCTGAAAAAGGATTCAGAGTATTGAAGGAGAAAATCACAGAACGACCGATTCAAGTTTTTCAAGATTTTAAGAAGACATTTTAGGTGAGGTGTGATGCAAGTGGAGTAGCTATTGACACGGTCTTGATCCAAGACAGTAGGCCTGTTGCATATTTTAGTGAGAATATGAATGACACTAAGAGGAAGTACTCAACGCATGACAAGGAGTTTTGTGTTGTAATAAAAGATCTGAAAAAATGGAGGCATTACCTTATTCCAAAGGATTTTTTCTTGTATAGTGACAATCAAGATTTACAGTTCATAACCAAACATGAGAAATTAACCCAGAGACATGCTAAATGGGTAGAATTCATGCAGAATTTTACTTTTTTTACTAAGAACATTAGTGGTAGTGCTAACAAGGTTGTTGATGCTTTGAGCATGAGATGTTTGATTATGTAGGAATTTCAAGTGGAGACCTTAGGATTTGAACACCTTAAGGGGATGTATCATGAAGGTATTGATTTCAAAGAAGCATGTGAAGCATGTGAAAACCCTTTTATAAGGCATATAAGTCAATGGATAGATTATTTGATACAATATATATTGTTGTTCAAAGGGATTCAATTATGTATCCCGAAATGCTCAATGAGAGACAATTTGTTTAAAGAAAAACATAGTGGAGGATTGACTGGACACTTCGGCCATGATAAAAATTATGCACAACTAAGTTCTTCATACCATTGGATGGGTATGAGATATAATGTAAAGAAATTTATGGACATATGTAGATTTTTCCAGTATGCTAAAGGAAAACAACAAAAAACTAGTATGTATCAACCATTTCCTATTCCAAATAGGTCGTGGGATGCCATAAGCATGGAATTTGTGTTGGGATTGCCAAGAACCCAGAGGGGGAGTGATTCCATATTTGTAGTGGTTGAAAGATTTTCAAAGATGGCACATTTTATACCATGCCAGAAAATCATTGATGCTACTCACATAGAAAATGTATTCTTCAAGGAGGTTGTGAGATTACATGGCTTGCCCAAAAGCATAGTCTCAGACAGAGATACCAAATTCATGGGAAAATTTTGGAGAACTCTGTGGAAGAAATTGGGGACAAACTTGTCCTTCAGTTCAACATATCACCCTCAGAAAAATAGACAGACTGAGGTAGTAAAAAAAATCTTAGGAAATTTGTTGAGTAGTTTGGTCGCTAAACATCACAGTTAGTGGGATCAAATTCTACCCCAGGCAGAGTTTGCTTATAATGATTCACCGAACAGAAGCACTGGGAAGAGTTCATTTCAGATAGTGTATGGAATGCATCTTAGAGGAATTTTTCAGATTTGAGGAATTTGGGACACGATGAGTTCCGAAGTGCAGGAGAAAAAGACTACGCTATAGAGATGCAGAAGTTACATGATCAGATAAAAGCGCAGTTACAACATAGCAGTCAGAAATACAAGAACCGAATTGATCAGAGGAGAAGAGAGGTTCATTTCGAGGTCGGAGATCAAGTTCTAGAACATATGGGGAAGGAAAGGTTTTCAAGAGGAACATATAACAAATTGAAGATGAAAAAGATAGGACCATGCAGAATTCTCAGAAAAATTGTTGCCAATGCTTATGAAATTTACCTGCCAGAAGATGTTGGAATATCACCGATATTCAATGTTGCAAACCTGTACCCTTACATGATGGATTATACAGGAGAATTGCATGATCAAAAGGAGATCTAGTGGGAGAAGCAGATTCCCACAATAGAGAGGTCATAGATGCAGAAAAATATAGATCAAAGGGTTGGTAAGAAGACCAGGAGGAAGACTTATTTTGAGTACCTAGTGAAGTGGAAGGATCACCCGACAGAGGATGCTAGTTGGGTAACTGAAAATAATATTTAGAAGCATGGAAAAATAGTACAGGAGCTCATGGACATGATTCCATGAATATTTTGGCCAAAGGAGTATGATGTAGGAGCATCACCATCCGTACCAAAGGAGGTTGAGTGGAGGACAACTCAGCGCCAACACACTTTAAAGTTGGTTTTAATCCCAAGGAGGGCACATCATCTTAAATTTTTGAAATATTGTAATTAAATATTTTTTAAATGTTTTGGAGGCTTATGCCATTGTATAAGATCACCAGAGATTGTAATTGCCTTAAATGTTTGTAGGATTGTACAGATTTCGAGCTCAACTCTTATCTTGTTGTAAATGCTCATTCATTGTAATAGGCCTTAGTAGATGAATGCTTTAATTGTGATAGGATAACACTAAGGTAGTCTGGAGGGAAGGCTCGAGAAGCTCCTTGTGTATAAATATATGTAAATTACGCCCAAATGAGGTTGTTGAATGTAAATGTAAGAAGGTTGTTGTAGCTTATTGTTGCTACTGGTTATTATAGAGAGCTGCAGAGAATTGTACGAGTCCATGTACATACTTTGCTGAATGAATAAAAGAAGAAAAGGTTTGATTCCAAATGCATGGTGTTACTTATTTATGAGTTTATGGAGTGAATGTCATGTTCTTTGTTTTATTTTTTTTATGTGCTTGAGAATGCATTTCATAGTTAGATGTGTGAGCTTTTAATGTTCCATAAGTTTCAATTGTTTCTCTTTTGAGAGCTTTGGTGCAAGGTGTGCACAATGCTCGCAAGGTGTGCGTAGGCCGAGTCAATTCTGACTCAAAATATCAGGAGAGATAACGTGAAATGTTTCATAGGAAGTGTAAGGAGTGCACATTCACCTAGTGGAGTGTTAAGTTGAGAAAAAACCCATGCAAGGTGTGCATTAGGCCTGCACTTAGTCGAGTGTAGGGGATCTTGAGTCAGTGAAGGCAAGAAATGCATGAAAAACCTTCAATACCTTTCAAAGTCTTGGAGAAAATGAGTGCAAGGAGTGCAAGGAGTGTATAGGATAAACTTAGAAAAGTTTCTAAGTCTAAAAACTTTTGAGTTTCAAAGGAATGCGTAGAAGGTGTCTGAGGTTCGAGACACGTCATGTGGTTAAAGCTCAGGAGGATTAGCGGAAAAAATCTTCAAGGAGGGAGGCTCTATCTTCATTTTGAAGGTTGGACTGTCAAGATATGTTCGGGAGGAGTCGGGAACAACAATGACCATTAGATATGGATAAGTTAAATGAGATTTATCCCAGGTAATTCCTTCGGACTTTGTAAGTTCGACAAATTTCGTTCGAAGGGTGTAAAGGAGGTGGAACTCTTGAATTCATGAAGCTTGAATTTATTATGGAGCGTTCATTGTTGTGGATGCATTTCAATGGATATTCGAGTCTAGAATAACGACCATCCAAGAGAAAGAGGACGTGATTGGGTAAGGTTGAAAATCCCCCAAAGCTCTAAAGAGTGGAGTATATCTCTGCCTTCGATATCAGTGAACGTGTGGCAGTAGATCTGGAGGTTCGGAGACCCAACATTCCGAAGGATAGAGCATGTTAGGAATTCAGAACTCTTGAAGCATGGAGTCCCAGAGTGGATTGTGGTCATTGGCCGATGGAGAAGCGTCGTCTGTTGATTTGTGGTCTGTGAGTATTCATCGGTTTGACACTCCGACGAATTTTTGGGGAACTACTTCAAAAATCCCTGAAGCCCGGAGCTGTGAAGTGAATGTAATCCGTTGATTTATGGATTAATAGGAGCCTTCCGATCTGATTCAAAATTCAACTCTCTAGAAGCATAGACTATTGGAGCAGATGGAATTGCTAAAGCCCGAATTCCCGAATTACTTTCCCGCCGTAGATTTCAACGGGCGTTGTGAACCGTTGATCTGTGTATCTGTTTGGTGCTTCACCAATTCAGAGTTCGAGAGGAATGAGGTGTAATTTTTTTGAGACTCCCAAAGTGCGGGAGATATGAAGTTCTAAATTCTTTGGAGTGTGGAGAATTAGCCCATGGTTTTAAGCCCAGGGTCACGTGGATTTCTCCCTTCACCTATCAAAGCCCTCTGTAAGGTAATTTAGGGCCGAAAAGGAGGGAATAAGCATGTGGAAGTGAATTTGAAGGTTCGATAGGAGCCTATGAGATGATTTAGCTCCCAAATTTGATTGATCCTAGACCGGGAGGTCGAGAGGGCCCCAGGAGGAGGTGGGGGTTTGCATCAACCTTCTTGGAATAAGGTGCCCAAAGTTGACATTCATAAATTTGATGGTTCCAATCCAACTGGGTGGGTTTCTCAAATGCAGCAATACTTCTCCCTTCATGATATTTGAGATGATGAGACCAAAATCCATGTAGGGGTTTTGTACTTGGATCAAGAACACTGGAAGTGGTAGCAGTGGCATAAGAAATTTTATCCAGGACCTCCCAATTGTAACATGTTATCCAAAGCAGTTTGTGCCCGTTTTGATAGGGAATCACAATTTTTGGGCCGACTCACTAAGCTGCGCCAAACTGGATCTTTCACAGACTTCATCATGACATTTGAATAGTTGGTTATCCATAATTATCTGATGAATTTTACCTTGAATGTTTTATCAGTGGTTTAAAATAAGCTATCAATGCTCATGTGAGCATGCATCATCCTACTACGTGATTGCATGCATGTCAATTAGATAGGGAAGCAAATACCATCCTCTAGTCTCCATCCCTAAAGGATCCATTTACCAACTATCCTCGCATAGGGGATACCCCTGCTCTGACCCAAACCTTTAAGGTCTGAAAGGTCTCTCCCTCCGAAATGGAGGAACATCACAAGCAAGGCATTTTCTACTATTGTGATGAAAATTATTCACCAGGGAATAAATGTCGAGAATAAAAGTTCTTCCAGATTGATGCCTCAACTTCCTCTTCCTATGACGACATCCCATTAGATGAGGCTTCCGACCCAGGGGCGTCTCAATCAAGTGATCCTTTCGAAGATCTATTTGTCACATCGATGGAATCCATGGACCCAGTCATCTCGCTTCATGCACTATCATGTATTTCGGCCCCACAGGCATTGAATATCAAGGGTTTCATTAAAAATAGGTCGGTTGTGGTGTTGATTGATAGTGGTAGCATCCATAATTTTATTCATTGTAGGATCACTGATGACATCCATTGCTTTGTCTGACCTATTTCTAATTTTCAAATAATCATCACTAATGGTGGTACTATGAAGTGTGGGGGCCACTGTGAGAATGTCAAACTCCAAAAGGGTGACTACCATATGAAAAACCACATGTTCTCTATTGCCATGGGTGGTTGTGATATTGTATTAGGCGTATAATGGCTTCACACTATGGGGCCGATGACAATGGATTATAAATAATTATATATGAGATTCACCTAAGAATCTCACCCCTATACTCTCAGGGGTCTCCAAGTTGGCTCTCATTAAATCATCATCTCTCACAGGATGGAAAAACTCTTGAAGAAAGGCCACCATGGTGTGATTTCTCAATTTAATGCCATCTAGGTCATTGAACATGCCTCTCAGGTAGTTCCTCCTAGCCTGCAACTCATCTTGGATAGGTACCCTAATATCTTTTATATTCCTACATCCTTACCTCCTTCCAGGGGTGAGCATGATCATATCATCCCTCTCCTTCTGGGAATTCAACCCACCAATGTACACCCCTACATATATCCCTTTTCTCATAAAAATGGAATAGAAAATATGGTACATGAATTACTAGAGGCGGGGGTAATTCACCCTAGTACTAGCCCATATTCTTCACCAATGGTGATGGTTTTAAAGAAAGAAGGTACTTGGCACATGTGCCTTGAATAAACTGACCATCAAAGATAAATTTCCCATTCATGTCATTGATGATTTGTTGGATGAACTGCAAGGTGCCTTTGTATTCACCAAATCCTACGTTCACTCTGGTTATCACCAAATCCGGATGAAGGAGGTAGATATTCCGAAGACTTCTTTCAGAAATCATGAGGGACATTATGAATTCTTGGTCATGCCTTTTGGCTTTTTGCAATGCTCCATCCACCTTCTAAAGTCTTATGAATAAGCTATTGAAACCTTACCTTTGAAAGTTTGTCTTGATTTTCTTTGACAACATCCTCATTTATAGTTGCACCTAGGATAACCATCTTATTCATGTGGACAAATTCCTTCACTTGTTGCAGGAAAACCAATTGTTTGTCAAAAAGACCAAATGTTCATTTGGCGCCAACAAATTGGAATACTTGGGGCACATTGTCAGCAGAGATGGGGTAAAAGTGGACCCCAAAAAGATGCAATCTATGCAAGAATGGTCATGCCCAATGACCTTAAAGATCCTAAGGGGTTTTCTTGGTCTCACCAACTATTACAGGAAAAATTTCAACCATTATGGAAAAATTGCTAAGCCCTTGACTAACCTCCTTAAGAAGAATGCATTTCATTAGACAATTGTTGTTGGGAAAGCCTTCACAGAGTTAAAGAGAGCCATGTGCACTACCCCTGTCCTAGCAACTCCTGACTTCAACAAAACCTTTTTGGTGGAATCAGATGCTTTCGAAATGGGTATAGGTGCAGTGCACGCCCAAGACAGTCGACCCTTGGCATTTACTAGACAAGCATTTAATGGTCACAATCTAGGACAATCTACATATGAAAAATAAATGATTTCCATTCTCCATGCGGTGCACACCTAGAGACCATATCTCTTGGGATGCCATTTTCATATTAAAACAGATCACCATAGCCTAAAATATTTTTTGGAGAAACGACTATCATCCCTAGAACAAAATAAGTGGCTGACAAAAATGTTGGGTTATGATTATGAAATCATATACAAAAATGGAAAAGATAACATAGTATCAGATGCATTGTCAAGAAAACATGAGGAGGACAACTCCCTCTTTTCTTTATCCTTATCGATCCCTTATTGGGTTGAAGAAGTGTGCCAAGAGTGGATAAAGCACCAGAATACCTCCAAATTAATTCAACATCTTTATGAGGACCCTAATCCTCCCACTGGCTACACTTGACAGGATAATATTCTCCGATATAAGGATCACCTGGTTCTTTCACCCTCCTCAACACTCATGCCTAGGCTCTTAAATGAGTTGCACTCCTCAACTATAGCGGGTCATTCGAGTTTCCAAAATACATATGCTCGTGCTCGTCGTTCTTTTTTTGGGCAAGAATGAAGAAGGACATGATTCAATTTGTCACAGAATTTGAGGTGTTCCAATGTAATAAAGGTGAAATGGTCAAGTTTCCAGGCATTCTACAACCCTTACCTATTCCAACTTCTCTATGGAAAGAAATATCCATGGATTTTATAGTGGTCCTTCCTAAATCCGGGAACAAGTTTTTCATCATGGTGGTGGTTGATTGCCTCTCCAAGTATGCTCATTTTTTTCCCTTACCTCACCCTTTCACACCTACACTCATAGCACAAGTGTTCTTTAATAATATTTTCAAGCTCCATGGAATGACAACCTCTATTGTCTCTGATCGTGACCCAAATTTCACCAAAAAATTTTGGCAAGAGCTGTTTAAATTGCAGGGCACCCAACTAAACATGAGCACAACTTATCACCCATAGTTTGATGACCAAACATAAGTAGTCAAAAAAATATTTGGAAACCTACTTGCGCTTTTTTTCTTCAGAAAAACAACACCAGTGGGTGCAGTGGCTTCCCTTGGAAGAATGGTGGTACAATAATTCCTATCATACAACCACTAAAATGACCCCATATGAAGCGATGTATGGCCAACGACCACCGACAATCATTACCTATCTTCCTGGAACATCCAAGGTCCAATGTATTGATACAATTATGCAAGTTCATACAACCACTCTAACAGCTCTGAAGGTCCACATGGCCCAAAAACGCATGAAGAAACATACATACCAACATTGCTCAGAAAGGGTTTTTTAGGAAGGCGACCAGGTGTTTCTCAGGCTCCAACCTTACAAGACCACATCTCTCAAAGCTTAGGGACATCACAAATTGACACCTAAGTTTTATGGACCCTACCAGATCATCAAGCATATTGGTTATGTGGCTTACAAATTGGCCCTTCCTAGTACTTCCAAAATCCATATGATGTTCCATGTTTCCTATATGAAGAAAGTGGCGGGATAGAATTGCAAATTCCAAACCATCATACTGGAATTAGATGAAGAAGGTTCCTTGTGGATCCAACCATAGAAAATCCTCCATACTGTGAATGTCATCTGTGTGGCCGCACTATCAAGGAAGTGTTGATCAAGTGGAAGGATGCAACACCAAAGGAGGCGACCTGGGAACCCACAACCATACTTCAACAATTTCCACACTTGCAGCCTTGAGGACAATACTACTTTTGAAGGGGGAGGGCATGATATGTTTTATATTTAATAAAGGGTGACATTAGTTAATAGGGCCTAATAAATAAAGAAGAATAAGTCAATGTACGAAGACACAATAGAAGCTTTTGCTTCTAGAAAGATCTTCCTCTAAAAGTTTTCTTAGAAGGTAGAATTAGTATAAATAAGAGTATGAGGCATTGAAAATTTTATCTTGGAGATTATTATAATAGAGATCTGCTCTGCTGGAGGTTTCCCCCTCAAAGAGGCAAGTAAACATTGCTATCATAATAAAGTTTCTCTTCCTGGTGATTATTCTAGTGTTATTTTGATGTTCTTTTGATATTTTTATGGATATATCATTATTATTTTGTCATTGTGTGCTAGATATTTTATGTTCTACATAATATATTATATCAAGAATATTGCAGCTTCCCTTGGAGGAATAGTAAGTCCGTAATCTCTAGATATATGTCCAAAGTTGTTTCACTTGTAGCATTCTACCTCATCACTTAATGATCCAAATCTATTGTAGCTTCTACTCTGTGCCTCATGAGATATTCTTGGATAAATATTTCTTGTATATCCCTCATCGTTACTTTTGTTCTTGGTATTGGATCTACAATTCACAACTTTGTGACCAAAATTATAACGTGAATAACATGAACCTAGAAAAATAGTTTGATATATGGGAGTAGAATATATTTTGAAGGGTTCTGCTCTTATGAATCCTTCTTCTTCTTGAGGTATTTCTATAGTTGGTTGTTGATGATATTAATTTATGAATCTTATAGGTGGTGCAGTGCCTCTGTAATATTCCTCTTGAGTTTTCCTATCTTCTTATTTATAGGGACCTCTGTCAGCTTCTGCATAGTTTCTTGGTTCTTCTTGTTGCTCTGTCGTTTTGGAGCTTGAACCTTTCTGTATCTGTGTCTAATTTTATCCTAATCCATATCTGTCATAATAATCTCTTTGATTGTTAATGATATTATCCAATATCCTTGTGTTTTTTTGTTGCATGTCCTTCTTCTGAATATATTTTCTTAGAATGACTATATATGCTTCTAACTTTTCAATGATCCTATCCTTTTCATCTAACTTTCCTCTGAGTGCTTCTTTACTCATCTTTTCTTCCTCTTCTTGGAGTTTTATCTTCGTGATTTTCTGCTCAACTTATTTGGAGTTCTGAGATTCGTATTTCTTCGTCAGTTCTGCCTGGAGTGACTTGTTTTTATTATTTTCTCTTTTAATAACTTCTATGGCACTCAACAATTTGTCTCTGTAGTCGACTTCTGCCTCTTCATATTATTATTTGGAGCCTTATTCCCCATAGTCTTCTATTTCCATGAATAGTACCCTTTCTGTATCACTGTCGCTGACTTCATCTTTGTCTGATGAAGAACTGTCTTCCTTGGTGCAAAGGATTTTCTTGAAAAATTGTTTTTGTCTCTTCTACCCTCTTGATTTTTCCTTTTAGGGTCATATTCTTCTTCATTTCTTTTATTTTTCTTATAAATAAATTTCTTAGAAAAATGACCAACAAAATCATAATTAAAACAAATCAATGGAATCTTACCTTTGTATTTTCCAGTTTCCTTTTTAAACCTTCTAACGAAGTTATCCACCTCTTCATCTTCCTCTGAATCATCATTGCAACTGCAATTTGACTTTGGATTTTGCTTTCCTTTCTTCTTCATCTTCTTCTTGCATGATTTGAATGTTGCTTCCTTCATGATTGGATTTTCCTACTCTGTCCTCATCTCATAAGCTGTGAGTATCCCATGCAACTCATCTATGGTCATTGTATCTAGATACACTCTTTCTTCTAGAGCTGAAATTTTTGATTCAAACCTCATTGGTAGAGATCTTAATTCCCTTTTCACAATGACCTGTTCCTTTATCTCGTCTCCCAAGAATTTTATATTGTTTACTATTTTGTCGACTCATAGAAAGTAGGATGCTATGTTTTCATCTTCATTCATCTTCAATTGTTCAAACTTGGCTCTAAAAATTTTAAGTTTGACTTCCTTAAACTTTCGTATCTCCTTCGTAGATAGTCTTCAGTTTATCCCACATTTATTTTGTGGAATCACAGTGCATAATATTGGTATGTATCTCTTGAGTGACACCATTCTCAATAGAATTTCTATCCCTTGAATCATTTTCTTCAAGGTTATTTCCATCTCTATCTATCAGGGGAGTGATAGGTTCTTTGTATCCATTTACTACCGATCGCCAAACATTGAATCCTTGTGCTTGAATGTAAGTTTTCATTCTTATGCTCCATAATGCATAGCTCTCACCATCAAACCACGGTACCCCAATCCTAGCATGATCCATGATCTCCTTCTAGTGGTTAGACTACTTCTTGAAGAACTTGCTCTAATACCAATTGTTGGATTATTGAGAGGGGGGGTGAATCAGTAATGAGCAATAATAGTAATTTTAACCATAGTTTATTCTTCAACAATATTCAACTATTTATCATTATAATTCAATATATCATCAACAATATAATCATAAACAACATCACATCACAATAGATACACAATACACCATAATTTACATGGAAACCCAAACAGGAGAAAACCACAAAACGATTTTCTTATATATCAAAAGACTACAATCATTGGAAGTATCAACTTTCGATTCTCCAGCTACAACTAGAAGGAGGCTCCAACCCCATATTCCCAGGCTCGAACTTGAAGGAAGCTACAAATCCCTAAATCTCTGGCTCCAACTAGAAGGAGGTTACAACTCCCTAGGTTCTCCAGCTACAATCGAAAGATGAACACAACCACCTTTCCTTGCCTCATCCTACCACCGTGAAGTATAAATGTAGACAAAATGTCACAGAATCCGCCACTGCCACAAACTCTGTCACTGTCACAACTCTGTCACTGTCTCTATCACTGTCACAACTCTGTCACTGTCATTGTCACTATCACTGTCCCTATCTCATTAATCGGTATCTGATAATCAATCAACTAAACCTGTACCATACCATGCATCAAGTATATACCAATATACATATTATCTCATGCATCAATCATGAACCAAAATATACAACAACAATGAGAAGTGAATCATGAACTAGAGAAACAACCATGTACAACCTGTGTCATATACCATACCATCAACCATATGAAAATTTGCACCATGTCATCAATGAAACATATCAAATACCCTATGCATGTCTCTCATGCATATGTCACAATACAACATGAATACCCCTCAACCATGTACAAGCAACTCAAGGATGTGAACTATAAGAAACATATCAATGTTATACCATACATAAGAGTGTTTCTCACTTAGCCAACTAACCAACATATACCATATCCAAGTACAATACCAACCATAACAAGAATGCCTCAAGCATTCACAACATCATAAGAAAATATAAGCATCAAAACAAACTAATAGCCATACAAGAACTTATGTAACTGACCTGGATGTGTAGAATGATGACTTGTGAATTTGATTTCAGACTCTACAGACCTAGTACCAACATCTATTCAAATTTTCATGAGCTTTTCAAATGTACATGACTTTCCCTTCTACAAATCGCGTATATACGCTCTTTCCCCCACTGTATCCCATGTACATATGCTCCCTCGTAGGCCTACAACTCACATATACCTCAAAAACTAGGGTTTTCTGTAACTCCGATATTTTCACTGTCGACCCTTCTTTGCTACTTCAAAAATGATGCTACAACCTTAGAAAAAGATCACTAGATCACAAGAAATATAACCAATGAATAAGTGTGTGAGTGTGCTTATGAATGAATCCTTGAGGTGCTTATATACTTGTTCTAGGTAACTCCTCTCCTTATTTTAGGTCTTCTATAGTTTTCTTTTTACAACAACTTTACCCCTTTGATTAAGACTTATAACAAACTAGGGGCTTCTTGTCCACTCTTCGGGGCTTCCAACTTTACAAGGACATATCTTTATAATTGTGAGGAAACACATGGCATACCACATATCACTAAAAATGACACAATGAGTACTATCCATATGTAAGGGTCTTACCTTCATTCACACTATCCTTTCTATCCTTATTCTTCATTCAACTTCAGGTACCAAAACCACATCGTCGGGGCTACCAGAAATATTCAAGGGTTGAGATCAATGACAACCAACTATCTAAACCAACTACCCAAAATGAACAAGTCATAATTATATAATAATAATTAATGATAAGGATACAATAAATACTAACTAATAGGTGGGCACCCCCTAACGACTTCATTTAAATTTTAAATAAATCCCCCTTGTTCCTCCTTGGAAATTTATTTCATTAAACATTCATCAACATATCACATATCCCAATCAGATCATAGAAGTACTTGCAAACATCCTTGTGACTCCCGAATAATAAATATATTTATCAAAAATAAATATATCATATTTTGTCTAAGTCAAAAAGTTGTCATAAATATGTCAAAATAAATATACCATCAACTGGAAAAAAAATAATACTGTTGTGAAAATATCCAAAAATGATGAGTAATCAACCTGTCTAAAACATACCAGTGTCTAGAAAATAATAACCAAAATTGTTCTCAACAGTAAAACCATCATAATAACACTATAAAATTAGAAGTCATATTTTTTATGAGAAGCATTTTGCCTATGTTCACTTCCTTGCAACTTTGTTAACTTCATGAATTCCAAATCCTCATTAACAAGTGCTTTACCTATTGTTGTTGACGCTTCCAGATGCATGTCCTCAAAGGAAATATGTTTAAATTCATGTTTTGGATTTTTGGCATGAGAGGTGACTGAATGTGAGGAAGTTATTGACTGATTAGAGTCAATAAAATGGGTAGGCTGTTTTCCTTTGCGAGGATCGAGCTCTTGAATCTAAGAGTTAAGATTATTTAATGGTTGTGTAGAATGGGCTTGAGAATCTTCTGATGTAATATGGAGGGAAGATCACTTTGGAGGAGGTGGAGGAAATGGAAATGAAGATGTTGGCCATCCTTGGACCTAATGTTGAGGAGGATTAACAATCTCATTCCAACCATCATTGGATGGAATCTCAGAAGGTAAAGAAACATGTAGCTGTACAAAAATACCGGAAATGATATGATGAGGTTGGCCAGGTGGCCTTTTAGGTGGAGGACGGGGTTGGAAATCCCCTTTTCCTGCTAGGTTTAAGAAACCAGTTTGTAGGAGCTGATTTAACTCCTCGAAATCGACATCAAAGTGGATTGAGAAATGGAGTCTTTTTTTACCCAAAAAATAATTAGGTGTTCTTCCTCTTCCCCTGTTTGCTCTACCACCACTTCCTCTACTGAAAAAAACTCATATATAAGTACAAGGTAAAGTTAGAGCATGTAACAATAACAATGGAGACATAAAATACTATTTGAAACAATTTAGAAATAGCTTTGTTTGACAAAACAATCACACAAGCAACCATAATATAGTTCTGTTTTGAAACACTTCATCATCTCACGCAAGTAATTATTATTTAAAAACATAGGAATTTTAATGAAATTTGGGAATATGGGAGGATTTATAATGTATGAAAAATGGAAATATGACAAGGAAAAATAATCATATGTGTTTAAAACAATATTAGATCCATCACTTACCAATCCAAACATTAATCCACAATCATCATTGATACATGTCTTGTCAAACTCTGAACTATTATTACTTGTCTTTCACAATCCAATAAGTTTCTTATGCATCAGGGGGAAAGATTTGAATAAAATGAAAATTAAATTGGGAGCCATGAATATCTTATGAAAAATGAGAGCATGAGGGAATTGTCCCTAAACAATCCGAATGAGTCCATCTATCAAACCCCTTTAGAACTAATTTCATGAAACTCTTTGACTATAATCATGTAATAAATTCATTGTCCCAAAAACATACACCAATTGATAGAGAAAATGTTTTAAATTTTATATAACAAGGGGAAAAATAAATGCCATTTGAAATGATATATGGAAATGGGATTCAAGGAATAATTTATGGAAAGTGTTATTGCGAGGGGGTTTGGCCCTGTATATAAAAAATAAAACATTATGGTTCTCAAATAAATCAATCATAGTCTTTCTTTAATTCCCAAGTACCACATTTATACTCAGAAACCAACATAGACCACATAGATAACTCTTAACAATAGATTTTCCAATAATTTGTATACTTCAAATTAGTTGTTTCAAGTCTGGCCCTGTTCTAACAATTTTATTTTGTCAAAATGCTCAAAATTAAATCCAGAAAACAATCAATGAACATATAATTGAAACTTATATCATCGTCATATATATGTTCAAACAACAAGGCTCAAAACTAGGTTTAGTATAATTTTGTAAACACATTCATATCATCATTTTTTACGGATAATAAGAATCTAACTCAAGTATATACCCAAAGTTTTATGGGGTTTAAACTTTGACCCAAAAGATAAAGTATTCCATAGTATGGAATTCAAAGAAAGGAATAATTTACCCCATTGTTTGAATTTACAGGGTAGACATTCTCCTGAACAAGAAATCAAGTTATTGGCTTAATCGAGCATTAGAATTTCCAATAGTCCAAGACCACAAGAAATACATAACTATCTTCATATTCTTTGATGACCAATGTGACAAAAAAAAAAGGTTAAGGATTGTGATTACTTCCTCCCAATTGTAGACTTATTACAATTCCATAAAAAAGACAAGGCCATCAATATTCTTAAAGACTCTTTTATTTTCAATTGTCTCTTAAATGTGGACAAAATTGCAAAACCCTAGTGTTTAGAAAAAATATAAGACTCAGAACTTTCCTGCCCATGAAAAAAATTTAAAAGTGTGGGCTTGAAACAGGGTTCAAGAATTCCTTTTTCTTTCAATGACCACAATATTACTATGGCATGAGACTTATCTATCCAAATATAACATGCAAAGGTGTAACTAGATAGAACACAAAAAACCCATAGGTCAAGTGGAGACTTAATTTATATTCTATTCCCCCTTTTTTTTAGAAAGACATAAGTTTAGATGAGGAAATACGACTGATAAACCAATATTACAAGATTCTATAATGGAATAACAATTGAAAGTAAAATCCTTATTGGAAATTCGTGGAGCGAATTGGAATAACAATGCCAATAAACAATAGTTCAGAACCCATAATTTAGAAAACCCCAGAGACACCTCAATTTATGAGCTCAGGTCTAGAGATCATCCGACAGGAGAAGGAAAATCATTTTTACAATCTTTGTATGAAAAGAAAAGATTTCCAATAACAACCACAACCTCTAAAATGAATATGAAAGGAACATAATGAGTCAAAGGATAACAACATGCTCATTCACAACCGGACATTGTACATTTTCCAAATTATAACCACAAATATAATCATGTATTCGATGGGTATAATGCTAAGGTTTCATACATTTGTTGGGCACTTCTTTCCTTTTGAAAAGATGTGTTACAATGCCAATATCAATTATAGTCAGGGGTTGAGCAGCACTGCTCCTCCGAAGCTCAAAACCAACAAAGAAATGGAGAATGCTAGAAGGTTCGATTGGTAAACTCTACAAAGTGAAATTCGCTTTCCATGCATTCAATGAATGAACCACCATGTTCCCCAAAAACATCAACATGCATTAAATATTTATTCTAGATCATATTCCACTCACATAATCAATCAATAGCAGGCCAGTGAATAAATCGAGGTATACGGGCCATCACATGGCATTCAAACACATTATAATCCACATAAGTTACCAACTCAAACGACGACCTAAAATTTCATCAAAACTCCACTATCATGACCTTTCATAATACCACATTCAATGTGAATTAAACACATATCGTATACAAATATTCCAATCTGAAAATCCTAAGTCAAAAGGTAATGGAAACGATATATAATGCCACTAGAATGCACATTAAAGCCTTCAATACTTTAACAACCACACACCACATTTTGAGAGGAAAACATTATATATGAGAGATCGATACTAACATATAACATGTAAGGTTGAGTTACTATGTTTGAATATTACTTCATGTTGGACCATTGTGATGTATTCAACTAATTTTTAAATGTAAAGACCACTTAATCACTTGCAACCAACATTCACATATGCCATGAGAACCTTGTAATATGCCTCCAATTTTTTATGATATGATGAAAACAAAACAATTAGTATGCACATATATTCCATAGGATGGTCACCTATTTTTCGCTAGTAAACATGGTGGAAAAATATACCTTTTCAACCACCAAACTTGGAGAAAACCCAATGGATAATCACTGATGCAACAAGATGTCTGAAGTAAAATCAAATTTCATCATTAACTTTTTATAACAATGGCGTTTTCAATTTTCTTTCTTTTGCTAGGGGGTCCCACCTATAGTGAAATATTTATAGATAATACAAAATTTTAAAATAGTCCCTTGCAATCATTTATAGGCTTGGTGGCTTAGTTGGCGATTTTATGAGTCAACATATGGCGACTCCACGGAGTAGGAAATTTCTAGATTGGATAGAACTAAGAATCTTTGGTTTTGCTTTATCAACTTTAAGGAACTGTCAATATGTTCTCTGATATAAAGTAGTATTATGAACCCAAGAAGATCACCTGTCTCTTTCTGCTCTCATAGATTTCACAAGATCAATATAATGTGTAGTTCACATGGCAAAGAAAATAGTTTTACAAATAAAGAAAACAAAATGCTAAAGAAGAATCAAATTCAAAACTGATAAAGAAAGGAAAATCAACTGAGTAATATGAAACAATAAAGAAAAAGAAATATATACAAGGAATTATGAAAAATATATACAATAAGCATTAAAAATAATCAATCAAATCAGTCTGCCTCAACATAATGCTTCAAATGTGAGCCATTAGTTGTAAACGAAATAGTCGCTCTTCCACTCCCTTTAGTAAATAAGAGTTATTGCATATGACAGAAGTGACTTTATATGGACCTAACCACAACCTATAAAATTTGGAGTGATTTACCTTATCAGCGTGAGAAACATACCAAATAAATACTTTGTCATTGACCTTGAAAATGCCAGATTTATCTTTTTTATCAAAATATTTTTTAACTCTTTTCTTCCTTTTCCTTAAATTTTCTAAAGCATTCTTTCTTTGTTCCTCTAGGGCAAGCAAATCATTAATTCTTTGGGAAATATATGATGAACTTAATTCTTCATCCTGTAATGCCAATCTAAGTGAGGTAAGTTCGAAATCTACATGCATTATGGATTCCTGGACATATAACAGTTGGAATGGGGTATGGCCAGTGCTAGACTTGGTGGTGGTTCTATCTTCCCAAAGAGCGTATATAAGTAGTGTGTGTCATTGACTGGGTTTATCATCTATATTTCTCTTCAAAATTTTGATCATATTTTTATTAGTGGACTTAGCCTACCCATTTCCTTGTAGATAATAGGTAGAATAAGTGAAGTGTTTCACACCAAATTTGCTAAGAAATTGAGTGAATTTCTAAGAAATAAAAGCTAGGCCATTATCTGAAACAATTTCAAGAGGAAGACCAAAATGAGGGAAAATGTTTGATTCCAAAAAGGATATTACATGTTCATCTTGTGCATGATTAAGTGGTATAACTACAGTCCATTTGGTGAAGTATTTTGTAGTTGTGAGTATGAAAATATGTCCTATAGAATATGGGGGATTTACAGGACCGATGAAATCTAAACCCCATTTAGAAAATGGAAAATCAAGAAGAACAAGTTGTAGAGGCATAGCGAAAAAATTTCCTCTATCGATTAGTTTTTGGCACTTTTCACATGCTTTTGTAAAATTGAAAGAATCTCGAAAAATAAAAGAATAATAATATCCTATTCTTAGAATTTTGAAGGTAGTGGCCTTTGCTGCAAAATAACCACTGATATGAATATTTGAATCTGTTGATCCATGTATCTGTTTCAATATTTTCTAGGCTGTAATATCATCAATATATCATAATAATAGCCCATCAACAGATCTACGAAAAAGAGAATTTCCCAAAATATTTGGAAGTTTCAAGGTGTAGCATCCTCTGTTGATGAGATTCCAAGTAGTCAAGAAATTTTTGATATTGTAAATAATATATTATGTCCTTACACCAAGGGTGTTCAACAAGATCAAGATTTTGATTTTCAATAAAGAAAAGTGTTGACAAAGCATTATCATCATTTTCAGAAGAATTAGTTGGTTCAGAATGTTGAGCCAAGTGGAGTGCTAAGTCACGTTCCTTAATTGTATTAAAAGTTGTAATCATCAAATCTTGTTCTTGAATATTTTCAAGCCAGTGTGCAAGATTTCCAGAAAGCAGATTTTGTGAAAGAAAAAACTTGACAACAGGTAAAGAGACTTTTACCCATGTATGCTTGTCGAGGATGAAGTGGTGAAATTTCTCTATAGCCTTAGCACGAGCAAAAGTATTTTTTTCAATAAAAGAGTACTTGATTTTTTCATCAGATAATCTCTGACTCATGTAGGCTACATGTTGTTCATTATTTTGATCATCTTTTTGCATAAGGACAACATAAATTTCCTCTTCTGTTGAGTTCATATAGATTGTAAATTCTTTGTTGAAATATGACTTCGCCAAAACCAGAGCTGAACTAATTTCCTTCTTAACTCCTACAAAATCCTTTTTGACATCTTCCATCCAAGATAAATATTGATCTTGTTTAAACTTGTTATGAATAGGATTAACCATCAGAGTGAAATTAGGAACTAATATCCTAACGAAATTTATCCTACCCATGAAAGATTGGATTTCCTTTTTAGATGTGAGCATTGGAAGATTTAAGATTGCGGTAACCCTTTCAGGATCTATGTTGATACCTGAATTTGAAACAATATGACCAAGGAGTTTATCTTGAGTAACGCCAAAAACATATTTTGTAGGATTTAAAGACTTACCAAATTTTCTACGTTGTAAAAATACTTGCTTAAGATGATCAAAGTGATCTGATCATTTTTTTTTAATAAATAATTAAATCATTAATATATACTTGAATAATATTACCAATGAGATCATTGAAATATATTTGCATAGCTATTTAGAAAGTGGCACCTGCATTAGATAAGCCAAAAAACATTCGTTCATTATAAAATGTGCTCGTGCGAGTAATGCATGTGGTTTTGTATTTATCAGTCCTCTTAACTCTTATTTGATTATAACTAGAAAAACCATTGAGTAAGGAAATCATTTGAGATAAAACAACCCACTACAAAATTAATTCCATATTAGGGAGGAGAAAATAAAATTATCTTTGACACTAGCTCTATCTAGTGCATGAAAATCCACACACAATCTATTTTTTCCAGTCTTCTTATTTACAAGAACAAGATTAGATACCCATTTCGAGTATTTGACTATAAAGATAATATGAGCATTCAACATTTTTTCCACTTCGTTTATGATGGTGGCTGCAAGAGATGGATTAATAGGTCTTTGTTTCTGCCTAACCGGTTTTGCTTCTTCCTTGATCGGAATAACATGTTTGATAATACTAGGATCGAAACCACGAATATCCTCATAGGACCAGACAAAAACATCCTTAAATTCACAGAATAAATCCTGAATTTATCCCTTTCTTCTTCGGAACATTGGGCCCAACTTTTAGAATCTTTGGTTGTTCATCAGTTTCAATGTTCAAGGGAATCAAATCCCCTATTTTTCGCTTTGAGTCCTCTTCCTTTTTATTATCATGTTTTTGCAACATCACTCATTGAGAATGAGTTCTCGAGAGGAGTCAATCGTTTAGAAAATTTATTATATTCAAGAGAAATTATCTCCTTAGGCTTATAAAGCTCATTTTGCAAAAAATCACAGATGCTTTCATCATCATGGAAGACCTACCAAGATTCCACATTGTTAGGAAGATGAGGTCTATATAAGGACAAGAATGTGCAATCAAGTATTTGAGGAAGTAACTCTCTCATACGATAAGCTGGAAAAAAAACTAACCTATCAATGATAGAATTCAACTCCCTTTTGATATGAGTGGTGTTAAAATACAATAGATTTTGGATTAATTCTCATACAACTTGGGTGTAATTCTTTAGTAACTTGTTAGTAGGAGTATAAATTTTCCTGACCAAACTGAAAACAAGTTCTGAGTCTCCAAAAATAGTAAGATGACCACAACCGAAATTATAAGCATTTTCAATACCTAACAGTAAGGCTTCAAATTTAGTTACATTATTTGTGCAGGAAAA
>JZKD02S0740865.1:218839-230849 GCA_000966675.3 Picea glauca
CCACCAAGTTGATAAAGGGGCAGGGTTTAGCCAAGCTACTGGCTGAATCCAATTGCAAAGCCTTGGGGATTAGCTTCATCAATGCTTGTTCAGAAAATCAACAAGCTGAGTCATCCAACAAAGGTTCTCAGGTTGACTTATCGCTAGCAGAATGCACCTAGTATAGAGATATTTTGTATTTTCTGCAAGTGTTGAAGCCTCCTAATGGAATGGGAAAGAGTAAGGCGAGAGCTTTGAAGCTCAAGGCAGTCAGATATTGCCTCATTGACCGAGCCTTGTACTGAAAAGACCCTCTAGGGGTATTTTTAAGGTGCCTGAATCCACAAGAAACCCAGAAAGTTATGTTTGATTTCCATAGCGGCCTTTGTGGGGGGTATCATTTCTGGAAGACCACAGCTCACAAAATCCTTAGGGTTGGGTATTACTGGCCCACTTTATTCGCTGATGTCTGCAGAGAAATCAAAGCCTGCATCAAATGCCAAAAGTTCTCAGGAAAGCAGCAACTTAGACCACTGCCACTGAAGCCTGTAGTAGCTTCAGCACCTTTTCAACAATGGGGGCTGGACTTCATCGGGGAAATCCATCCTCCCTCAAGTGGCCAACACAGATGGATCTTGACTGCAACAGACTATTTCACCAAGTGGATAGAAGCTGCCCCCACCAGAAGTGCATCACACAAAAGTAATTATCAGCTTCCTAGAGGATATCATAGCCAGATTTGGCTGTCGCAGCAGGATTGTCACTGATAATGCTGCTTCATTCAAATCTGAGCCTCTGATTAAGTTCTGTGAGCAGTTCCAGATCTCGTTAACTCACTCCACCCCCTATTATCCTCAAGGAAATGGACTGGCAGAATCTTCCAATAAAAGCCTAATCAAGCTCATTAAAAGATTATTGGAAGACAATAAGAGGGCTTGGGATTCAAAGCTCAAATTTGCTCTATGGGTCGATTGAGTGACAACGAAGAAGTCCCTAGGCACCTCGCCTTTTCAGCTGGTTTACGGAACAGAGGCGATTTTTCCCACTCAGCTCGCCTTACCTGTAGCGAAGTTCTTTCAAAATTATGAAGGAGAGTCAGATCATATGGTCAGAAGGATTCATCAGATGGTGGAAGTACAACAGATCAGGGAACAGGTGATGGACGCAGCTCATAGTCATCAGCAGAAGGTCAAATAGGTCTTTGACAGGAAGGTCAGGAAAGAGGAGTTTGAGATCGGGGATTTGGTGCATAAGTGGGATGCACCCAGACAGGATCAGGGCAAACACAGCAAGTTTGACGCCCTATGGATCGGGCCCTTCAAAATCTTTGAGGTTTTCTCAAATAACACGTACAGGTTGCAGGATTTGGAGAGTGAGGAGATTTTTAATAGCCCAGTAAATCGTCATTTTCTAAAGAAATGTTTTGTTTGAGCCTTAGACGGCTCCTTTGTTTGTAAATATTGTCCTTTTGGTTCTTTGTTTACTTTTATTTTTATTTTTCGGCTTAGTAAATGACTCCATAGCCCAATAGCAAGGCACTGAAGCTGCAGAATGAGTTAGAGCATCGCAGGGACGACTCTATCCCCCATGGAGCCTAAAGTTAGCGCAAATTCTTCCAAAGGGGTGTTTTCTCTCCAAGATTCGAGCCCGTGGCATAAATGCGAAGAAATGGGGCTTAACGAACCTAACAAATGCATTTTTGTCCAAGGTCACAGCCATGAGCGCACTGTACAGCGCATAAAATCACCATTTGGGGCTTAAAATGATAGTAGACGCACGATCCAGTGTCCAGCTGCCAGAATCGACCAATGGAGCAGATCGTCGGTCGGCGGATATTTGTGGCCAATGGAATTGCGCCATATTTAACACAGGATTCGGGCCCACAATCTCGCTGAAGAAGTTCTGGGCCGTCCGATCAAAGGGGGGCACGTGGTGTGCGATTAGGATCTATCGCCACTTCTCCCATCGTGAGTTTGAAGAGCAAGGATCAGCTCCATCCCATTCACGAAACACAAAGTGCCTAAGCCATCCAGGATTTGGGCCCACAGTATTGTCGAATATGATCTGGGTCGTCCGATCAAAGGGGGGCATGTGGTGCACGATTAGGCTCTATCGCCACTTCGCCCATCGCGACTTTGAAGAGAAAGGATCAGCTCCTTCCCATTCACGAAACGCAAAGTGTCGAAGGCGTCCGGGATTTGGGCCCACAGTATCACCAAATATGATCCGGGTTGTCCAATCAAAGGAGGGCACGTGGTGCACGATTAGGCTCTATTGCCACTTCGCCCATCGCGACTTTGAAGAGCAAGGATCAGCTCCTTCCCATCCACGAAACGCGAAGTGCCGAAGGCGTCCAAGATTTGGGCCCACAGTATCGCCGAATATGATCTGGGTCATCCGATCAAAGGGGGGCACATGGTGCATGATTAAGCTCTATCGCCACTTCGCCCATCGCGACTTTGAAGAGAAAGGATCAGCTCCTTCCCATCCACGAACCGCGAAGCGCCGAAAGCGCTCAGGAGTTGGGCCCACGGTCTTGGCACCCGGTCACAGAGGAACAGACCCGGGGAAAAGGCGCTAGCATGCACCATATAATGAGACAGGTCCCAAAACGCCGACATCATCACAGCCATCCATCCAAAGGGACGCGTGGCGCACGATCAGGCCATGTCGGCATTTCGGCTACCGAGACTTCCAAAGGTAAGGGTTTTGCTCTTCCATTGCATTTCAAAGCCCCAAACCCCGAAACACCGAAAGCACCTTTGAGGATAAGCGCAGGGTCACAACCCGTGGTCACTTGGGAAATAGAAAGAGTTGTGCAAAAGGGCCGAAAGAGCCAAGTTTAGCTACAGAAGGGATCGTCGCGATCTCCAGGTGCCAGTCTAACTCGGTCTCAACCCTGGTTCCTGCTAGAAGTAAATGAAGGTGGGAGGAGGTGGTTGAAACCTCTCCTCACTCATTAATTGTAAGGTATGGAGGATCCAGCAGGCAGTCTGCCCGAGATGGTCCTGTGTGCTGGATTTTTTCCAAAGAAGCCATGCCTAGTACTCGACTAACTAGAGAAGTTTGCACATGCTAACTCAGCATTTAATGGCTCAGCTACCCCCCTACAAGAGCCATGCCAAGTTAAGGTGGCATCTGATGAAGGAGTTCAAACCAGATTTGACCGAAGAGATGCCACGCCCTGAAAGTCTAGGACGCCTCTGCTGGGCTTATGTTTTTAGGAGTATAAGTACTCAGTTTTTGTATTTTTGAAGGGATTGATGGTAGAGCACAGCTCCCAATTGTAAAGCTTTAATCCAGCCTGTGGTTCTTTGGTTATAGAAGAACATTTGAGACTTCTTGTTTAATGGAAGCCAGCTCCTTCTTTTCCTCTTTTCCTCTGAATCTAAGATCCCGGGCATGAATGATCCAGTCGGGTGTTGCATTGCTATATTATGTAGGTTTGATATTATCAGTTCTACAATCTTCTTAGGTTCATTTTGAAGTTTGTTCGGCTCTGAGAGGATCTCATAGCCGAGACTTTTCCTCTTTTGTGAAGACAGCTGGAAGACCGGATGTCCAGAGCAGACTTTGTTTCTCCTCTTTTCCCTCCAAATACTCACCACTATTATTAGTATTGGCTTAAGTTAGGTCAAGACCTCATGTGTCACTGTTGTTCCAGCCCAGTTTTCTGAGTTATAATGATACTGTTCCGAGTTTACTTCCATCTGATCACCCCTTTATAAACAAAACGTGGCATAAACTGATGGGCGTCGGGCTCTGCTCCTGCTGCAATCCAGGAGTGACTTCCAACGCCAACAACAGCCATGACGAATTAACTCAGAGGAATAAAACTTTTGACATTGAGTATTGAAAGTTGCATGAAACTCTCTCAGGGAGGAGATGCTAGCAGGGGGGCAAGGATCGATACCACTCACGAGCATCCCCGTCTAATGAGAACATGAACATCTTCATTAATACATCCTCATGATGTATCTCCCACTAATGCATGAGTTCGTGAAACTCACTGAGATGCTCGGCAGGGTTGTCATCTCTGTGTTCTCTAAATATGGGCAAAAAATCAACCCACTCATCCACAGTAGGAACAAAATTAGGAAAACCAGGAATAGCAAAAAAACTAAAGGGAGCAAACCTTCGAGCCAAGATTTTGTCCATTTCGAACCAGTGGAGTCGCCAATCGATTCTTTAATCATGGAGTCGCCAGGTGAATGATATGCGGTGTGAGTGTGTCTGGTCTTTGTTCACCATCAAAGACTAGATCTTATCGTTGTGTTCTCTTAGGGTGCTTCAGGTGTAGCTAGAAGTAGCCGCATTGAAACAGTGGAGTAGCTAGGTGCAAGCGCAATCTTCAAAGGTTCTGATATCTGATGCACCTTCAGAATCAGAAGTTCGTTGTCGTTCTACCCAGGGAAAGGTCTTCAATTCGTTCCCCGACAACGGCGCCAGAAATGTTAGTACCAGAAGTCACCTCTGGATTGCGGCAGAAGTAAGCCCAGTACCCATCAAGTTATATGTCACGGTTAATGGATTTAAAGAGGTCAAATTGGGAAGACTCAAGAGAATATTGTTTTAACTCAGAAAACTGGGGCAGTATGCACAAGCAAATGAGGTCTTGATCAACTTCAACCAGTAAGTTGTAGTAAGGGTGAGTAGGAGGAAGAAATTGAGGAGAAGATGTAAAGGTCTACTCTGGACATCAAGTCTTCCAGCAGCCTAAGGAGGAAAAACTCTGAGAACAAGATCCTCTTGAATTCGAAGTTTCAGGAAACTGAAAACTCTATAACTGCACTACAATCAAACATCCATTACAACACAGTCACCACAATCCATGTGAATCCTTCAATCATGAACATTTAGTATCGAACGCAAATAAGATGGAAATAGAAGCTGACTTTCATTAAACAAGAAGTCTCAAATCAATTTACATAACCAGAGAACCAAAGCTTCATTAAAACATTACAATACGAGAGCTTAGCTCAACCCTCGATCCTTACAAAAATAACAGACTCCCTACATATAATCAAAAATTTCGTAAACAACAGCAGAGGCCTGCTCAAGCTTCCATGGCACTGAGTCTTCTCAATCAGAGTGTGCATACAATCTCTTCTGCACACGCCTTCCCCTGTCAGACGAAATCTTCGCTTTGCCAGTCCCCTTATGTCTCTTCAGTCAGAGTTTTCTGACTTTCCATTCATGGGGGAAAGACTATGTTTCAACCACCTCCCCTGCTTTCATTAGCTGCTTCATCGGGATCAGAACGAGGCCGAGTCGACCTAGCACCTAGAAAACGTGGCGGCCTCTTTCTGTGGCCAACACCGGCGTTTCAGTCCTTGGCGTAGCTCATGTTACCTACATGCGACCTTGGGCCCACTCTCAAGTGCTTTGCGACTTCGAGCTTCGGGTGCTTTGATGTGAGCCACTCCCAACTCTCCCGATTCCCGAACTCCCGAACTAGAGCTTAGCGAGCGCTAGCTCCCTTTCGATATGACCTCCACTATGACCTGGGGCTCTATCCCCGAATGTTTTGGGACTTCGCTTCTAGAGGAGTCAGGGCGTTGTGCGCTTTCCTCACTTCAAAATTCCCGAAGTGGCATTCTCTGTTATCTTGATATGTGCGCGCCTTAGCACAACACGCCCCGACTTTGGATGACACACATTTGTGGCCTTTTAAGCCCCCCTTCTTTCGCATTTGGTCATCCAAGGAGCAAATTCTAAGGGAAAACACCCCCTGCAAGAATATGTGATAACACATGGCTCATGGATTCTCCCAGAAAGAAGGAATAGATTATGAGGAGACATTTTCTCCTGTGGCAAGGTACACTTCGATTAGAGCTATACTTGCGATAGTTGCAGTGATGAAATGGAAGGTACATCAAATGGATGTGAAGACAGCCTTCCTAAATGGTGTAGTGGAAGAAGAAGTGTGTGTGGAGAAGCCACAAGGATTCGAGACACATGACAAAGAAACTCGTGTGCAGATTGAAGAAAGCCTTGTATGGGTTGAAACAAGCACCCAGGGCATGGTATGGTAGAATTGTCAGTTTTGTGATGAGCTTGGGCTTTACCAAGAGTAAAGCAGATCTTAATCTTTACTACAAGGTTGAGGGTAGTGGACCAGTGATATTATTGTTATATGTGGATGACCTGTTTCTAACGAGGGACAAGAAGCTCATCATAGAATGCAAGAGAAAGCTTGCCTCTGAATTCGAAATGAAAGACCTAGGTATGATGCATTATGACGAGGTAAAAATATAATTTCTAATTATTGTGTTACACTCCTTCATTTAATTTTGTCAACCCAAGATTCAATATGTACTTGTGAGTTACTCAGTGTAATATGCACAGAAAAAGGGCTTTGGTCCTGAATCAGAAAGCCTAACTAAACAAGACTACGTATAAGGGAAGAACAAGAAAGGTGAAGCCACCATGTTATAACCCTTAGCCTTACTGGTGGTACCTCTCTGAATAAGGTTTTTGAGCTCTCAAAACCTTATACCTTCACGTGTTCACCTAGTGGGTTTATAATCGCAATGATTCTACAGCACTCCAAACAAGCAAAAGGAACTAATTATCTTTTTATTTGAGCTCATACAAGAAAAATCAGAGCTAAATCTAATATCCAATCAGTATGCCAATACTTGATTTCAATAGTTTATGGGATTCCTCAATCGATAACCTTATTGACACTATTTCCAGAATTATTAAAGATGTAAAACACTTAGCACAAATTGGATATCAGACATCAACATAAGTAATCATTGACAAAAGAATCTATAGCATGCATTGATCTAAGTTCTAGCATAATTAGTTGTCATTCTGCAGCATGACACAGATGGCCATTGTGTAGCCTGTGTTTGTTCTGCAGCCTAAGTTAAAAGCAAATTAACATTAACTCAATTCTTTAAAGTAAGTAAGTTAACAAAACATTAACAAACAGATATATCTATATCTATATATAGCATAGGATAATACCTATGAGCGGGCCCTGTCCCATGGGTAAGCCTATACTCACAATTCTCAGTCTATCACTATTACACCAACAACTTAATACTCAACACATAGCAACAATATTCTATTAAAAAGTCTGAAATTGGAGCTTGTGGCTCTTATAATTCGCTTCAGTAAAAACGCACACGGATATCATATGTCTTTAACATTCACTAGCACACTAATATATATACAAACTGAGGGAATCTGGTTAGCTAAATATAGCGCTACCAGTTCCTATTATTATGCTAACAGTCTGAAACATCCTAACTTCTATTATCTGTGGATTTGCTGGGGTAGGCACAGTTACATGGAAACCAATGGAAAATAGATGCCATGCCCACAGATTCCTTCGACGAGTTGAACCAATTGCTTAACTGTGCAAGTGGATCAAGATCTATCTGGCACATGCTGAATTAATTTAATTCAACCTGCTGAAAGCGTCACTTCTCAATATATAATTGTGTTCTTGCTATCATGTAGGCCGAGGATCCTTTGTCTTTAATTCATCTTTGGTGGTTTGCAGCTTTAATACCTTTTATTGAGTTTAATCCTTTGGTTTGTTGTAGGAAGTAAAATAATATGTTGATGTAATGGCATTGGGGTTGATACATATATGCATATATCGAATAATAGCATTGTATTAGAGTTTCGATATATCTTCTTAAAATACCCTTACACTGTGATAATAATCTCTCATATTTCATTGGGAAGAACCTGGAACACTTTGCACTTACAACCATAGTTAGCGTTATTAATATCTACACATATGATAATTCAAATTACCTTTTAAAATCCACACCAAACCTTAACCATAAAGAGAAATCAAGATTAATATATAGAAAAATAGGTAATACCTTAGAAGAGGTCAAAAAATACAAGGAATGTGTGTCTAGCATGTATAAAGAGGCAAAATGTAGATATATCTATAGGGTATAGGAAGCCAAAAAGATGTCAAAATGGGGGCTCATCACATTACTTTTTGGGTCTAGAGGTGTGGCAGAAACCGGATGAGATTTTCCTGTGCCAAGGAAAATATGTGGTAGAAATCCTGAAGAGATTTGACATGATGGATTGTGAATCCATGCCCACACCGATGGTGACGAACCTGAAGTTATTGAGTGATACTTCTTCAGAGATGGTGGATGTCACCATGTAGAGGTAAATGATTGGTTCGTTTATGTCTTTGCAAACACTAGACCAGATATATGCTTTGCGTTAAACACTTTGAGTCAGTATATGGTTCAACCAATACGTGTACAATTGGTTGTGGCAAAGCATGTGTTGAGGTACCTGAAAGGTACAGTTGATTATCGACTCAGATATGTTTCTGATCGTGAGATAATCCTGCAAGGCTATATTGATTTAGATTGGGTCGATAGTGTCGCTTCAGTGTGGGATCAGCTATGATCTCATGGTTTAGCAAGAAGCAGACTAGTGTGGCGCTCAGTACGACTGAGGCAGAGTATATAGCAGCGTGTTCAACTAGTAGCGAAGCATTATGGCTTCGAAAGTTGCTTGCAGGATTGATTGATCTCGAGTTATAGGTGACTTGTATCTGGTGCGACAACCATAGTTGTGTGAAGTTGTGAGAGAATTGGTGTTTCATGACAAGTCCAAGCATATCAAGATCAAGTACCATTATATCAAAGACATGGTGCAGAAGGGAGCAGTGAAGCTCCAGTATGTCGCTACAGATGAGCAAATAGCAGATGTGTTGACCAAGCCTCTGTCAAGGGTAAAGTTTGAATACTTCAGGGACAAGCTTGGCGCGGTCCAAAAGGACGTCCCTTGTACGAGAGAGTGATAAGTCACGTATGTGATTCTTGGGGCAGTAGCTTCCAGAGTGTGGCAGTAGTGGGTGGTCATTTACAGGCACGTTACTGACTGTGGCACCAGTCAACATGACCTCGCACAAGGTCAGCAGATGTCGAGCCTTCAAAGATGGCGAGTTTCCTAGCCTTTCAAGCTAGAGGGCCAACCTGTGTGGTTGGAGGTGTTTCCTAGCCTTGGGCTAGATGGGTAGTGTCTGCGCACTACATCGCTTAACACTCGTGGTTAGATGCCCAGTCACTGTGGGTTGGATGCCTGATGTGCCAACCAAAATAACTAGCTCTAGGGCTAGTTGCCAGATTCTAAGTGAGCTGGCGAGTTGCAGTTGTTGAGACTCTGTTTGGATTGGGCAGTAGCGCAGTTCTGCGTAAGTTGGTTCAACTGCATATTTCAGATTATGTGTGAGTTGGATGGCTGTCTAGTTTTGTATGAGCTAGATGCCTAGTTCTGTGTGAGCTAGATGAAAGCCCTGTAATGTCATAATGTCCGAGAGGACAATGAAGTTGTGCCCACTAGAGAGATGCTACATGTGTTGATGAGGTCCCAGATGCATGACTGTGACATGACCATCAGATAGTCTCTGTGTGACTATGATAGAGCCTGTGTGGCTATGATAGTGATACTTGTGACATGATCTGTTTGATCATGAGATGGCTTGTGTGTCCATGCTACTTGAGACATGATCTATTTGATCATGAGATAGCATGTGTGGCTATGGTGATGCTACTTGTAGACTGGTCTACAAGACCATGTGAGTCTTGTCCATGCCATGTGAGATGGATGGATGTGTTTGAGACCATTACATGAAGAACATCTTAGTTAATACCTCCCTAGCTAAGAGGGAGTGTTGATGTTTTGGTAGCTGCAAGAGGTATTATCCTCCAAGTGTAACCTTTGTACTTAGAATAGAATATTCTGAGAGTAAGAGAACCATTAAACAGATGTGTGAAAACCCTAGAAGAGAAGCGAGCCCAAGGAGAATAATAATAAAGTATTCGAAGACTCCAGAAAGAGAAGTCGGCCCCACTTGGAAAAGTCACTTGGACAGGCTAGTATAAATAAGGAGGCGCCTAGCTCATTTGGATACACTCACTCACTCAGAAAACAGTGCGCAAGTCTAAGGAGGAATTGTGGTAGCAACGAGGATGCAAGTTTTTTTGGTATCTTCTTCTTGTGCGCTTCTCTTGGTAAAGGTACGCTTTATTGGTATTGTGTTGCTGTTGCAGCAGTGGTGTTTTTGGTTAGGGTTTATCTGTTGGTTCTAGTGTGGACTTGCTGGAATCATTCTATCTAAGAAAAGGTTATTGTGCTCGGGGGTGGCATATGTGGATGCCTATGGTTGGGTGACAATGATGTGACATTGTCTATGGTTAAACGAGCATATCAAAATTTTAACAGATGGACGCCATTTTGTTATGGACCAAATAGCCAAATAAGCATGAAAAAAGACCTTATATAGTAATACGGCCTAAATAAAGTTAAAGAGTGAAGGAATAAGAATGTTACTTTGAGAGGGAAACCTCCTTTACATCTTATGTTTATAAGTAAATCTTGATGATCTCTAAAACTAGATCTCCTTGGTATATATAGGAAACAAAGGGTACAATTACAAATAATAAGCCAACCAATATGTTAGCTTCCATGCCTACTCCAAAAGTATTTTCACCTTTCTAAGAGAGTGCTAGGTCTCCTAGCCCCTTGGCAATGCTTCATGGACATATGGATGGCTTGGTTTGGGTGGACGCTTGACCTTGGTTAGAGTGATAGTATAGCGCCTTTACCTAGAAGGTTGTTACCTTCATTGGCATGATAACTAAAAATTTCAGTGTACAGAATGGGGGAGTCAGTGGCTTGATTAGGGGAGGTACCTAGTCAGAAGGAAGAGCGTTAGACACTTGGACAAGGGCACTAATCCCTAGGAACTTAGGACCGTGTGATATACGCCTTGATGTTGGACACTTGACTTGAGGATGCATGTGTCGAGAAGCATACTTCATAGAGATTGGTTGTGGACTCGGACACCTATGTTGAGGAGCATTGGAGCTTAGTGACCACATTGGCACTCATGAGAGTAGCATTCAGCACATGAGAGGACATGTGGCACACAGTTAGAAGAGGAGCACCTTGCATGAGGACACTTGGATATCAAAGCACTGTTGAAAAGGGAGCCGTGGACTAACATCTTGCTAGAGCACACACCATCTTGAAGGAGCGGCTTTGAGCCCAAGGAGGATCATGTTTGGAGCACATTTTACCTTGGGGGTTGGATAAACCCTAGTTTGACACATCTACATCCTTGTATTGTAAAGCACTCCATGTGGGGTTTCCTTGTTGGTTACTTGTATGAACTTATGTCCTTGTTTTATGTTACCCTCCCTCACCTATTATATATAAAGGGAGGAGAGAACTTTGTCATAATCACTATTATCATTATACTCTATTCTATATTTGTATTCATTTGGAGAAGTCTTCTAGGAGCAAGACACTAGGATCCATGAGGAAACCCTAAGAGAAGACAAGAAGAGAGAGAGAGAGAGACATCTTGGTTGTTCTTGGATAGAATTCTCTTGCGGGATTCTAGGGTTTGCTCTTGATATACATTAGGGTTTATGCTATGCTTGTAATCCCTAGAGACGAACATGATGTTGGAGGTGATGATCGACTATCTTGTAGCTCTTATTCTACCACTAGGGTTTCTACCCTAGTAGAAGACATGGAGATTGGAGCTATCGCCTTGCAAGATTTTGGAGCCTTGTTCTTGTGGGATGCATGGACACTAAGGAAAAATCATCCAGAACCTAACTTAATGAGTCTTGAGCCTGGTGTGATGCCTTGCTTGGAACAAGACTCAATTATTGTATTCTTGATGTTTAGTGGAGGTCTTGGTGCTTGTGTTGATACAAGAATTGAAGATCTAAGGTTTGAGGACACAAACCCTAGGATGGACATGTAGACTTGGTGGCTAGTGCTAGAGTTGTCTTTCCATGTACTTGTGTGATGCAACATGGCTAGGGTTTGTAAACTCTAAGAAAGACAAGAGCACTAGTGTGGAGTACTTGTGTGATACAATCTTGGTGTATGTACAAAGGACAATATGTCGATGTTAGCATGTTGAGGATCTTTGGTGGATTAACCAACTTTGGTTAGGAGTGACTCCTAGCTAGGAGGAGTTTGTGGCTACAACTTTCTATGGTTTTCCTAGCTAGGG
>JZKD02S0740865.1:238200-250220 GCA_000966675.3 Picea glauca
CTAAATAGAAAGAGCTCCCCATCGAGGTGACAGTGGGTGGGGGAAGCTCCTGTTACGCCGGTTTCAAGCCCTAACTCAAGCTTTCAAGTCTTTCCTACAAACCGTGCGATAACATGATGTAAAGAGTACAGGTCAGTCCCACCATAAAGTGAAATACAATTAATGTAAAAGATAATTAATATGGTAGTTATTAATTATATTTTGAGTTATTGAGGTCGGCCCTGTTGTGCCAATAGACAATACTTTTGATATGTCCAGTCTAATATAAATAAAGGTAATTTCCCCATTGAGGAAACATAACACAAGTGTGAGTTTGGAAATTTCTGCAAGTACTTGTTCTTGGGCTGAAGTGTGCACCTCTCTTGGGCGCTAGTCTTCTAGGTTTTGTGAGCACCCTTTTGTGTGCTAGGTTTATGGTGTGGGAGGTCTTTCTCTTGAAGAATATAGCAAAGGATTGGTTGGGTTTTCTTTCCTTGTTCAGAAGGGTTTCCCAGGATACTTCTTGTGTACTTGTGCGTGGTATTTCTTCTTGTGATCTTGGTTGTTGCAACAAATTGTTTATGGTGTAACTGCAATTGTCTATGGTTCAAGTAAAATGCTAAAATTGGAATGAACTTCATGCTTAAGCCTAGCTTATTGAAAAATCAACATGGTATCAAAGCATGGGTCTTGAAGAACCCATTGCACAAGCATTCAAAGCTAGTTGTCCTTTCTTCTGCAGTTCTGTACGGCCTCTAGGGTTTGTTGCAATTCTGTATGGCCCTCCTTTTCTGAGGTGTTTCAGCCCCTAATACTTGGACGTTGAGGCTAATTTTGGCATAGGAGAGTACAGCCTTCTCCAACGCACCTCCAGAGACTCAGAGTAAAATTTCGAGCATTTTGAAATTTTGGCCCTAGGGTTTCTAGGGTTTCGCATTTTTTCTGCAGACTTTTGGCTTTAGGGTTTCTGCAGCTCACTGAAGGAGCTCCTCAGCTCACCAATATTCATGTGACTCTCTTAAGGCTTATTGTTGGCAGTCATAAGCCCAACAAAACCTAAGGTCGCTAACCTAGCCTAGCCGTTAGGTTTTCTAGCCCAGTTGACAAGGGTTTTTGAAGAAATCTGAAAATATGAAGAACATAACCTTGGTGGAAGATAGGCTTGATGGATCAAGCAACTTCAGCTCCTGGAAGTCAAGACTTCAGATCACCCTTGAAGAGGATGACCTATTGAGTGTGATACAAAAGACTTTACCAGAGACAGCTACCGACGAAGAGAAGGAAATAAGAAAGGAAGATGACGTCAAGGCAAGGAAAATAATCATCTATTTAGTAAGAGATCATCTCCTACCTCGTATTGTCGACCTGAAGACAACCTATGAAATGTATGAAGCATTGAAGAATATGTTTGAGAGTGACAACACCCTCAGAGCCTTTACCTTGAAGGGACAGCTCCAAAGTATCAAGATGACAAAAGGTGATACAATTGTTACCTACTTTATGAAGATGTCAAAGATCAGAGATTAGCTAGGTGCCATTGGAGAAATCATATCTGACAGAGAACTTGTTTTGTCCACTCTCAATAATCTTCCAAAACACTGGGAACCATTTCTTCAAAGTATCAGTGGAAGGGAAAAACTACCCACTTTTGATCGTCTGTGGATAGACTGTACCCAAGAAGAACTTAGACTTAGAGCTAGAGGAGTGGAAGACTCCCCTGATGACAATCATGCTCTTGCACTTCATACAAAGAAAGGAGGAAGATTTAAAAGAAACTCCAGGCAAACATTCAAAGATGAGAAGACTTCATCAGCTTCAGGTTATGATCAGAGAAGAGACATGACAGAGATCCAGTGCTTTAGATGTGACAAATATGGACACTATGCGAGAAATTGTCCTACCAGGAAGAAAGGAAGACAATACGCTTCCACCGCTGACATTGATCCAAACCCACCTCAAAAGGATGAAGACAAGAGAGATGAGGATTACTTTCTCTAAAACAAAATGCAAGATTGAGCATGACTGCAGACCCAAATGAATTGTTTGATTTATTCATTAAATCTATAGTTGATTGCATCCTTGATAGTGAAGGGTATTATCCCTAGTGTGGGAGCCCTCATGACTTGGACCATTATCCCTGGTATGGGAGTCCAACCTTTATTGATTGATTATTATGCTAGTACAAAGGTCATCAAAACACTGTACAGACAGTAGAGCACCCGAGAAGACATAAAATACCTAGCAAACAAGAAAAAGAAGATATATATCCTTCAAACTTCAGAGGGAGTCAAACTAATTGAGAAGAAGAGACAGTACCTTCTTCCTCTTCAGCAATCCAAAGGGAGATAGCCAATGAGACAAATTGATCCAGCAGCCCGATGCACTTCCATCCATACTATCATCCATGAGTTGAAAACTACATCGAATGGATGTAAAGAGTCAAGACAACCTTTCTCAATTGTGAGATTGAGGAAGAAGTTTACATCAAGCAACCAGAGGGATTCGTGATATACGACGAGAAATCTCATGTGTATAGGTTGAAGAAAGCCATGTATGGACTAAAGCAGACACCTTGTGCTTGGTACAAGAAGATGGATGGATTCTTGATGAGTTTGGGCTTCAGCAAGAGTGTTGCTGATCCAAACCTATATTATTACATTGTTGGTGACAAGAGCCTGATTTTGGTGACTTATTCAGGAAGCCTTGTTGTTGGATACATGCAAGCTTTGACTTTTGATTTCGAGATGAAGGATCTGGGTATGATGCACTACTTCTTGGGACAAGAAGTATGGCAGAGAACTGATGAGATTTTCCTGAGTCAAGGAAAATATGTAGTGGGGATATTAAAGAAGTTCAGTATGACAGAATGCAAATCCATGCCTACAACGATGGTGATGGATTTGAAGAAAATGAATGATGATGATTCAGACGAGATTGATCCACAGCTGATTGGATCACTGATGTATCTGGTTAACACCAGACCTGATATATGCTATGCAGTGAATGTACTTAGTCAATTCATGAGTCAGTCGAGACAAACTCACTGGATAGCAGCAAAACATGTATTGAGATATCTACGAGACAGTTGGATATGGCCTGAGATATGCCTCCAGTGTAGACATGAGCTTGCAAGGATATGTCGATTGGGCAGGGAGCGCAGTGGACTGGAAGAGCACGTCCGGTTGTTGTTTTACCTTGGGGTTTGCCATGGTTTCCTGGTGCAGCAGGAAACAAAGCTTTGTGGCCTTAAGTACTGCAGAAGCAGAGTATATAGCATTGAGTGTGGTAGTACGCGAAGCAGTGTGGCTTCGCAATCTTCTAACAAATTTATTTGACTATAAGATGGATCCTACCACTATCCATTGTGATAACCAGAGCTGTGTGAAGCTCTCTGAGAACCCTGTGTTTCATGATAGATCAAAATACATTGAGATAAAATATCACTATATCAGAGACATGGTGTAGAGGAAAACAGTACACGTGCAGTACCTTCCTACCCATGAGCAAATTACAGATATCTTCACCAAACCGCTTGCCAAGACGAAGTTCGAGTACTTCTGTGAGAGACTTGGCCTGGTGGAGAATGCCTCCCTAGATGAGAGGGAGTGTTGATGATTACAGTTGCGTGAGACATCCTCCAGGACACAGACTGAGTGAGTTGGCCTGAGAGAGAGCCCATGAGTTGGGTGTGCCTATGAGATGGGTGTGTTGTTCCTCTCTGAGACGGAGAAGGAACGTTGTGTACCCTTGTGTGGGGTGAGGAAGCCCATGAGTTGGGTGTGCCCATGAGATGGGTGTTTGGTTCCTCTCTCAGACGGAGATGGAACGTTGTGTGCCCCTATGTGGGGTGAGGAAGCCCATGAGTTGGGTGTGTCGTTCTCTCTGAGACAGAGATGAAACGATGTACCATTCTCCTTTGTGCAGAGAGTTGAGATGATGTGATACTCCAGATGATTCTCCTGTGAGACGGACAGCTGGACGTGATCCTCGTGGCTGAGCACTAGTGAGTGTGTCTTCCTATGATTCTCTTGTGAGACGCAGTGAGATAGAGAATTGGATGCCCCTGTGGCTGAGCAAAGATCGGCGTGCCCCTAGTGGTTGAGCACTAGTGGGTGTATGAGCTCCCTTTCTATATTGTCCAAGAGTCAGACTTACCTGTAACCCTATTTGTGATGTAAAGGGTACAGGTCAGCCTCGCCATAAAGTGAAAGATAGTCAATGTAAAAGATAATTAATATGGTAATTATTAATTATATTTTGAGTTATTGAGGTCGGCCCTGTTGTGACAATAGACACTACTTTTGATATGTCCAGTCTAATATAAATAAAGGTAATTTCCCCATTGAGGAAACATAACACAAGAGTGAGTTTGGAAATTTCAGCAAGTACTTGTTCTTGGGTTGAAGTGTACACCTCTTGGGCGCTAGTCTTCTAGGTTTTGTGAGCACCCTTTTGTGTGCTAGGTTTATGGTGTGGGAGGTCTTTCTCTTGAAGAATATAGCAAAGGATTGGTTGGGTTTTCTTCCCTTGTTGAGAAGGGTTTCCCAGGATACTTCTTGTGTACTTTTGCATGGTATTTCTTCTTGTGATCTTGGTTGTTGCAACAAATTGTTTATGGTGTAACTGCAATTGTCTATGGTTCAAGTAAAATGCTAAAATTGGAATGAACTTCATGCTTAAGCCTAGCTTATTGAAAAATCAACACCTCTAACTCAATGACATGCTCAAATCCCTTGTTAGGTGATCTCCCTATCGGTAGGGGCCCAAACACTTTGTCGTGCTTCCCAAGCAGCTCTTGTACGTCCACATGATAATGTTGGTGATCCTGTGATGGCTTTTGTGTTGTGATCACGCACTTTGTCGCACATGCCATATCACCATGTCTAAAGATGGCCTCCATGCGTTTGTTGGATACAATCCTGGGTGCCCCTGACGACATACTTCTAAAAATAACTCGCTGACCCCCTGTGTCTATGAACTCCATCCTCATGATCTAATAATTCGTTTTGAAATCTCCAAGGGAATATAACCACTATACTCCCGACACCACATTATTGTCCGTTAAATCCACCACATAAAAGTCATCGATCAACGTATAGTTTCCCAATGTCACATGATACATCCAACCCTCAGATCCTCTCAGTACAAGTCATGTTGTACCCATCTACTATGACCACGTTGAAGCCCTCAAATTCCTCTGTGGAAATGTCTCTTAGAAACCAATGTTGCATCAATGAAATTATGGGTGGCCCCACAATCGATCAGAGCAGTAACTCTTTGCCCCTGCAAAATTCCTATGATCCTAAAAGTATAATATCTGGGAACTCCTGAAAGTGTGGCAATGGTCACTTTCTTGACCCCTTCTTGCAGCGACTTCTCTTCTGCAATCTCAAGATGAGGTGGCTCTGCCTCGCCACTACTTTTTCCACTGCCCTGTATATGAGCTATCTCGTCATCACTGTCATCCTGCTCATCGGAAAGCACCTCTATATAATGTACTCTCCCTTCGCCCATACATCGGTGACCCGGTTCCCAGGGTTCTTTGCAGCTAAAGCAAAGCTTCTTCCTCCTCAACTCTCTCCGAGTCTCCTCATCTTCCTGTCCTTCCTTGTCCATGGTTTCTGGTGAGGCTTTTTCACTTGACCCTTCTATGGAATAAAGAGTTTCGTTGATTCCTTCTTGGAAGTTGTGTCTGCCATGTCCTGGGTCTTCATGATGGCATCCTGTAATGTGGTTGGCCTAAAAGCCTTCACCCACCCTTTAAAGGGTCTGACTAACTCTTCAATGAATAGCATCACCAACCTCTACTCGGAGATGTTTGTCACCATGACCGGCATCTTCTGAAACTCTATGATGTATGCCTCAGGTGTACCTATCCGTCTCAACTATGCCAACTCCCTGAAGTGGATCTCAGGGTCCTTTTTATCAAATCTATCCATCAACCTCTGGGTAAAATCCTCATAAGAGGTGATGCTGGCATGTCCTAATGTCACTAGCCCATGGTTCCACCACTCATGAGCTTCTCCATCCAAGTGTAGGGTGGAAAATTTAATTGACTCCGACTGTGTCATCAGGTTAAGCTAGAAGTAAGTGTCCCACTTATGTACACACAATATGCAAAAAAACCTAGGTACAGTGCCAAGGCCTCCTCAAAATAGATGGATCCTCTGCAGAATTACCCTACCAAGATAGCTCGGTCCCTCCTAATGCCTCACGACCTCCCTCAGCCACGCGATTTGCCCAATAAAAGGGCTTGGCCTCCTTAGAATGTACCTGTTGTCGCCTTATACACACCTGGGCTATCGTGGAAGAAATCTTCAATCCACTTGGTGTGTCTTTGGGGGCAAGTTTCAAGTCAAGGTGTTGTCACCTGATCCTCAACTCCTCCGTCTAGGCCAACTCCTAACGAAGCCAAGGGGGGTAGTCCCTATGAAAAAGAATCTAAGGCTTTTAATCTATGAAATTGAAAAGAAAAACTATTCTAGGAGTTTATTTGGAAACACAAGATAAATAGAGCAGCATAAACTACTCAAAGGATACAACCTGTAAAAGGCTCATAAATGTTAATCATTCACCACATAACTTTAAATAAACTAACAAAAATAATAGAAAGTGGACTAGTGCCATATAAAATTAAATGTGATGTGATGAATGTGCCACGTTAATTTTATCTTGAGGATTTTATTTAAGGGATTTGGGATATTAAAAAGTCTTTGAATCTGTGAAGTGGGGATTGAAGTCAGGGTCCCCACTCTTTGTGTGCAAAAGTGAATGTGGCCTCTTTGTTTGTTATTCGCCAATCTTATAGACTTACCGACCGGGTGTGTCATATGTCCAACAGGGAGAGAACCTTGATCTCAAAGTTTCCCCCTGACTTAACACACTCCACCCAGGATAGAGGTCCTAGATGAATAACACAACCAAGAGATTTCCCTAGTTAAACTAGCATGCATTGCTCAAATCCGTTTCTGGGTCCCCAAAGCCACTTGAGCGTAGCAATAGGATTGCATACATGGATTGAGCAAATTGGGTTTATTCCAATATTTGCAAAAAAAGGAAACTAGCAACTAGTATTCTATGAAAAGCAAATCTAAAACTTTGTAGTTGATTTTAGGACTTCAATTTTAGTGATTGTGAGTTGATTTTATCTTTTTTTATGCAAAGATCACACTAACAAATTAAGAAAATGACACGAGACACAACCCCGAAGCAAGAAAAGGAAAACACCTGTTTCCCCCCAGGGTCAGGGGAAACAACGAGAGACGAGCTTTGTGGCTCGCAAACTTTATTACAACTCTACACTACTTTCTTTTTGGATGCACTTGATCTTTATAATGCGAGATCAAGGCTTACAATGCTTTTTTAAGTCAAAAAATGAGCTAGAGAGTGTTGATTTTTCAATAAGCTAGGTTAAGCATGTAGTTCATTTCAATTTTGCATTTGTCTTAACCATAAACAAGAATGTTGCAGCAACCAAGATCACAAGAAGAAACACCATGCACAAGAACACAAGAAGTATCCTGGGAAACCCTTCTCAACAAGGGAAGAAAACCCAGTCAAATCCTTTGTTATATTCTTCAAGAGAAAGACCTTCACCACCAATAAGACTTAGCACACAAGAGGGTGCTCAAACCCTAGAAGACTAGCGCCCAAGAAAGGTGCGCACTTTTCCCAAGTAGATGTACTTGTTGAAATTTCCAAACTTGTGTGTAGGATATGATTCCACAATGGGGAATCTTCCTTTACTTATATTAGAATTGTCCTATCAACAGAAGTGTTTATTGGCACAACAGAGGCGACCTCTCTAAGTCACATTATAATTAATATTAACCAGATTAATTATCTTTTACATTTATTACTAGTCACATTAAGGTGGGGCTGACCTGAACCCTTTACATTACAATTAGGGTTACAGGCAGGTCTGACTCTTGAACAATATAGAAAGGGATCTGATACACCCATTAGTGCTCATCCACTAGGGGCACATCCATAGGGATGTCCATATCTCTGGCTCACTGCATTACACAGAAGAACCAGATCTTCACACATTCACCTGTGCTCGTCCACAGGCACGTCCACTCAACAGATCTTCTTTTCCACTGCATCACACAGGAGAGTCATCTGGAGTTTCTCGTCAACTCTGTTGCTCAGAGAAGGCCAATACATCATCTTCATGTATGTTCTCATGACGATGCACCCAGCACTTTGGGGTTTCACACATTCACCTTGTGCTCAGCCACAGGCACGTCCAACTCAGTAGATCGCCTTTCCCACAGGATAATCATCTGGAATTCCTCTCAACTCTCTGAATGGAGGAGGTCATATCTACGTTCTAGCTCTGTCTCAGATAGGAACCACGTACCCTTCTTAGGGGCTTTCTCTCAGGTTTGTAAGCTGGAGAAAGTCTCACATAGCTGCAATGATCCACATCTCACAGGTTTGTAAGCTGAAGAATGTCTCACATAGCTGCAATCATCAACACTCCCTCTCAGCTAGGGAGGCATTTTCCACCAGGCCAAGTCTCTCACGGAAATACTCGAACTTAGTCTTGGCAAGTGGTTTGGTGAAGATATCTGCAATTTGTTCATGAGCAGAAAGATATTGCACATGCACTATCTTCCTCTACACCATGTCTCTGATATAGTGATACTTGATTTCAATGTGTTTTGATCTGTCATGAAACACAGGGTTCTCGGAGAGCTTTACACAACTCTGGTTATTACAGTGAATAGTAGTAAGATCCATCTCGTGATCAAATAAGTCAGTCAGAAGTTTGCGAAGCCATACTACTTCATGAACTGCCATACTCAGTGTTATGTACTCTGCCTCTGCGGTGCTTAAAGCCACAGAGCTTTGTTTTTTGCTACACCAGGAAACCATGGCCGATCCTAAGGTGAAGCAACAACCAGAGGTGCTCTTTCTATCTACTAGACTTCTTGCCCAATCTGCATTGGCATATCCTTGCAGGCTCAAGTCCACATTGGATGCATATCTTAGGCCATAACCAATTGTACCTTGTAAATATTTCAATACATGTTTTGCATCTATCCAGTGTGTATGTTTTGGTTGGCTCATAAACTGGCTAAGCACATTTACTGCATAGAAAGTGTTCGGTTTGGTGTTAACCAGATACATCAGAGATCAAATCAACTGTTTGTATAAGTGTGGATCTACATCTCCTGAATCAGTATCACTCATTTTCTTTAAATCCATTACCATTGGAGTAGGCATGGATTTGCATTCTGTCATGCTGAACTTTTTCAGTATCTCCATAGTATATTTTCCTTGACTTAGGAAAATCTCATCTGTTCTCTGCCATACTGCTAGTCCCAAGAAATAATGCATCAAGCCCAAATCCTTCATTTCAAATTTAACAGTCAATGCTTGTTTTCATTCAGCATTGAGTCTCTCTGAACCGGTGAGGAAAAGATCATCCACATATAAGACCAAAATCAGACACTCATTCCCATCAATGTGATAATACAAGTTTGGATCAATAGTACTTTTGTTGAAGCCCAAACTCATCAGAAATTCATCCATTTTCTCATACCAAGCACGTGGTGCTTGCTTTAGACCATATAGGGCTTTCTTTAACCTGCATACATGAGATTTTCCGTTGTGTACAACAAAACCTTCTGGCTGCTCAATATAAACTTCTTCCTCAATTTCACCATTGAGAAAAGTTGTCTTTACATCCATCTGATGTAGCTTCCAACCCATGGAGGCAGGCAGCGCAATGATAGATCGGATGGAGGTACATCTGGCTAATGGTGCAAAAGTCTCGTCATAGTCAACTCCCTCTATTTGTGAAAACCCTCTGGCCACAAATCTTGCTTTGTATTTTTCAATGCTTCCATCAGCAGCATGCTTGATTTTGTAAATCCATTTGGAAGTCACTACGGACTTTTCCTCTGGTCTTGGAACAACATCCCATACATCATTTTTTAATATAGATTGATATTCTGCAATCATGGCATCTTGCCATACTTGTTCACCTGAAGCTTCTCCATGACAAGTTGGCTCTGAATCAATAATGTAGGTCATGGCTGAAAGGTAGCTTGATAATCTCTTTGGTCTCTTGCTTTCTCTAGTTGTTCCTTGTGGGGCTTTATGCCCTTCTGCTTCTTGTAGAGTTTATCGGGCCCAAGCAGGCCTTTTATGTCCAACTGTAATATCTATGGGTATGTTACTTCGAGCAACTAAATCTGCTGGAGCAACTGGATCAATTGGAGCTATTGGCTCATTTGGAATAATATATGTCTCCCTTTGAACTGCTGAAGGGGGAGAAGGTATTGTTTCACTATCAAATTCCATCTGAGCTTCTATGGATTTCTGGAAGGCTACTTCTTCTTCAAAGGTAACATCTCTGCTTCAATTTGTCTCTGACCTGGAATGTAGATCCGGTATGCTTTTGAGGATTCACTGTATCCTACAAATGTACCTTTCTTTCCTGAAGGTTCTAGTTTGGATCTCTTTTCTTTAGGTACATGAAGATATACTGGGCATCCAAACATTCTGAAGTGTCTGATCTCAGGCTTCACTTTGGTGAATGCTTCTTCTGGAGTAATGTTCTTCAGGATCTGATGAGGACTTCGGTTTTGAACATATACTGTTGTCATACATGCTTCTGCCCATATAGTCATAGGTAGACTCTGATCATGTATCATTGCTTTAGTTGCCTCAATGATAGTTCTATTTTTCCTTTCAACAACCCCATTTTGTTGAGGGTTGTAAGGAACTGTGAACTCCCTCTTGATTCCTGCTTCAATACAAAAACTGTTGAATTCTTTTGAGGTGTATTCTCCTCCATTGTCTAATCTTAATATTTTGATTTTTCTTCCGGTCTAGTTTTCAATCTAAGCTTTGAATTCTTGAAACTTGGCAAGGACTCCATCCTTGTTCTTCAGAAAGTAAATCCAAGTTTTCCTGGAGTGATCATCTATGAAGAGTACATAGTATAAGTACCCATTTAGGGATGCAACAATCATTGGCCCACATACATCTGACTGTATCAAGTCCAAGATTTCCTTGGATCTATTGTCACTGCTAGGAAAGGATCCTTTAACATTTTTGCCAAGGGCACAACCTTTGCAAACACCTTTATGCTGAATCTGTATCTCTGGTAGACCTGTTACCATTTTCCCTAGGGTTGGAAGAGCTCTATAATGAATGTGAGCAAGTCTTCTATGCCATAACTCACTCAAGCTAATAGTGTCATGTAATAAGGATTGAGTTGGTTTGATGGTCAATTTGTACAAGCTATTTTCTCGGACACCAATTACTTTCGAAGAGATTATATGAGAGTCTTTGTGCCATGCAAGAACTCTTCCTTCTGAGAAAGTAATTTTGTAGCCTTTGTCTTCCAAGGCCGAAATAGAGACAAGGTTTCTCTTCATTCCGAGTACATATAGTGCTTCTTCTAGTTTGAGTTGCATATCTGAATCTAGTTGGAAGGTAGAAGTTCCAACTCCTCTTACATTATATCTGGCATCATCTCCAAGAACAACATGTAGATGTGTCTCTTTCTCAACGAAATGTGTTAGATGATTTCTAAGACCCGTCATGTGCCTGGAGGCACCACTGTCAATTAGCCAAGTATTGTCATTGATAGGAACCATACCTGAGAGTGTTGAGATGTTGATGTCTTCATTTCTTTGAGATCTTGTCTTCCTGGAACTAAGCTTGCTTGAATCATCAAGCTTGCTTCCCATCATGATTTTGCTCATCTTCACAAACCCTTGTCAACTAGGCTAGAAAACCTAACGGCTAGGTTAGGCTAGCACTTTTAGGTTGTGTTGGGCTTATGACTGCCAACAATAAGCCTTGAGAAATATGATAGCCCTGGTAAGCTGAAGAGCTTCTTCAAGAAGTTGAAGAAATACAATTCTGAATTTTTCTGCAGAATTTGGCGAAACCCTAGAAACCCTTAGGGCCAAAAAATCAAAATGCTCGGAAATGTAATCTGAGACTTGTTGGAGGTGCGATGAAGGAGACCGTACACCCCTATGTTCTTTTTAGCCCCAGCATCCAAGTTTTGAGTG
>JZKD02S0740865.1:250660-264460 GCA_000966675.3 Picea glauca
CCCGCCGTCCCCTGAAAAATTTGGGGGTGTGCTCTAGCCGTCCCGGGGACGTGTCCCCCCGTTCTTGCCGTTTCCCCGTCCCCAAAACCAATGCAACATAGTTTTAAACCCTTAGATATGAGTGAAATTTCGGGTTACCCTCGACAAATTCTTCCGAGGTATGAAAATTGGCTCCCTAGATTCATTGGTAATGATGGGGTTAGGGCCGAAGATCACATGGATACTTTTTGGGCTTTCTTTCAACTCCATCCTATCAGTGATGATGCTGAAGATTTGGCAATGAACTTTTCTCTGCTACCCCTTATGGCAATGCTAGGAAATGGTATGATGATCTCCTTGATGCTAGCATCACATCGATGGACCACTTAGAAGAAACCTTTCTTGAGAAATGGGGTATTAAATTAGAAGATATCCACATGCTAATAAAAAGACTCGAATACGTGAAACAAACTAAGAACGAGACTGTCAAGGAATTCCATACCAAGTTTGAGAATTTGCTACAACAAATTCCTAGAAGCCATCATCCTGAAGACAAGTACCTCGTTTACCTCTATACCAATGCACTCTTAGTGCAATTAGGATTTCTGCTCAGTGAAAAAGGGCCAAGAACAATCTAGGAAGCTTAGCAGATGGCTATACAAATCGAGGCAAATATCTCCTTGTTCAAGGGAGAACACCTCTTTACTCTAGAAATTAAAGTTGATGACCCCAAAGATACCCCAGATACTCTTAGTCTGGAGAGATTAGTTTCCCTTGAGATCTTTGTTAGCAAATTCCAGGAAAGAAGGGAACAAGTCATCGACTAACAAGAAGTTGAGGAGAGGGATCCTGATGAAGGTTTCCAATCCCATGAGGAAGAGCAAGAATTTACTCATGCTTCTACCGAGGATAATGGGGACCTGGTTGAAGCGAGATCTCGAAGATAACAAACATGATGATGAAGCATTAACGTGTGTTCTTCCCTTTGATGAAGCCATCTGAGATCCTATTCCTCCTGCACAAGAAGAAGAGAATGAGGTTAGTCATTTTCCTTTTCAGGTTTTTGATGATACCCTTTTCTATGATTCAGAAGGTGAAGAAGTAAGGAAATCCTTGGATAAACTAGACCCTCCATCTTGTGATAAAGGTGAAAATGTGATTGAAGAGGCAAGTCATGAGGAGGATGTACTAATGCTTTCTCTTCCATTTGATGAAGTCATCCAAGGCTTTGACGCTCCTGCATAGGAGAAAGTGAATACGGTAAGTTGTTTCACTTTCCAAGATTTTGATGATGCTTTATTTTGTGATTTGGAAAGTGAAAAGGTATTAGAGGTTCCCTTGGATGTACTAAGCCCATCATGTTATGATAAAGGTAATGACATGGTTGATAATATTGATGAGTCCATACATGTCGGGAAACGTAAATGGGATGTGATTGAGTATGGTGGGGATCCCATTTACGACATTGAGGGTCATTTCCAAATGTTGTTTTTACAAACTATCATATGAGGTTACTACTAATTTTGACATTTGGCAATAAGGAGATGATGTAGTTACAAATGTTTTCCAAGCACCCAAGGGTGACCTAGTTCTATGTTCACCTGATGATTTTCGGTCATACCTTGAGGATTTTGATGAGTATTCCTTTGAGCATTTAGATTTATTCTATGAAGAAAATTATCAACCACCGTTGTGCTCAGATATTGATAAGGGTGAGGACGTTGCTTGCTTGACGCAGGGTACTTGTGACAAGGTTTTCCAGCCCCCTTCAACTACTTTACCTCGCTATGTCACCAAGGGTGTAGTTGGGAAACATGTCCCTTGTCTGGAGTTTTCTTCGGGGCAAAGCCTTCTTTTAGAATTCAAGGGTAGGTTGAATACCTTAAGAATAAGTTTGTTATCTTAGTCTTTCAACTTTCTCTTAAAAAATTGCCAATCATCCTCTAGATTCTTGCTAGTCCCTTCCTAGATCTCAGGATGTGATGACGTCCAAGGTAGCCAACCTTCAGACTCTTTTAGTCAGTCTTTTGAGCCTTTGATTTTTCACGATCCCTTTCTGAGATGGATTGAGCACTTTCCTAGAAGTGTAACTTGGCATAATTTTGTCTCTCCCTCCCGCCTCCATGAACTAAACTTTACGATGATATGATATATGCTCTAACTCATGTTATTTTTGTGCTTAACTTGTCATTGTTTTGGTTTATGATGAAGCACAAAGGCAGGTATTATGAGATATTGCTAGGATAGTTTCACTGGTTATTTGACTACACCTAGCATTCAACCAACAGGTAAGTAGAGGTAGGTAGGCATTTGCATCCATTGTACATACCATTACATTTCATATTAGTATAGTTGTAGTTGCATTTGCATATTATTTTATCTCACTTGTATATATGTATGCTCATGATCATATGCTAGACTAGAGATGCTTTTATTTGTTTATTTTATCATATATGGACGAGGGGTGATATCACCACCCTAGGGAGTACTAATATCCTTTGTTGAGATTTAGCAAGCACATGTCATACCAGAGATGTTGAGATTCTCATGTGCTCTATGGTGAGCACATGTCCCCGAGTTGGAGCCAAATGCTATCCCCTAGCCTAGGGATAAGTAAGGAGATCACTTCTCGAGGCCCACAGGTCCTAGACATGGAGTACTGAGAGCTAGACGACTTAAGCATGGCCTTGGAGGGGCCCTCTTTTCTTCAGTGCAGTCCACATATCACCAACAACAGTATCCATCACACCAGCCTGGTCCTGAAGTAGCGGTGAGTCTTGCTCCATGAGGTAATGAGTCCGGGATCATGGTATGTATCACTCTGATTTTTGAAGCACTTGAATATGTTGTATTGAATCCTTCTTCAATTTTGTGACATTTTCTTGGAAATTATGCTTTTTGCTTCGTTCATACCTGGAAGGGTGACATGGTGCCCTAGTAAGTTGATTTCCCTTTAGGATGGGTTGCTACTGGGTGGATCTGTGAAAAGTTAGCGTCTGTTCCCTCCATACTTACCACTTTCCATCTTTATTCCTTTCATCTCCCCTATCCTTGTTTGGGCATTGAGATTGGCTACACTAGGAAGAGTTGTGCCTTACCTCGTGGGAAGAAGGGGCTAAAGGCCCAGAGGGTAAAAGTAGTTAGCAAGAGTTAAAAGCCAATGTTGAAACCTTCGAGATGCTTCACCCAGGGATCCCCGAGAAAGCAGTGAAAAGCTTTTCAGTAATAAAACAAGACTCATAAAATAACATAAACACTCAAGGTACTAGTTGATGGATAGGAGGTCTCATCACGAGCTGGCCTCTTATGACCATGGGCGTGTAGCGGTATGACACTACCATATGTCTGGTCACCAAGCCAGGGTAGTGGCTTTTGGTGGCATAGCCAAGAGAAAGGGGATCTCATCACGAGCCAACCTTCTCATTTCCGTGAAATGTTTGTGGATAACGTTGTTACCTCTGGTCATCAATCCAAGACAGTTGTCACCCGGTAGGAAAGATCTTTTAAACTAGTTTTTTTTTTAGATCTTTTGTCTTTTTACATATGCGGTTAAAGATTTGCATGCAAATTTTGTTTAATTAGATGCTATCTAGATTTCATGTGTAGGGAGCACCAATATTTAAAGGTTTTGTGCAAGTTTTTCTAAGCTTTACAGGTCTTCATCTTTGAAGAAGTGGTTGGACTTGTTTGTACCTTCCACAAGCTTCAAAGCTTTCGGGAACGTAGTTCCTCAGCTTGTCACCAAAAGACTCCATAGCCCAAGGATTCCACCGATCAAGCTTCTCTCTACCTCTCTTTCATCAAAATCTAAATGTTATTTGGTTATTTCTCTTGCATGCATAAGTAAATCATAGTTTTAAAAGTTTTATATTCTTAAGTAGATTTCACTTTTGCATGCATGCATGCTAGATCCAATTCACATTTAAAGTTTCATCTTTCTAAGTAGATCTAGCATGAAAAAGTCTCCTTTAACAAGTATTTCTTTCTAAATTTCAAGGCTAAAAGGTAGAGTAAATTGTTAGAGCTTTCAAGTAAACATTTGACAATCTTAGTGCCATTTTTCTTGCTGTTTTAGGACAGGAAACAAAATTCACTAAGAAAGCTTTCTTTTTGCTTTTTTTCTTAGCCTTTTGCTAGCTTAGTTCATAGTTCTTTTACTTAGAATTTTTTTGCATAAAGCAAACATTTTTTGCAGGCACTTTCAAAGTGGTTTTTGTCATCTTTTGGCTTCTATTGCTTGCTGTTTTTGCAGGGTTTGTGAGCAGTCAAGGAGAAGCTCTGCCAAAATTTTGAAGATTTGGAGCATCCATGACTTCTTAACCAATCTCTTCTTCAATCTAAACTTGTTCTTCCACCTTATTGTAAGTCTACTTGGTCTTGAAGTATAAAAGACCAAGAGACATTCTTCTAAAAAGTATTGTAACCGAAGAGAAAGAGTGGGATAACCCACTAGGCCTGCCATCCCCCCAGGGGCTGGGGGAACTATCTCCTTTTGTGTGTTTGGTCTCTTTTACTTGCTCGTTTTTTTTTGCAAAGTTGAAATAAACCCAAGCATCACAAAACATTAGTTTTGTTTCAATTTCTAGATTATATTAGTTCATATTTCAATTTTGCATTTCCTTTCAGTTATTTCAATTTCGCAAAGCAATAAACCTTCCCCTTGGAGCCTTAGTATGCTCTGGCCCCTTGCAAGCTTTGCTTGATCTGGGGTGCCATCAAAAAAGGAATTGGTTAGTGTGGATTAGTTTAACTAGGACAATCTTTTTCCAGTTATTGCTAAAAGGGAACCATACTCATGGGATTGCATGTGAGTTCAAGGGGAAACTTTAAGATCTTAGGTTCTCTCCCTGTTGGAAGTCCTGCAGTCTTGTGGGTACCCTTTGACGGATAACTGTTAAGGGGGCAATTCTTGGATTATTTTTTACTTTTGTTTCACACCTACAATCTTGCATTCACAAAGTGGACTTGCAACATCAAACCACGTCAAAAAATTAACCCACTAATTCAACCAATCACCCTTAATAATAAAATTTGTCAAGAGCACTTGCAATACATACATCTCGCAACGATACTTTACTTTTGGCACTGGCCTACATATTTCCTTTTGCTTATCATTAGTATTTCTCATTTACTTTCAAGTGCTATATTTGCTTATCAATTGATCTTGAAGTATTTGATTTACTTAAGCAATTCTTTATGTCATTATATGCTGCTAGAATAAATTGCTCTTGCTTTTGATGTCATTTAACTCCTAGATCTATATTGTGCTTAGTTTTAGTTCAAGCCTTAGATTTTTTTCTTAGGGACTACCCCCCTTGGCTTCACTAGGAGTTAGCCTAGACGGAGGAGTCGAGTGTCAGGTGACAACTACCCGACTCGAGACTTGGCCCCGAGGCCACACCCAGTGGATTGAAGATTTCTTCCATGTGACCCGAGATGTGGATTATGCGGCAACATATATCACATGGTCCCAAGCCCCTAGGGTTAAGTGCCCTCCTCTAACTGCCTAGTTCTCCTCCTCCTAGGTAGGTACCTCCCCTAATTGAGCAATTGACTTCCCCATTGTGTGCACCCAATGGGTTAGTCATTATGCTAATTAGGGTAACAACCTCCTAGGTGAGGGCACTATGCTAACACTCTAACCAAGGTCAAGCATCCACCCAAACTGAGCGATCCATATGTCCATGAAGCATTGCCAAGGGGCTAGGAGACCTAGCGCTCTCCTAGCAAGGTGAAAACGCTTTTGGAGCAACTCCAAGAGCTAACATTTGCTTGCTCTAACTAGCAAAGTGTTAGATTTATTAATCACTTGTTATATTTCAAGATATAGTATGGTGGAAGACATATAAGCAGTCATCAATAGTTTCTATGGGCTATGATAAGGTTACTTTCCATCACATTTGGATTGTGCATGAAATGAACCTCAAGTAACTGATTTCCGTGTTCTAAATAAATATATCTTGTTGATTCCCATCAAATTATTTAGGACAATGTTAGTGAATGTACTATACTCAACATTAGCGGATTTTATGGACAATTCTAGTTAATATAGCACACTATTTACTAGTTGGGATTCATAACCTAAAGTATCAAAATTTAACATTTGCATGTACTTGCTTTATTTTCTGTTTCCATAAACATTAAATCTATTCATAGATACAAGATGCCTCTTTGATTTAATTTGGCAGTAATTTGCCTAGCTGCACCTGCATTTGCATGAATAGTGCCTCTTGTGTTCATTTTTTTGTTACTAATCAGATATATGTTGCATATGCCTTCACTTGATTGTTTGAAATAAATGACTTATGAGGAGGTGGCTTATCTGTCATTTAGGTTAGAGGTGCTACTACACATTATGACGCCGTGGCAAATTCTGCAGCATCAGGAATAGTTTCTGCTAGTCTGAATTCAGGTTGGTATGTCTGATCAGTTACATCCAAGGTTTTTGGAGCATTATTGGTTTCATATAATTGTTTGTTTTAAACATGGAGGAAACATGGTTTTCTAAAATGATTTATTCCATATTTTTGGGAAACAAATGTATCTTATATTTCATTAATGCACAGAAGAAGATACATCATCTAATCATACATTTCTTTCCAAAGTAGGGGCATGCTCATTCCTCCTTCCTATCTAAGCAAGGAGGGCAAGCATTTCTGCTTTAGCTCCAACTTTAAGAGTCTTAATGTCTTTCCTAAAAATTCTGATCCTAGTTGCAAACTTTATTGTTCAGTCAGATATAAACATAGCAACTACATCTAGGGGAAGCAAGGAATTTTCTCCATCAAAAGTGGCTTGGCAGTGTCTTTGTCATAAGGAGATGCCTGTTAATCTTAAAGTATCCCAAATTGTTCTTTCTGCTTGTCTAATCATCCATTTATCCCAATCCATTCCACCAGAGAGGATTGTGCTGGCTTTCGAGGTTACTCTGAAAGTGTTTACACAATGCTTGGGGCTGCTTCATGTGATGTGGAGTGCATGGTGTATGGGTGACCTCTGGTTGTTCTATGATGGGCATGCACATGTGGAGGTGGTTTTCTCTTGGATTACTAGACCTTGTATGGATCCTTGCTTCCTTCCTTGAAGCGTTTGAGACCTTGAGACAACTCGGTGACATTCTTCATACTAGCCACATGTATGTTGGTTGCTTGTGAGGATGCCTTGCTTTGGAGGAGGATCACTTGGCATTCCAGAGGAGGCCGTTGAGCCCTAGATGGCATGGGCACACTTGGATCACTTGCATGCAGGCTTGCACTTGATTGACACTAGCTTGGGTTGAGGGAGTGATCATGTAGGTGGAGTGGACCTGGAGGAGCACATGGCTTAGGAGGAGTGTTGGACTTTGGAGGTTTGTGGAGAACGAGCATTGGACACATCTCATGGAGTGTCCATGCCTTGGAGCTTTGCTTGTTGACGACATAACTGTAGAGCTTGACATGTCTCCTCTTGGAGTGTAGCACTTCACATGTGTGAGCCTACTTGTGCAGAATAAGTTGCTTGTAGTGTACTAGGTCCACTTGACATTGTTGGCCTCCCTTATCTTTAATATAAATAGAGGAAGGAGAGTGTTTTTTCTATTGATTCATTCATCACTTGTAATAGAGATGTGAGGAGTGGAGTGCAGCTTTGTCTCTCTCTCTCTCCTTGTACTCTTATTTATTGTACTCTCTCTCTCCTTGTACTCTTCTTTATTGTACTCTCTCTCTTTGTCTTGGAGCACTAAGGTTCTTGGAGAATTCAAGGGAAATTCTAAGTTTTTTTTTTTCACCCTAAGGAGGCAAAGCAGACTAGGGTTTGGTAAAACCCTAGTGGAGAAGAAGCATTGTTCTTATAGCTTTTGTGAGAGAAGAAAACTTAGGGTTTTGTAGCATAAGGGAACCCTAGTGCTATGTGCATACCTGTTGAGGAGGAGAAGAGGAGATGCAAAAAAGATAACCATCATATAAATCCTTTGTATTGTTCTCAATGATCACTGTATATCCTCTTTGGCAAGCAAAAAAGATACCAACAGCAAAAAATGCTCTTTTTTGAATATCTTTATTTTTTGTTCGTGAGGGTCATACATTGCTTCATCACTTCTATGCCTTTGCTTGTAAACACTGAATTTAGCTATGCTGTGACTTTTGTTGATGATGCTCTCTATCTGGTTCTTTCTTCACTTATTTCACATTCACAGACTTTAATGGTTTGAGACCATTGGAAGAAGTTCAAAGGGATTTTCAAGCTCTCGTCCTACAGTGTCAGTTAAAGTTGAACTTCTTGAGTTCAGGCTTTTGATGGATCATTATAATTCGACCTCACAAGAATAAATTAAAATGCTATCTTGTTTGTTAATTTGCCCTTGTTTTGCTTCACAGTTACATGTAACTGTGTGCTTTTTCCTATTCTTGATGAAAATAAATTGCTGTTTTTTAGTTTGTCAGCTCTTCCTAAAATATTAATCAAAATTGTGTGGAATGCTTGTTGCATTTGGCTTGCTTTGACCATGCAGTGTGTTGCACTATTTGTAGTCTGATTCTAATATTGAGGGAGGGTTTTGATTTAGAATTGTAATTTCCAACTCACTATGATCTTGACAGAGAACGTGTGCTTGTCTCAGTTTGGTTATTGATCATTTGATCTGTTTTTTTTGGAAAGGAATGATCTCATTTCATCACTTCAAGAATCAAAAGTTTAATAGAGATGCAGGATAAATTAAAATGTTTTATGAACTCTTGGTTTTTATAGGGAGCTTTTCTGAGTTAGGAGGTATTGAGAAGTATGGTTGTTGGTTCTTTCTATGGATGTCACAGGTATACCATGCATATTTGGCGTTCTAACCTGTGAGAATATGGAACAGGTAACCTTCCTTTCTGATTTTGCCAATTTAGATATTCAGTATGTTTGATTTATAAGTCGGGTTAGAGAACTTTGCAAAGAAGTCGTCACTATATAACATCAAAGGTATGCACTGTTCAATATTTAACAGTTTTGATCAAAAAGTAGTTTGATTCCTTTCCTAAGTGTGTGCGAAAGATGTGGAAAACTTAAGAAAACTGCATCTATCCATTTCTATTTGGACCTACCTCTCTCTAGTCATAGATGTTTCTTTAACAGGCATGTCCATTTTCTCAGTAGCTCATTTCAGAAATTGTTGTTTGGATTGTATGGACGATCATGGTCAGTGCAATGAAAACTTAATTGTCTCTCTTATAATGGGATTTTACAGGCTCTTGACAGAGCTGGTGGCAAGGTTGGAAACAAAGGTGCTGAAGCTGCTGTGACTGCGGTGAGATATGTCATTTTGTTTAAATTAAAATGTCATTGCTATAGTCCAGGCCTCTAAAATAATGTTTTGACAGTTGCTCCTTTATTCATATTTAATTTATGCAGTAGGTTGCTTTAGGCTCTCTTGTAACTTTTCGATTCTTGATAAGCCCTTTGAAAGAAGAAAGCGATTCCTTCTACATTTATTCATTTGCTAGGATGAATATTAGACTGGTTACATTCTACCCTTTTTATGATTGGAGTGCTAGCAATACTTATGTTGTGTACCTAATTGGAAAGCAATGCACGTCTATGCTAAATTAGCAATGACATTCATGTGGCTTTGGTCCAACATAGGCCTTACAGTGTAAATGATTGTTATTAACTTACTCCAAAGTATCATAGTAATTTTTGGAATTCCATATGGAAGTATAGTGAGAGTACAAAAGTCCCAATTAGGCCCTTCGTGTACCTAATTGAAAAGCAATGCAGGTCTAAGCTAAATGTAATGTCCCCTTCCAATTGATCATGACAGAGGATGACTTAGTAGCCTATACGACTCCCGTAGGCTATAGTCAATGAAGAAAAAGGGAGTCAAGGAGGTTTATTTAATGTCACTAGCTAGGAGATGTTACATTCTAAAGTGGCATTAAGTAAAAAGATAAATTATTAATAACTTAAATATTAAAAAGTGACTTTTTAATGTTTAAGTAAATATTAAGAAGGAATAATGGTCATATTTGATTTGGTCAAAAAAGGGGAAATATCTAGAAGGCTTCAAAGAGGTATTGAGGAAGGGTAGCACTTCACCTTCCTCATTGTGATTTGACATCTTCTTTGGAGTGCTCTTGTAGCGAGGGTTTTCGTTGGGGTTTTGGGAAAAGCCCTTCCATTGCTAGTTTGGTTTCGGTGGTGAGATATCCACCCTAGCTAAACAAAGAAGGGAATCTATCATGGATTTCCATTGAGCTTTAGTTTATAATTTGTCTTCAACTTGGATGCATAGTAAACTGATTGGAGAGATTAATAAATCTGCATTTGGGTTTTGGGAAGGTCGTGAGTTTGTTTGGGCAAGTCGTGAGGCCTTAAGAAGGCCGAGAGGAATTGTGGGAGACTTGTGGCATTCAAGGAGGCACGTTGAGAGTTTCTAAGTGGGTCGACTCCATTCATTTCTATAGGATCGAGCTACCAGAGGAATCGTGGGGTTTTAAAAGGGGATCATGGCACTTAGAGAGGGACGACTAGGCTTATATGGGGCCGATTCTATTCCTAGCAAAATTTGTGGGGGCTCGTGTGAGTTCCGGGAGCAGTCCGAGGAGGCTTGGGGGATTCGTAGCAGTTAGGAAAGTCGGTGGGGTCTGTTTGAGGGGGCCGCACCCAATCCTTTGTAGGCCCGTGTGATCTAGAGGAACTGTTGGTATTGTTATCCACCGAGTTGCACGAGCTGAATTTGAAGATGAGCCACCAAAGAATGAGCAAATAGATTCTCAGAAGTCAAAGTTCACGAGTTCAACAGGTCTTTCAAAAGACCACTTTTCCGCATTTCCATCCCTTTGAGGGCATTGTAATAAATGACTTGAGCATGAAATATTGTAAAAGACCTGGGTATGAGCATGTACTCTAGAGTGTTTTTTTTCACTTGTTAATTATTTTTTGCCTGCCTTAGTGGGCGATTAATAATTTCTAAGTTTTTTTCACTTAGAGATTGACTCCAAAGCTGGAGTATGTGCTGGTGGTTAGGCCTTGGCATGGTATAACCAATGTCTAGTGTCTGAATGTATACGAGTTCATGTTAGGTCATGCATATTGAGTCATAGTTTTTTTTAATGTTTTAAGTGAAATAATAAATTTTCCGCAAAATGAAATTTTTTAATTGTAAGTCAATAAATTGTAAAAATATGGCATCAGTCATTGTCAGATGACATATTTATGCTCGTTTTCCAAGCTAGAGTACCACTTGAACCCCTATTTCCCTTCTGTCGAGGCAAAAAAGTGTTTTTTATCACTAAAAAATGAATTTATCTCGAATAATACGGAAAATGGGTCATTTAATTAATTTCTTATATTTTAGGAAAACTAGGGAACATGTTGGAAACATGTTTTTTCTTGGTCCCCAGTCAAATGGAAGCTTGGGCGAGTTCTCTGGAGAGGGAGGCAACTTCACTAGAGTGACATGGCGTGGAGGAGATCCCAATGCAGGGACTCGACCCCACTTGCTTGTGTGGCGCATTTAGAAGGGAGGGCGCACATCCCAATGTTCACAACTCGCCCTCACACTTCACTCCACTCCCACTTACCCTCACTTCACCTCACTCCACTCCCACATACCCCTACATCACTCCACTACACCCCCCACATCCCCCATTCATCTCCCACCTCACTCATGCACATCTCCCCTTAACTCATGCGCCACTCCTCCTCTTCCATGCACATTTCCCTTGAAGTTGTCACCCTTTGTTGTATAAAGGAAGGTCGACCCCTCTCCTTTTGTTAGTTGGAGCTTTGGGAAGACGCTATCATTGTATTGTATCATACTTTTGCTATTGAGATTGAATAAAAGGCTTTGGAGGTCTATGAAGGAGTGTTCAATGTGTGAATGTTAATNGGTTTATTTAATGTCACTAGCTAGGAGATGTTACATTCTAAAGTGGCATTAAGTAAAAAGATAAATTATTAATAACTTAAATATTAAGAGGGAATAATGGTCATATTTGATTTGGTCAAAAAAGAGGAAATATCTAGAAGGCTTCAAAGAGGTATTAAGGAAGGGTATTACTTCACCTTCCTCATTGTGATTTGACATCTTCTTTGGAGTGCTTTTGTAGCGAGGGTTTTCGTTGGGGTTTTGGGAAAAGCCCTTCCATTGCTAGTTTGGTTTCGGTGGTGAGATATCCACCCTAGCTAAACAAAGAAGGAAATCTATCATGGATTTCCATTGAGCTTCAGTTTATAATTTGTCATCAACTTGGATGCATAGTAAACTGATTGGAGAGATTAATAAATCTGCATTTGGGTTTTGGGAAGGTCGTGAGTCTGTTTGGGCAAGTCGTGAGGCCTTAAGAAGGCCGAGAGGAATTGTGGGAGACTTGTGGCATTCAAGGAGGCACGTTGAGGGTTTCTAAGTGGGTCGACTCCATTCATTTCTATAGGATCGAGCTACCAGAGGAATCGTGGGGTTTTAAAAGGGGATCATGGCACTTAGAGAGGGACGACTAGGCTTATATGGGGCCGATTCTATTCCTAGCAAAATTTGTGGGGGCTCGTGTGAGTTCCGGGAGCAGTCCGAGGAGGCTTGGGGGATTCGTAGCAGTTAGGAAAGTCGGTGGGGTCTGTTTGAGGGGGCCGCACCCAATCCTTTGTAGGCCCGTGTGATCTAGAGGAACTGTTGGTATTGTTATCCACCGAGTTGCACGAGCTGAATTTGAAGATGAGCCACCAAAGAATGAGCAAATAGATTCTCAGAAGTCAAAGTTCACGAGTTCAACAGGTCTTTCAAAAGACCACTTTTCCGCATTTCCATCCCTTTGAGGGCATTGTAATAAATGACTTGAGCATGAAATATTGTAAAAGACCTGGGTATGAGCATGTACTCTAGAGTGTTTTTTTTCACTTGTTAATTATTTTTTGCCTGCCTTAGTGGGCGATTAATAATTTCTAAGTTTTTTTCACTTAGAGATTGACTCCAAAGCTGGAGTATGTGCTGGTGGTTAGGCCTTGGCATGGTATAACCAATGTCTAGTGTCTGAATGTATACGAGTTCATGTTAGGTCATGCATATTGAGTCATAGTTTTTTTTAATGTTTTAAGTGAAATAATAAATTTTCCGCAAAATGAAATTTTTTAATTGTAAGTCAATAAATTGTAAAAATATGGCATCAGTCATTGTCAGATGACATATTTATGCTCGTTTTCCAAGCTAGAGTACCACTTGAACCCCTATTTCCCTTCTGTCGAGGCAAAAAAGTGTTTTTTATCACTAAAAAATGAATTTATCTCGAATAATACGGAAAATGGGTCATTTAATTAATTTCTTATATTTTAGGAAAACTAGGGAACATGTTGGAAACATGTTTTTTCTTGGTCCCCAGTCAAATGGAAGCTTGGGCGAGTTCTCTGGAGAGGGAGGCAACTTCACTAGAGTGACATGGCGTGGAGGAGATCCCAATGCAGGGACTCGACCCCACTTGCTTGTGTGGCGCATTTAGAAGGGAGGGCGCACATCCCAATGTTCACAACTCGCCCTCACACTTCACTCCACTCCCACTTACCCTCACTTCACCTCACTCCACTCCCACATACCCCTACATCACTCCACTACACCCCCCACATCCCCCATTCATCTCCCACCTCACTCATGCACATCTCCCCTTAACTCATGCGCCACTCCTCCTCTTCCATGCACATTTCCCTTGAAGTTGTCACCCTTTGTTGTATAAAGGAAGGTCGACCCCTCTCCTTTTGTTAGTTGGAGCTTTGGGAAGACGCTATCATTGTATTGTATCATACTTTTGCTATTGAGATTGAATAAAAGGCTTTGGAGGTCTATGAAGGAGTGTTCAATGTGTGAATGTTAAT
>JZKD02S0740877.1:0-14931 GCA_000966675.3 Picea glauca
GGACCCAAGGTAACTGGATTGGATCCTTCTTCAGTGGGTAGTGAAGTGTATTACGGCACTAAAACAGGTGTACACTCCTTTAAAGCTGTGGGGAGATCTGAGATCTATAGCCAAACATATACAGAGAAAGGGCTCTTGAATTACACCTCCGGTATTATCCATCACGTTCTTCTCACAGGTGAAAAGCTTCGTCACAGACATCATTGTTAAGACTGAAACTGAAATTGTTTTCCATTTTAGGGTTACTGCTGCTATGTGTAGGCAATTATTTTTAATCGAAGAGACATTTATTTTTGAACAGATCTCCTTCCAAGCACTAGATATTACTACGTATGCGGAGACCAATCTTTGTCTGCAATAAGCAAAGAGCACGAATTTATGACTCCACCTCCTCCAGGCCCAGATAATTATCTTCCTCGTATAGCATTGGTTGGAGATTTAGCTGTCACTAACAATTCCTCCACAACATTCGACCATCTAATGCAGACTGACCCCTCCATGCTTCTCATGGTCGGAGACATGTCTTCTGCATCAAATTACATTACCACTGGAGATAAATCGGCGGCCGGCTTCGCGTATCAGCCTCGCTGGGATGATTGGGGAAGGTAGGTGACTTTAAACCTTAAGGATAACTATATATGAGCTTTTAATTTGTTCATCAAAACCTAAGCTCTGTTATTCATTTTCAATTTTAATTTGTTTAAAGGTTCATGGAGCCACTGGTATCACGCGTGCCTATGATGGTATTGGGGGGAAATGGTGAGATAGAAACTCAAGCTGGAGGCGTCCAATTTGCAGCTTACAATGCCAGATTTGCAGTTCCATCGAAGGAATCCGGATCCCACAATAATCTCTATTATTCTTTCAACGCCGGAGGAGTGCACTTCGTGATTCTAGCATCATACACTGACTATAACAGGACGAGTGAGTTATATATATTTTATTGAACCTATGCTGATATTATCATTCGCCGAATCTAAACAGAAGCCTCTTCCATTAACAGGCAAGCAGTATAAGTGGCTGGAGAGAGATTTGAAGCAAGTGGATCGAAGTGTGACTCCATGGCTAATAGCATCTTGGCACAGCCCTTGGTACAATAGTTACAACAGCCATTACCAGGAGTTCGAATGCATGAGGCAACAGATGGAAGACCTTCTTTACCATTATGGCGTGGACCTTACCTTCCATGGACATGTAAGAGGCCATTAAAGCTTGGATCTTATAGTTTATACATTAGAGCATAATCACATAGGACAGTTTTTTATTTTTTATCATATGTATATGTTCTGAAGGTCCTGAGCTTTGTGTATGAAATTCTAGGTTCATGCATACGAGAGAACGAACCGAATTTATAAGTATGGGTTGGATCCATGTGGCCCTGTATATATCACTATTGGGGATGGAGGAAACACTGAGAAGCTTGCCACCCATCATGCCGATGATCCTGGGTACTGCCCCAGTATCACAAATATACATCCAGAATATGGAGGCGTGTGTCCTTTCAAATATACCTCTGGTGCCGACAGCAGGTTTTGCTGGGACAGGCAGCCAGAATGGAGTGCTTACAGAGAATCCAGTTTTGGTCATGGCATGCTTGAGGTGAGACATAACAAAATATATTAAAAAAGAAGTAAGATTTTTCTAAACATTAGATATTTCTTTTTGAACTTTTTAATCCGACAAAACAGATTGTGTTGAAATCTTCATTTCTATGGTTTAAAAAATCACCATAAAGTTAAAAAAATCAATTCTAACCATATACATAAAGTTAAATTTTATGGTTTTCCTGGTTCTGTTTATAATTGAAGAATCTTATCCTGTAATGCAAATGACTTTGGATATCTGTGTTGCAGGTACAAAATTCAACACACGCCTTATGGACATGGCACAGGAATCAAGATGCATATGAGGTTGAGGGTGACAAAATCTATATTGTTAGAGACTATAAAAAATGTTCTCATCTCCACACAGCATCCAACAGCGTAACTGAGCAAATTTGTAGATTTGGAGGGTATGAAAAGTGTTCTGACCATTAGCGAAGACAAACGAGACATTTTCCTAGCAAGTATACAGACATGGTGTTCTGGTTTTGTGAGAAGCGTCTCCGCGAGACTCTTTATTGAAAACGGTTTTGGAAATTTCTTCTCATGCGCCGATAACCCTAAATATTATAAGAGTTTTAGCAGCTTAGTAGAAAAATGTCTTATTTTATGTTGATTCAGCCCAGCTAATCTAATTTGCCGGTGGCCTTGTTTGTAACTTTGAATATAATAGATTGTGAGCTTGGGCATTCTATGCGCATACAGTAAATTTAAGGTTGATTATGTTGTAAAGATCATTTTCCTTAAGGAATATTTAATTTTATATTTTTTTAAGGAATATTTAATTTTATATTGTGATTTTTTTTTTCATTGTGATTGTTTAATTGTTTTAAGTTTAAGTTTTTGTGTTTTAAAATTGGGTAACATAAATCAGCATAAAATCATAATTTTATGTTGTTAAAATTATATTTATGAATGTAAAAAAGAATTTATTATTAATTATAATGATAATTTAAAAAAAAAAGTTATTTATTGAATAAAGAGAAATATTAAAGATATATATATTGCATTTTAGAATATGTTGTAAATCATTAAAATTTAAAAAACCAAATTATATTTCATAATATATATTTTTTATAATTTTTTAAATAATGGTATGATTTTTTTTCTCTAAAATAATATAATGTATATGTTGATCTATTTAATATTTTAATAATATAATTTCTTGAAAAAGAATTATGGTTTTGTTTTGTTTGCTAGTTTGCTTGTGACTCTTTGAGACTAATCTTATGTGACCCTTTTAAACTAGCCTCATGTGACCCTTTAAGACTAGCGTGTGACCCTTTGAGACTAACCTGTAATTTGTGGGACTAGCCTGTAATTTGTGGGAGTATCAACGATCATCAACCCTTAACCTAAAATTATAGTTAAAAATAAATTCAGTTTTTATAATAAATTGAATTCTTATAACTTCATACTTTTTAATGTTAATTTTATATTTTTTAAAAATGAATAAAATTAATAAAGTATTGAAATTACAAGTTATGCATAATATTAATAAAAAATATTAATGTTTTATATATTTTTTAAATTAATAAAGTTAGTAAAGTGTTGAAATTACAAGTTATGCATAACCTTAATAAAACTTTTGAATGTTTTATATTTTTTAAAAACTAATAAAAACTAATGAAATGTTGAAATTACAAGTTATGCATGATCAGATTTGCAAGTTATGCATGATCAGATTTGAGGGTCTTAATAAAACTTATGAATATTTTATTTTTATTTCATCGAGCTTTAAGATTCCATAAAGATGTTAAATTGAGTACAATTTTTTTTCCTTAATAAAATTATGAATCTTTTTTTATAATGGAGTTATAACATCCAATCACATTGACAACAATTTTTTTTTCCCTTTAAGATTATATACAATAATGTATATGAGGTTTGACATTGTTAGAGTACATATATAAAATCCAACAAGTACACATATAAGAAGGTGGGTGTTTGAATAGTACACCTAAGTACACAGTTCATCTCTTTTACTTTGTGTCCCGAGATATTGCACTAAGTAATAATGTTGGAACAAACACATATATCAAAGAGCTATAGCATAATGTTGGAACAAACACATATATGAGAGAGCTATAGCATAATGTTCGAACAAACACATATATCATAAGCATAATGTTGGAACAAACACATATATGAGATAGCTATAGCATCTCACACTCCATAGTCCTCATGACCTTTTAACCATTTATAGTGAGCCCACTCCTGAATGATAACCATAAATTGTAATAAAAAGGAAAAAAAAGAGCATTTTTTCACAAGGCTTTAAAGGGTGCTTCAAAATTTATTTCACCAACTAAACTTATAAAGAGTTCAATATTTTCCAAAGAAGAAAGAGAAGATATTTTTCACCAAATAGAACAATTGAAAAAGAAGATGAAAGAAAATAAGGATCAAAATGGAAAATAAGATGGATGGAAATAGGAATCAATTAGAAAAGAAGATGGATCAAATGGAAAATAATATGGATGAAAAAGATAATTAGATAAAAAGATGGAAGAATTGAAAAATCCCACATCAACTATTATACAAATCCTATATAGGAGGCTTTCTAGAAGTGACACTCTAACTGAAGAGACTCATGAAAATAAAGGTAGTATTCATGTTGAACAACCTCTAATAATATGAGTTTTTGGGTGGATTTGACTCTAATACTAGAGTTTAGTATCTATGGGATAGTATCAATGGGAAAATATGCAAAAGTTTGGGACTAGTCTCGTCAATTGGCAAGAATCAAAGAGGTTGGTGGCATTGATGATTATAATTCATAATTTAAGGTGTTGGATACAAGGGTGAATAACATAAGTGATGAAAATATGTTGGAAACTTACATGGGAGGATTAAATGAATATATTAAAAATGATTTTTTCTTAAGACATCTTGAAAATATTATAGGATATGCAACATGTTCATCATATTCAAGCCAAAAATAGATCTACACACAAGTATACCACTAGAACATATGTAGAAAGAAAAGATAGATTTGGGACTCATATGGAAACCCTACCTTAACCTACTCAAATATCATGAAAGAAAATAGAAGGAATAAGATGAACCAAATTTATGAAAGGAACGAAATTAATAGAAGGAATATTTAATTATATATATATAATTAGTTTATATTGTTGTTGTTTAATTGTTTTAAGTTTAGGTTTTTGTTTTTTGGATTGGGCAATATAAATTAGTACTAAATTATAATTTTATGTTGTTAAAATTATATCTCTAAATGTAGAAAATGATTTATTATTAATTATATTATTTATTGAATAAAGAGAAATATTAAAAGTATATATATAATTTTAGAATATGTTGTAAAGTACCAAAATGTAAGAAAAACAAATTATATTTCATAATATATAATTTTTATAATTTTTTGAATAATGGTATGATTTTTTTTCTCTAAAATAATATAATATATATGTTGATTTATTTAATATCTAAATAATATAATTTCTTGAAAAAAAATCATAGCTTTGTTTTGTTTGCTAGTTTTTCTACGACTTGTGGAACTACCCTATGACCAGAAAATGCCAATTTTTATAATAAATTGAGTTCTTATAACTTCTTATTTTTCAATACTTTTTAATGTTAATTTTATATTTTTTAAAAATGAATAAAATTAGTGATATTAATAAAAATGATAAATGTTTTATATATTTTTTAAATTAATAAAGTTAGTCAAGTGTTAAAATTACAAGTTATGCATAAACTTTTGAATGTTTTATATTTTTTAAAATCTAATAAAATTAGCAAAGTATTGAAATTACAATTTATGCATGATGAGATTTAAGGCTCTTAATAAAACTTATGAATGTTTTATTTTTATTTCATGGAGCCATAAGATCCCATAAAGATGTTATATTGAGTAAAATATTTTTTTCTTAATAAATTTATGAACCTTTTTTTTTAATGGAGTTATAACATCCAATCACATTCACAACAATTTTTTTTATTCAAATAAAGGTAGTATTTATGTTGAACAACCTCTAATAATATGAATTTTTGGGTGGATTTAACGCTAATACTAGAGTTAATTATGGATGGGTTCCCAACGGTGTCAAATTTACCAAGACTAAATTAAAGAAGTTTTATGGAACATAAGTCTTTACATGGGTGAACTAAATAGAGCAATATTTTGAATTTCATGATATTATGGATGATAAGAAAAGGATTTCCTTATCAACCTTTGAACTTTCAGATAAAACCCTATCAATGGTATCAATGGGTACTGAAAAATAGGCCCCACTCTTATCATTATACTTGGAATTTATGTTCAAGACACTTAAAAGAACAATATGCAAATGTTTGGGAATAAGACCAGTTTAGTAAATCGACAAGAATCAAAGAGGTGGGTGGCATTGATGATTATAATTCATAATTTTATGTGTTGGATACAAGGGTGGATATCGTAAGTGATGAAAATATGTTGGAAACCTACATGGGAGGAGTAAATGAATATATTAAAAATGATCTTTTCTTAAGAAATCTACTTGCTCATCATATTCAAGCCAAGAATAGATCTACACACAAGTATGCCACTAGAACATATGTAGGAAGCAAAGATAGATTTGGGGCTCATATGGGAACCCTACCTCAACCTATTGAAATATCACCAAAGAAAATGGAAGGAATAAGATGATCCAAATTTATGAGAGGAACAAAATTAATAGCAAACTGGATACAATAACACAGAGACACATAAAACAACAACATATATCCATTTTCTTACTTGTATCTCGATCTCAATATCAAACTGCCTCCTCTTCTCCTGCTGATGGTTACAATCATGGTGAGATTCAATCAACTGAATCTGGCTTTGGAACTACTTCCACACTGGCTGCTATCTTGGATGTAGTTGTTTGCTCCTCTATGACTAGAATCCGCTTCTAGGTAAACTACTCAGTTAAATCAGTCAGTTGTCTTTGGAGCTATAACTTATATAAATTTGACATCGACCACTACCTTATATTGTTGCTACCTGCACTATGAACATTCGGTTAATTTATATTGGTGCTTTTTACGATGCCACTGATGTACGGTCTAAAACCTATAACTCTACGACTGCTAGCCATTAATCTAGAAGGGATGCTCTTGGATAAAGACCTAAAAGGGATGTTTCCTCCAACATTCCCTTCTCCTAGAACAAGCTCTTGATCTATTTCTGAAGGATCTATGTGTGGATATTTCTCTACAACTGGAACCTTTGTCTCTTAAATATAGTCAACCCGTTCAATTGATTTTCCACTTGGATCTATGCCCGGCACTGATGTCTTGAATGCTCTTACCTCCGCCCATACCTATGCTTATTTCAATGGTTCATATGAGTATGTCGTATAAACTTCAATAGATTACGAGTCAACCGATGAAACAACTCATGTTAGTGATGTTGCTTCTATTGGATCAATAACTTAAACTTATGCCCTTGGCTTTCCTCCTACTGCCTCTCCCGCTACCTATAGTGCTTGTGTCTATGTCCTTGCATCTTTACCTAGAACTGGATATCGAACCAGAGAATCTATTTCTTGGTCCACTCGATCAATATGACACACCTATATGGATTATCTATCTTGATCTACATAAAATAAATTGTTCCTAAGGAGTTGGTCGACATTGGCAGTATAACTAATCTGTTAGTCACTCGATAGATATAGCTAGATAGTGACTTGGATCTCCACCTTTAACATGTTTTCCCACCAGAGCATAATCTATATACTATCAATATCTCAGGGCCTTCGGCAAGGGGTCCACTATAGTAGTAATGAGGTCCCATTGACTAAAACATATTGGGGTACAATGGGGCAATCCACACTTTTCCACTAGAATTCGAATGGCCTATCGACTTTTGAGGAACTAGCTTTAGTAAGTAATCCTCATAACAGGTTTCTCGGTAAATTGTATTGCCTCAACTCCTTCCATTCCAGTAGGGATGATGAGGAATAAATAAGATTCAAATTATTCTATTAAGTAAAGGTTCATTTATGGTAGTTGCACATTATGGTAGTTTCCCCATGGTAGTAGCACTAGGTTAGTGTTGTTTGCAGCATCGTTATGTTCACAGGTGGTACCACTTTTTTATGCATCGTGTAGTCTCACTTGGTTATAGATTGTTATGGTTTATTCTAATACTTATTGGTACCACTAGTCTATCTGTCTCTGTATGTCTATGTATGTATTTTAGCTATGTTTAAAGAACATGAGAGAAACTATGCCACACATGAATTGGAACTTGTTTCCATTGTTTATGCATTGAATATGTGGAGGCATTATCTCATGGGAAAGATGTTTGAATTAAGAAAAGATCATAGTGGGCTGGAATATCTTTTTGAACAACCAACTTTGAATGCCAGGCAGATGAGATGGCTGAAATTTTTAAGTGAATACAATTTTTACATCAAGCATATAAAAGGAAAAGAAAATAAGGTTGTTGATGCACTCAGTAGAATAGTACATCTCATGCATGCTACAACCATTAGTATGCATCGATCAAATTTAAAGAGCGGAATTTTAGACAATGCTTTACAGATCAACATTACCTACATGTAAAAGAAATCTTACAACAAGAAAATGTACAACATAAAATTAAAGAATATGAGATGAAGGAAGATGGATTACTTATGCATAAAAATAGAATTTATGTTCCTAGTTTCGGAGAAATTAGGAATTCAATATTAAAAGAAATGCATAATGTTTCGTATGCTAGACATCCCGGCTACCAGAAAATAATTGCAGCAGCAAGAAGCCAATTGTTTTGGTCAGGAATGAAGGAATATGTTGTTGATTACATTTCCAGATGTTTGGATTGTCAGAGAGTGATGGTTGAGCATAAGAACCCAATGGGTATGCTACAACCATTACCAATTCTAGAGAAGAAATGGGAAGTGGTAATCATTGATTTTATATATGAACAATAAATTCTATTGAATAAATAAAACAAAGGTTGAAACTGCAAAATTGCAGAACTAAAAACAACTTGCTCGAATGTTGGTAGCTATCTTTGAGAAGAGATGTGGCTGCTACACACATATGTATGAGAATAATGATTACAATGAGGCTTGATAGGACCTTTTAACATTACTCATGAATGTCAAAACCCTATACATACAAAAACCTAACCCTCGGAGATGAAAAGCCAAAAGTAATGTGGGCCTCGATGGGTAAGTTGGTACCTCAACTACGTGGGGTCATACATTTTGTGTACAACCTCTGTTTTAGGCGCATGATCGTGAGTTGAAAAGGTATTTCTGGGAATTACACATTATGCCATCAAAATCCGACTCTATCTATAGTTTCACTATGGCAAGCAAGAAAAACACCATTTAGGGCTCTAAAATGGATCTGGAACTGCAAAAAGATGTACTTACATGAATACTTCCAAAATAAGCAAGTTGGCTTAGGTGGGCGGCCACCAATCTCCACCTAGAATCTTTCTAGGGATTCAGAATGTTCTAGAAGTGTAGAACCCGTAATTACAAAGAATTATAGAAGAACTTGTTGAGCTAAAAACTATCAAGAGGAGCTAGTTGGAATAGGTGGGTGGCCACCAATATCCACCTAGACCAGTCCTACCCTTTAGAAAGAAATGGTATCCATTGCTTTGAGTGCCCCCATCATGTGAGGAAATTCCTTCTAAACTTGGATCTAGGTGAGTCACTTTCCTTGGTGTAGGAGTTGCCCTTCCTTGACAACCCGATAAAGTTGGATCAATTGTTGGCGAGTTTGCTTGACCTATGTGTCCACTATCTGATCAGTGGATGCCTTTTCCATGAAATCAAGGTTGATATCTATTGGTTTCAACTGTTCTTTCATCTTTGAGGTGTCCAATAATGGTGGAAAATATCGCCTAAGGAGGTCCACATTGAACATTGGGTGCAATCCAAGGAAGGGGGGAGTGTTGAGCTCAAAATCGTTGTCACCCACAACCTTGGTGATAGTGTAAGGCCCATAGCGAAGTGGATGTATCTTCCAATGGGACCATGTAAGGCATTCTTTCTGAAAATGTAACCAGACCTTATATCCCACCTAAAACTTGTGTGGTACCTGATGTTGATCATGGCATTTCTTGTACTTAGCATTGGATTTCTGTAAAATCTCATGGACCTGTTGGCGGATGTGTTGATTCTGCTCAATCAATCTGGTGGCTTTGTCGACCTTATATTGAACATGGGAAGAATATGTCTATGTTTTTGCAAGAGGTAGTGCAACATCAATGGGACCGAAGGGTTGGAATCCAAATCCTACCTGAAAGGGGCTATGCTCGGTGGAGCTATGGAAAGAATGTTTCTAGATTTTTTGAACACAGGGAAGACTCTAATACCATGTACACAGATGCTTAGAGTTGTATATGCACATGATATTCACAATTATATGATTGACTAACTTTGTTTGGCCATCGTCTTGAGGGTGGAAGGTAGTGGATTTAGTGAACTTGGTGTCCAATAGTGACCAGAGACTTGATCAAAATGTGATGAGGAACCTGCTGTCCTAACTGGAGATGATGGTCTATGGTATCCCAAAATGGACTCACACTCGTTCGAAGAAGATCTTTGAAGTATATGTCACTGTGATTCTCTTCTTGTAGGATGTGAGAATGGCCATCTTTGAAAACAGATCAACCACCACAATTATGTGATCATTACCTTGCTTGGTGGATGGAAGGCTAGACATGTAATCCATTGATATGGATTCCCAAGGCCTCTTGGGAGTAAGAAGAGGGGTGTATAATCCTTTCTTATTGATGGTTGGCTTGGAAATGGCACATGAAGTGCAATATATGATATACTTTCTGATGTCCTGTCGATGTTTTGTCCAATAAAAATGCTTTTGTAGAACAAACAAATTTTTCTCCATGCCAAAATGTCATGCCATCCAATTGTAGTGACCCTCCAAAATCAATTTTTCATGCTCTCTTGCAAGAACATAGCGATGGCCTAGAAGGCATAATAGTCTATCCTGAATATGAAAATTGGTGACTTTCACAATTGTACCCAAGAGCTGATAGGTGGTGGCGAAGTATGGATCTTGTTGATAAAGTTGGGGCCACTTAGATGCCTCATTCCTAAAGGAATGGATTATGGTCATGACTGCATCTATGGTAGTTCGACTGAGGAATTCAATGACACGACTTTTTCTCCCTATCTTATACTTGATGTTGAGATGGAACTGTTGTAGGCAGGTGGAGCACTTTTGGTGTAGTAGTTAGGCAACTTCCCTTGTGTTTGTATGAACTGCAGAGGCTTGTGATCAATGTGGATGATTGTTTCCTTTCCTAGAATGTAATGTTTCTATTGACGACATGCTTTGACAATGGAATACATTTCCTTGTCCTAGGTGGGGTATTTTCAGATAGTATCTGAGAGTGTCTCACTATGGTATGCTACCATATGACCATGCTGAGTGACAAATATGCCTACGACATAGTTGGATGCATCAATATTAGTCTCGAATGGTTTTTTTAGATTAGGTAAGTAGAGTACTGTAGTTGAGCACAAGCGATGCTTCAAATCATCAAATTCTTGTTGTTTTTTCTTCCCCCACACAAACGTTTCCCTACCATCACTCTTGGTCGCTTGGCTGAAGGCCCATGCAATATGGGAGAATCCCAAAATGACCCATCAATAGAAGTTGGCAAGTCCCAAGAATCTTTGAAGCTTAGTTAGTGTTGTCGGGGCTGGCCAGTCATGGATGACTTTGATCTTAGCTAGATCCACATGTACCCCATATTCATCAACAATGTAGCCCAAGTATTGGACCATGTTCATTCCAAAGGAGAATTTTTCCAAGTTGGAATATATCTTTTGCTGCTGTAGAATGCTCAGATCCTGTTGAATATGTTGCATGTCCTCCTCCCAAGTTGTGTTAAATATGAGGATTTCATTCAAATATAACACCACAAAAGAGTTGGTGAAGGGTCTCAATACATCATCCACCAACCTCATGAAAGTGGTTAGTGCATTTGTTAAGCCAAAGGGGATGACCAACCATTCGAAGATACCTTATTTAGATTTTAAAGTTGTACTGCATACATTTGTTGGTTCAATGGAAACCTGGCAGTAGCCAGACTTTAGATCAATCTTGTTGAAGACCTTTTCCCCCTTGAGTTGGTCAACAAGGTCATCAATTCAATGAATTGGGTACCGATTCCTAACTGTGATTTTGTTTAATGCTCTGTAATCATTGCAAAGCTTCTAGGTCTTGTCTTTCTTCTGCACTAGTACAATCAGGCTTCCGCAAGGGGAGGATCTGGGTTTTTGTTCTCCTTTTGAATCATCTCTTGGATATGATGCTTGATTTCATCATTTTCCATTAAAAAGAGACAAGAGAATGGTCCATTAGGAAGAGGTGCAACACAGGTTAGATCAATTGGATGCTTGACTTGGCAGTGCATTGGTACCTTGGTGGGTGAGGAGAATATGTCTATGTACTCTTCCATGATCCTGTCCACTTTCTTTTGTTGTGAAGAGAGGCTCTGCGTAGAGGTGACGGATGTGGCGACAACCTTCTTATTAATATGAGCATGGATCAAAAAGAAGACGAACCTCTTGATCTCTGAAATGACCTTACTGCATTTCTTAGCAAATATTAAAGAAATAGGGGTAGGTGGTGCTATCTCTTGTATCCTATACAATTGTCTACCCAAAGTAATAATAACACTACGTAGTCTAGACGAACAATCATTCCTCAAAGGATTTTTTGTTTTGGAGAACAAATTGGAGCTCTGCAAGGTTAGGGTTCACATGCACCAGCTTACCTCCCACCCTGACCACGTCTGAACTCCTCTTCATGTGATGATCATCTCTGCACCCCAACACTAACCACCTCAGAAGAATGGGAACATAGGGGGGGTGAAATCCCCATCTTACTGTAACATTGCAGCCAATTATTCAGAGAACTTGCAAGCATGTCGACCATCCTTTGAGTGGCCATTAGAATTATGAGACCAATATCTGTAGGAAGAGATGGATATAAGCAAAGAATCGAGTACGGATGTTGAGTCCTCACATCCAAAAGAAGCTTGGGTCTAGATACCTAGAAAATGTATCCCCCAAGTCTCTATTGCACCTAGATACATCATCAAAATCACAAGGATAGGGGAGCATACACAGTTCATGAGAGACCATGCCCTAATAGGAAAATTCATAGGTCTCTGGCCCTTAGAAAAGGACCTAGGTCACTAGATCAAGGCATGGTGGAACCCCAAGGGAGACTATGAGCTCCAGCTGAGCTCCAAAGGGTTTTTTACAGTAATATTCTACAACCTAAAGGACTATTGGCCTTGACCAAGTTTTGAGGAATACTTGGTCATATTTGACCATTTTTGGGACTTTGACAACTTGTCAAATATGGATCGCAACACGAAGCAGAAATCATGGAAGCTAGACCCATTTTTGGGTCCTTTTTGGGTTTTGCGAGATAATGTAATGGAAAAGGGATGTCGGCCCGTCGGTTTACCCACGCTTAGGCCCACTTTTGTATGTATAAATAAATATGAAGTAGAAGTGAAGTAGATATGATTGCTTAGTGAAATTGGTAGTGCATCTATGTGATGTTTACTAAGTGCTCTATGTGAACTGTGTAAGGCTTACAAGGATAAGTGCAAGTTAATGTGAGGTTGCCATAGGAAGCTAAGTGTTGTAACGCAAGGAAGAAGGATCTAACGAGCTGCAAAGATTTTCTATCCTATGTGAAGAGAGACTTGGATAGCTTTGTGTTGTAACCTTATTAACTGAAGCTAATAAAGAAGAAGACTTTGTGGACGTATCCCCAGGGTGGGGGTGAACCATGGTAAATATTTTTGTTGTGCTATGTGCCTTGACTTGATGTGTTTGTCTCTTCCTTTGCTAAGTTCTTTAATGTGTTTAGATAGATCTATTTATGCTTTGTTCTTCTGAGATATGAATGAATGTTAGATCTGGTATGTAAGACGCTTAGTGCTTGATCTGCTGAATCTAATATATCTTATTGTGGCTAAGTGTTGGATTATCTTAGATCTAAGTACATACTGCGATGCTTTGTGCTATCTGCGAAGTATCATAAGGGTTGAATATTGATGAATAATCTATGCTAGGTGATTTCTAAGTGTTATAATCACATATATGTGTCCCAACTAAGGTTGAAGACACCTAAGTCTTGCAACCAGCCCTGCCTCTACCTCAAGTGAGACTTCATCTGCTTCGCAGGTGTTGCCGAAAGGGCTAGTAGTTAGGATTTTGTTGGTGCGATGTTGTAGCATTGAACCCTGGGTCTGCCCCTGTGCCAACAAGGACACAAACAAAATATTTAAAGGGGACCATATTTTTACAACTCGGCTGGCCTCTACCTACATTTATGGAAAGACCGCTTCTGCCTAGAAAAGGAAAACTTTGCATATGCACCGATATGGATTCGCCTCTATTCCCTACCTCAAGAGTTCTAGTTAGAGGAAATTTTAATGGGCATAGGAAACACCCTAGGAAAATATGTCAAATATTCTGAAGCTACCAAAAAAGGAAAATACACCTCTTATGCAAGGATATGTGTCTATATGAACATCTCCAAAGACTTTCAAGGCACATTTACCTTAGAATACCAAGACGAGGAATGGGCCCAAACCATAGACTATGAAAACATCCCTTTTAGATGTCGAAAATGCCATGAAAATGGACACCTTTTCAGAGGTTGCCCTCTCAATGCCCCCTCCAAGAGGGAAGCTAAAGAGAAATCAAAGAAAGGATTTACCCAGGTCCACAATCAAAGGAGACAAGCGCAAAAGAATCCCACAACCAAAAACGGAAAAAAGAACCCAAATAATAATTCATTTGAAGCCCTTAATCATCTCCCAGAGGAAGAAGAGGTGGAAAATCCCCACAAGACCGTAGGGAAATATCCTAGCAAGCACAAGGAAGATCATCCATCAAATGAATATCAAACCCTAACACACCAAGCAGATCCCCAGACTCAACCAGTCTCAGGGAAAGAACCATAAAGAGATGAAGACACAGTCATGTAAATGGATGAGTAGGACCTAGCAGAAATCAACCTAGACAGGTTAGAAGAAGCACTCAACAAGAAGGATATTCAAACCTTACCATAGGACCAACTCAGGAAAGTTCACAAAGTATTTATGGAATCATCAGCAGGGGCTACATCCAGGTTGGGGATCATCACAGACCCAAAGGAAGATCCAAGAAAATACCTAAAAGAAAAAAAATGATGGGGCATAAAATCAGCTTGTTAAGCCCTAATATTGGCTCATTACCCCTTAATTGGGGCATATTATATTAGTAATGTTATTTTATTTATGTCGGCTTTAGGCCATTAGTTGTAATTATACCTCCTAGTC
>JZKD02S0740899.1:0-14931 GCA_000966675.3 Picea glauca
ATGTCGAAAGTCATATCCAAAGTTTTTGATCATATACGGTCTTTTTGAATTTTCACTATTTTTGAAATGTTTGGATATCCAAATTTTTGAGCATAGAGTTATTTTTTTATTAATTGACTTCATATTAGTTTGTCCTTTGAATAAATTTTTTTTTGCATGGTCTCTATTGTTTGAACTATTGTTACAATTTTTTTTTATTGTTATAAAATAATATAGTAATTGTTTTTGAGTACGTAACAAACCTGCCACACTGCATTCTTTATTAAATGTTTACACATCTGTCCAGACAGACTTAAAATTTTACCTAACAGGCCTCACAACCTTAAATGTTTACTTAACATGCCTGTTACAATACATTTTCCTCTGATTTTTTTTATGCAATGTTCTTTGCAGTGAATATGGGCAATATTGTTCTTCATCAACATTATTGGTTCACTGGTTGATGCTTGCTCCTTGCTTGTTCACTGATTTCTTGTTTGTCTATTGTTGTTATTCTTATTTTCTTGTTGGTCTTGTTGCAGTTTGCACGCTTGAGATTCTACAACTGTGTTGGAACTGACCTTCTATTGTTCCCCATTGACGAGTGGGTTTCGGTGCCATGTTTAGCTTCCTGTTCGTTGTTTGTTGTTTTCTATTTGTAGTTTGCAGGTGATAAATTTAAATACTGGAGATGCCTGTGTCAAAATCCTCTTGCATAACATCTTTGTATGTGAGGAGAAAATACGATTTCCTTTTCCTATACGTCACTGTGGCTGCGATGGAGGTGGGTTATGTGTCGAACATTGATGATCAGGAACAAGACAAAGACAACATTACATTCCTGCTTCTCTGGTCATAGTAATCACATATAAATATGGGATGCAAAAGGATTTTGATCGCTCCTAGTATTGAAAAATACCAACCGTTGAAACTGCAACTTTCTTAATTGTTTGCATAGTGGGAGGCCTTTGGACGGTCCTCATATCCTTAAATGTTTACCTGATAGGCTTCACAGCCTGAAATGTTTTCTTAACAACTGTGTTACGATATATTTTCCTCCAATTTTTTTGATACAATCTTGTGTGTAGTGAATCTGACCAATATTGTTCTTCACCGACATTCCTGGTTGGTTGGTTGGTGCTTACTCCTTGGTTCGTTGGATGCTGCTAATTGTTGTTTGATTCAACTTTGCAAAGTTGAGGTCCTGCAGCTGCAGTTGGGCCTTTTGGTGCTTGTTCACTGGTTTGTTGTTTTCTCCTTGCTCTTGTTTTCTTCTATAATGTTGTCTGCAGTGAATATGGACAAGATTGTTCTTTGGCGGCGTTACTGGTTCACTGGTTGATGCTTTCTCATTGCTTGTTGAATGGTTTCTTGTTTGCTTGTTACTGTTGCTGTTGTTGCATTTTTCACGCTTGGGATTTTTGCAACTGTGCTTTTATCATTCCCTGTTGACAGGTGGATTTCGTTTCTAGGTATACGTTCATATTTGTTCTTTGCTATTTTCTATTTCCAGTTTGCAAGTGAAAAATTTAAATGCTGGAGATGCCTGAGTCAAAATCCTCTTCCAGAACATGTTCATATGCGAAGAGAAAATTCAATTTCCTTTTTTTATATGTCACTGGTTGTTATGGAGGTGTTCCAAATGCGGATGCATAATTCCAACCGTGCAAACTACAGATTCCTTAAATGTTTACACAGTGGGAGGCCTTTGCACGGTCCTCACAGTCTTACATGTTTACCTGCCAGGTCTCACAGCCTGAAATGTTTGCTTAACATGCATGTTACAATATATTCCTCCGATTTTTTTATACAATCTTGTCTGTAGTAAATTTGGACAATATTATTCTTCACCAACATTCCTAGTTGACTAGTTGATGCTTGCTTGTTGGTTCACTGGATGATGCTTATTGTTGTTTGATTCAACTTTGTAGGTTTGAGGTCCTGCAGTTGTAGTTAAGCCACTTCGTACTTGTTCACTGGTTTCTTCACAAACACATCTCCACTTGAAAAACGCAAATTGGAACATGGTTTTACAGTTGGGCCATCAAAAAATACTACTAAGATAAATTAATATGAAATTTTTTGTAGTAGATATAAACAACATCTATTTTGACTTGAACTAGAGTTTGTCGAGCTCCAACTATATTTCATAGCTAAGAATGTTTTTCCCATAATTAATGTGTTTCTATGGCTTCATAGTTATGAGACTGTGTTGTTTTGTGAGGGATAAAGTTCTTGTCTCCCTTTCTTTTTCCTCTTCTAAACTTACCCGTTTTTCCCTTTTGTTCTTCCCCTCTAATATGCATTTTTGTTTCTATAATTAGGCACGTTTATGTGCTCGCGGGTTCTCGGGGTGGTGAATTGACAAATCCTCATCTTCATCTATATCTTCACATCATGAGTCTTATCGACCACCGTTCGTTTTCATACTTATCCAATTTTATGAACGCGGGTTCGCAGATAGGCGCTATCGAATTCTGGTGCCCCGTGTTCGGGGTATACATCTTGCACCCAAAACTTCGGTGATATACAATTCGACCCCAGACTCCTCGAAATCGCAAGATTGACTCTACCTACGATGACTTCGTCTGACCAACCCTGATTTCCATACTTTGTTGAGTCTTCAGGGTTTCACGGGTTCACGGACTCCAGGGTTCACAAAAGTTTAAAATCATTTTTCGCTCCCCTCTATCCCCACCACCTTCTGCCCTTCCCAATGCACATTAATTATGCTTTTACTAGTGACAACTCACCAGACATGTTCCAAAATATTGGCATTAATAAGCGGAAAGCTCGAGGACATCTCCCATTAGAACGCATTAATGAGAGAATATTATGGGATATGATGATTTTTTTGCGTCTATCTCGAATTGGCAAAAATTGTTGGTTATTTTAATTTTTTTAAGGCATCGTCATAATAACAATGCAATATTGTACTACCCCACTATCATATACAAACGTGCCATCCACAAAGGTCTTGACGTCATGTCCCTCTTTAATACTGTGCATATATTATAGGTTGTCATATTTGGGAATATGCTTGCATATGGAAATGTTAACTCATGTTATTAGTGACTATTCAACACACATATTCAAAAAGATTGGTTCTATACTTGGTCCCCTTTCTGTTGTTAGGGTCCCAACCCGCACATAGGTAGAACAATATATTCAGATGTAATAAAGGTCAATATTAATAAGGCCTTTCAATAAAATATAATAAGGCGGATGTAAGAAGACTTAATAGAAGCTTCTGCTTCTAGAAGGATCTTCCTCTAGATGCTTATTTTAATAGACATATTTAGTATGAATAGGATTCGAGGGTATGAGAACCCTAGCTTGGATAATATTGTAATAGAGCGCTTCTCAACTCGAGATTTCCCCCTCGAAGAGGCCTGTGAATATTGCTTTCAGAATCAAAGTGTTATTTCTGTTGTTGTTCTTATATCATTTCAGTGCTATTGTGGTGATTGTTCTGGTTATATTGTTGTTATTCTGCCATTTCTAGAATTTCATTTCTGTTCTGCATACTTTTTATATCTAGTATATTACAAGTGGTATCAGAGCAGTTTCCTTGGCAGAAAGTGTGAGTTAATTTTTTTTTCAGGGTAGAGACATATTCCGATGTCTTTAAGCCACAGAGATCTATCGTTATGCGCATAAACCCGCGGTTGAGGGATTCATACATGTAGAAAATACAAGTGGTACTTAAGCGCACATTTGTTGGACACCCTTGTAACCCATGTTGGTACCCCTTCGAGTGGTAGCACATCATACAACATCTATGTACGGATCGACCTAGATTACCAGAAGCCCTCTTTAGATAAACAGATCGGTTGCCTGACTGTTGTAATTTCACCGAGAACAACACTCGGGAAGATACTCTCTAGTACCTGGGTAGTCGAGTAGTACGACTAAGGGTACGGTCTATTCTCCTTAGTTAGTGCCATGAGATATTGGGCCGAGTACTACTATTGGACCCCGCACGTATATCAGAGAGCTATAGCACAGGGCAAACCCTTGAATACCTAACCCTTGGGGACAGAAACATAAACAAATTAAAGCAGACAAGATTTATTGCCACGCAACTGTGTTCAGGTTGCCAAATCACTACACATTTCTTCCTAGTTAAGCATTGTGGGCATTTCATCACTGTATTATTCTTCAAAAGGGAGTATAACTCCGCAGGTGTAAAAAAAAAAAAAAGAAAAACCAAAAGGTCTGGAAATTTTTTCACCACTATTTGAGACCTATTTCATTGGATTCATCTCTTCGCCCTTATCACATTCATCCATATCATTTTTTGGAAAAAAAAATTACTCCACCCACCCCTTTTTAGTTCCTCCATCCTCATGGCCCATACCCATAGCCACTACTTGGAAGCTCGCTTCAACACCTTGCAATCTAGTCTCATCGAGACCCAACAATAAGTGAAACAACTCAACGCCAATGTTGCCTCCATCAAAAAAACCATGCAGTCCTCAATGGNTTTATGAACGCTTTGACACTGACACCAACCATTTGGGTCATTTGACAAAGTTGAAACAATTAGGAACAATGGAAAAGTTTATAGCTTCCTTTGAGCGCCTGGCTTTTAGAACAGAGGGCATGTCTGATGCCTTTTTCCGAGAGTGTTTTATCAGCAGCCTCAAGGATGAGATTTGAGACCATGTCCTCATGCCTCGGCCTCAGAGTTGGGTGGAGGCTACTAAAAGAGCTAAAGAAGCACAACATGTTGTATATTCTTAAAACCTAAAACCCTCCTTTATCCCTCGCCCTAAACCAGTAAATCCTACTACTCCCTCTGCTCCACTAAAGATCCAAAAATTGACCAGGGCTAAAATGGTTGAACGCCAACTCAAAGGCCTTTGTTATAACTATGATGAAAAATATTTCCCAGGCCACAAGTGTAAAGAACAAAAGATTTTTATGGCCATCTCCGAGGATATTTCAGAAGAGGATGTAGAAACTCCCCTTGTGTCTGAGTCACCTGAATCCACTGACATAACCCCTCTCTCGGACCCTCCCGAAGTAAAACTGGTCATTTCCCTCAATGCTCTCACTAGCTTCTCCGCTCTCCAAACACTCAAGCTAATCGGTTACATCAAGAATCGGAAATTCATCATTCTGGTTGATAGTGGCAACACCCCTAATTTTATTCATCACCACGTTGCCCAAGAAACTCATTGCTACATCCATGTCGTCAATAATTTCCAAATCATGATTGCCAATGGTGGTTCCATGAAATGTGGAGGGCGTTGTGAAAATGTGCATCTCCAAATTGGTGACTACCATCTGGAATCCCATATGTTTGCTATTGATATGGGAGGTTGTGACATTGTGTTGGGTGTAGAATGGCTAAGGACTTTGGGTCCCATTCTCATGGATTTTAAAGACTTAACCATGCAATTCGACCAAGAGGGCCATCAATATAAGTTCCAAGGCATGACCGCTGGTTCACCTGAGATCATTAGTTCCCATCGCATGGAAAAGATGCTCAAAAAAGGTCATTCTGGTGTTATTGCCTAAATCCATGCCATACAAGCAACAGAGATACCCTCGGTCCCACAAGACCTCCAAGCCATCCTTTCTAAAAATCAATAAGTCTTTTCCACTCCCCAAGGACTCCCTTCTTCCCATGGTTTTTATGATCATTCCATTCCCCTTGTACTTGGAAGCCTTCCTCTCAATATCTGTCTGTATCGTCACCCCTTTTCCCAAAAAAATGAAATAGAGGAAATGGTCCAAGAACTCCTTAATGCAGGCGTTATCCACCCTAGTAAGAGCCCATACTGTTCTCTCATGGTCATGGTCTTGAAGAAACAATGTTCTTGGATAATGTGTCTTGAATTCCGTGCCCTAAAAAAAATTACCATCAAAGACAAAATCTCCATTCCTGTCATTGATGACCTCCTGGATGAATTGAGTGGCGCCCAATTCTTCACTAAAATTGATCTTCATTCGGTCTACCACCAGATACGTATGAAAGAGGTAGACATTCCCAAGACTGCCTTTAGAACTCATGAGGGCCACCATGAGTTTTTGGTCATGCCCTTTGGCTTGTGTAATGCCCCATCCACCTTCCAAAGCCTCATGAATCATGTCTTACGTCATTTTCTCTGCCATTTTGTCTTAGTTTTCTTTGATGATATCCTCATCTATAGCAAAACCTGGACAAACCATCTTGCTCATGTGGATCAAGTTCTCCATCTACTCTCTCAACACCAACTTTTCCTAAAACAGTCTAAATGTGATTTTGGTGCCTCAGAAGTAGAATAATTGGGTCATCTGGTTGGCAAGGATGGCGTCAGGGTGGATCCTAAAAAGATTGAAGTTATGAAAGACTGGCCTCACCCAAAGACTCTTAAGAGATTGTGTGGATTTCTGGGCTTAAAAGGGTATTGTCGCAAGTTTGTTAAGAATTATGGGAAGATTGCAACACCTCTCACTGCTCTCCTAAAAAATAACTCTTTCACTTAGACTCCAGCCACTATTCAAGCTTTTCAAACCTTGAAGATGGCCATGTGCACCACTCCAGTCCTCGTCCTTCCCGATTTCACAAAGACCTTTGTGTTGGAATGTGATGCCTTAGGGAAAGGAATTGGTGATGTCCTTATGCAAGAGGGTCGACCCTTGGCCTTTACCAACAAGCAACTATCTGAAAGAAATCTGGGCAAATCCATCTATGAAAAGTAAATGTTGGCTATTCTGTATGCCTTTGATCTTTGACACCCTTATCTATTCGGGCAACGTTTCCAAATTACGACAGACCATCAAAGCCTCAAGTATTTTCTGGAACAATGCATTTCCTCCCCAGAACAACAAAAATGGGTGACTAAGCTCTTTGGATATGATTATGAGATCATTTACAAGAAAGGCAAAGACAATGTGGTTGCGGATGCACTTTCTTGAAAATATGAAGATGAAGGATCCCTTTTTTCTCTTTCATTCATTGTACCAGATTGGCTCCAAGCCGTTCGCCAGGAATGGCTACAATATCCCAAAAGTTCGCATTTGATCCAACAATTGCAGTCCAATGCTCCATCTTCCCCAGGGTACTCTTGGATCCATGATGAAATTCGATACAAAGACCGTTTATATTTAAGTAAACAATCAAAGATTAAATCCACGGTACTTTATGAGCTTCATGCTACACCCACAACAGGGCATTCCAGGTTCACCAAAACCTATGACAAGGTCAAACGTTCCTTTTTTTGGGAGGGTATGAAACATGACATTCATAATTTTGTCATTGAATGTGATGTGTGTCAATGCAACAAGGGAGAAACCGTCAAATCTCCGGGAACACTACAACCACTCCCGATTCCACCTACTATTTGAAAGGATATTTCTATGGATTTTATTACCGGCTTACCCAAATCGGGAAATAAATCAATCATCATTGTGGTTGTTGATCGCCTTTCCAAGTATGCTCATTTCTTCTCCCTTCAACACCCGTTTACAACATCCACGGTGGCTCAAATTTTCATGGATCAGATCTTCAAGCTTCATGGCATGCCACACTCTATAGTTTTTTATCGTGAACCAACTTTCACAAGCAATTTTTGGCAAGAACTGTTCAAGGTACAAGTCATCGAATTGCATCTCTGCACAACTTATCATCCCCAGACTAATGGCCAAACGGAAGTGGTCAACAAGTGTTTGGAAACATATTTGAGGTTTTTTGCCTCGAAAAAGAAAAATCAGTGGGCTCAACGGTTACCCCTATCTAAATGGTGGTACAACACTTCATACCATACAGCTACACACATGACTCCTTTTGAAGCTGTATATGGATAGAATCCACCTTCAATTCTCTCATACTTACCGGGTGCCTCGAAGGTCCAGGTGGTTGACCAAACACTTACAACTCAAGAGACTATTCTTTGTACCCTCAAAGAGAATTTGGTCATGGCACATAATCGCATGAAGAAACAAGTAGATCAAGGTCATTCTGAACGTCAATTTGCAGAAGGGGATCAGGTGTTTCTTCGACTGCAACCTTACAAGCAAACTTCCCTCAAGGCCGAGCATTGTCAGAAGCTAGCGCCCAAATTTTATGGTCTTTATATTGTTCTCAAGCATGTGGGACAAGTAGCCTATCAGTTAGCTTTTCCTAGCCATTCGAAGCTACATCCTATTTTTCATGTTTCATGCTTAAGAAGTTGATTGGAGCTAAGTGCCAAATTTAAACCAACCTTCTCGAGTTAGCTGAAGAAGGATCCATTTGGCTACAGCCAGAAGCATTTTTGGACTTGTGTGAGCATTGCCTATGTTAGAGAACCATCAAGGAAGTGTTAGTCTAGTGGAAAGCTACAACTCCAGCAGATGCCACTTGGGAACCAACTACCATTCTGCAACAATTTCCTCATCTCAAACCTTGAGGACAAGGCTTTTTTTAAAGGGGCAGACATGTTAGGGTCCCAACCTACACATAGGTAGAACAATATATTCAGATGTACTAAAGGTCAATATTAATAAGGCCTTTCAATAAAATATAATAAGGCGGATGTAAGAAGACCTAATAGAAGCTTCTTCTTCTAGAAGGATCTTCCTCTAGATGCTTCTTTTAATAGACATATTTAGTATAAATAGGAGTTGAGGGTATGAGAACCCTAGCTTGGATAATATTATAATAGAGTGCTGCTCAACTGGAGGTTTCCCCCTCAAAGAGACCTGTGAACATTTATTTCAAAATCAAAGTGTTATTTATGTTGTTGTTCTTATATCATTTCAGTGCTATTGTGGTGATTGTTCTGGTTATATTGCTATTATTTTGCAATTTCTAGCATTTCATTTATGTTCTGCATACGTTTTATATCTGGTATATTAAATCTATGCTCGCCGGTTTCTGGGGTCACAAACTGACAAATCCTCATCTCCATCTATATCTTCACATCAAGAGTTTGACCGACCGCCATTCGTTTGCATACTTAGCCAATTTTATGAATGCGGGTTTGCGGATAGGCACTATCAAACTCTGGTGCCCTGTGTTCGGGGTATACATATTGCGCCCAAAACTTCGGTGATCTACAATTAGACCCCAGAATCCTCGAACTCGCAAGCCTAACTCTACCTACGATGACTTCGTATGTCTGACCCGCCTTTCCATATTTAGTTGAGTCTTCAAAGTTTCGCGGGTTCACACACTCCCGGGTTCAGAAAAGTTTAAAACAATTTTTCGCTCCCCTCCATCCCTGCCACCTTCCACCCTTCCCAATGCACATTAATTATGATTTTACTAGTGACAACCCACTGGACATGTTAAAAAATATTATCTTTGACAAGAGGAAAGCTCGAGGACATCTCCCATTAAAACGCATTAACAAGCGAATATTATGGGATCTGATGATTCTTTTTGCGTCCATCTTGAATTGACAAAAAGTGTTGGTTATTTTAGTTTATTTTAAAGGCATCGTCATAGTAATAGTGCAATATTGTACTACCCCGCTGCCATCCACAAATGTCTTGACGTCATGTCCCTCTTTAATACTGTGCATATATTACAGGTTGTCATATTTGAGAAGTTGCTTGCATATGGAAATGTTAACTCATGTTATTAGTGACTATTCAACACACATATTAAAAAATATTGGCATTAATAAGTGAAAAGATCAAGAACATCTGCCATTAAAACGAATTAAACCAAAAATTGCGGAAGATTATACTATCATCCTCCAGCGTTCATTTTAAATACTTATTTCCATTTCTCTCTATCATCTAAGACTTGGGCTTTAAGGTGCCTTCATTGTAATGTTCCTGGTCATCGACATGTGAGACAACTTAGAGATGCCATTCAGGCCCAATTGAAATATGAAGGAATGGTTTTATGTGACGTCAACTTTGAGCGAAAAAAACTCTGTTAGCCAACATAAACTTAGACACAAAAAAAAATCAAGTATCTTATGATTGGATACTTTGGTTGGTTGAAAGGCCTACTTGAAGATTTGTATGTTGAACTTCTTTGTTTTCTTACTGGAAATTGGAAGGGACTTTCAGGTCACTTGCAAAATGCTCCTTCGTTGAAGTATATAGCTTCTTCCAACAACACAACTTTGGCAAATGTATCAAATTCTGCAGACCACACAAGAATTTATCTTTCGTCAGAGGAGTCACACATATCGTGGCTTGCAAAATGGTCTGGAATATTCAGAAATGACGCCAAATTTGTTCACCATCCTTTAGATGTAGTAATAGAATCCACATACAATCAACTTTCTATTGATACTACACATTTTTTTCACTATTCCTATGCATATGATTGCATCTGGGTCGAAGAGCTTACCGCTCTTTGCAAGAATATTCTCCTCGTATTTGGAGGTGGGTATATAACCAGGGAACGAGGCTCTCAAAAGTTTCTGATAACTGGGAAAAGTTAATGGGAATGAATTATGGATTATGGACTTTGAAACACTTTCTGAAGATTACTTTATACTACCACCTTCTGCAAGAAGTTTCACGTGTTCAGGTAATGACTTGGTTTCTGAAAATCACCTTTTACTACCACCTTCATGTAATCATTTTGTTTCATTCTTTAGAAGAGACCTTGATGCAGTAAGATATTCCACAGTTGTTTCCACGCAATATCAATCTTCCTGCTGCTTCCCTTGCTTTGAATAAGGAGAATGCATTTCTTCTATTGCAGTAGATCCGATATTTGAAAACAAGAAGGAATTTCTCGATGTTTGAAGTATTTCCTTGTCTGGATCAAATAAATCACCATAGCCTTGCCGCAAACTCCTCTCGAGTTGTTCATCGGGATCACAGATCGATAAGGACAGAGTGCCTTCCTGGTCATAGAGTCCTTCAATCACTAGCTTTCATTTTCACAGGTGATTTTATTGCTACCTTCTTTCTTTGTCCTGGTGGTGGATCCTTCTATCCCAACCAACATGATGGAAATAAACTAGCTCTAGGGAATTTGATCGCTTNTGAAAATATGAAGATGAAGGATCCCTTTTTTCTCTTTCATTCATTGTACCAGATTGGCTCCAAGCCGTTCGCCAGGAATGGCTACAATATCCCAAAAGTTCGCATTTGATCCAACAATTGCAGTCCAATGCTCCATCTTCCCCAGGGTACTCTTGGATCCATGATGAAATTCGATACAAAGACCGTTTATATTTAAGTAAACAATCAAAGATTAAATCCACGGTACTTTATGAGCTTCATGCTACACCCACAACAGGGCATTCCAGGTTCACCAAAACCTATGACAAGGTCAAACGTTCCTTTTTTTGGGAGGGTATGAAACATGACATTCATAATTTTGTCATTGAATGTGATGTGTGTCAATGCAACAAGGGAGAAACCGTCAAATCTCCGGGAACACTACAACCACTCCCGATTCCACCTACTATTTGAAAGGATATTTCTATGGATTTTATTACCGGCTTACCCAAATCGGGAAATAAATCAATCATCATTGTGGTTGTTGATCGCCTTTCCAAGTATGCTCATTTCTTCTCCCTTCAACACCCGTTTACAACATCCACGGTGGCTCAAATTTTCATGGATCAGATCTTCAAGCTTCATGGCATGCCACACTCTATAGTTTTTTATCGTGAACCAACTTTCACAAGCAATTTTTGGCAAGAACTGTTCAAGGTACAAGTCATCGAATTGCATCTCTGCACAACTTATCATCCCCAGACTAATGGCCAAACGGAAGTGGTCAACAAGTGTTTGGAAACATATTTGAGGTTTTTTGCCTCGAAAAAGAAAAATCAGTGGGCTCAACGGTTACCCCTATCTAAATGGTGGTACAACACTTCATACCATACAGCTACACACATGACTCCTTTTGAAGCTGTATATGGATAGAATCCACCTTCAATTCTCTCATACTTACCGGGTGCCTCGAAGGTCCAGGCGGTTGACCAAACACTTACAACTCAAGAGACTATTCTTTGTACCCTCAAAGAGAATTTGGTCATGGCACATAATCGCGTGAAGAAACAAGTAGATCAAGGTCATTCTGAACGTCAATTTGCAGAAGGGGATCAGGTGTTTCTTCGACTGCAACCTTACAAGAAAACTTCTCTCAAGTCCGAGCATTGTCAGAAGCTAGCACCCAAATTTTATGGTCTTTATATTGTTCTCAAGCATGTGGGACAAGTAGCCTATCAGTTAGCTTTTCCTAGCCATTCGAAGCTACATCCTGTTTTTCATGTTTCATGCTTAAAGAAGTTGATTGGAGCTAAGTGCCAAATTTAAACCAACCTTCTCGAGTTAGCTGAAGAAGGATCCATTTGGCTACAGCCAGAAGCATTTTTGGACCAGTGTGAGCATTGCCTATGTTAGAGAACCATCAAGGAAGTGTTAGTCTAGTGGAAAGCTACAACTCCAGCAGATGCCACTTGGGAACCAACTACCATTCTGCAACAATTTCCTCATCTCAAACCTTGAGGACAAGGCTTTTTTTAAAGGGGCAGACATGTTAGGGTCCCAACCTACACATAGGTAGAACAATATATTCAGATGTACTAAAGGTCAATATTAATAAGGCCTTTCAATAAAATATAATAAGGCGGATGTAAGAAGACCTAATAGAAGCTTCTTCTTCTAGAAGGATCTTCCTCTAGATGCTTCTTTTAATAGACATATTTAGTATAAATAGGAGTTGAGGGTATGAGAACCCTAGCTTGGATAATATTATAATAGAGTGCTGCTCAACTGGAGGTTTCCCCCTCAAAGAGACCTGTGAACATTTATTTCAAAATCAAAGTGTTATTTATGTTGTTGTTCTTATATCATTTCAGTGCTATTGTGGTGATTGTTCTGGTTATATTGCTATTATTTTGCAATTTCTAGCATTTCATTTATGTTCTGCATACGTTTTATATCTGGTATATTAAATCTATGCTCGCCGGTTTCTGGGGTCACAAACTGACAAATCCTCATCTCCATCTATATCTTCACATCAAGAGTTTGACCGACCGCCATTCGTTTGCATACTTAGCCAATTTTATGAATGCGGGTTTGCGGATAGGCACTATCAAACTCTGGTGCCCTGTGTTCGGGGTATACATATTGCGCCCAAAACTTCGGTGATCTACAATTAGACCCCAGAATCCTCGAACTCGCAAGCCTAACTCTACCTACGATGACTTCGTATGTCTGACCCGCCTTTCCATATTTAGTTGAGTCTTCAAAGTTTCGCGGGTTCACACACTCCCGGGTTCAGAAAAGTTTAAAACAATTTTTCGCTCCCCTCCATCCCTGCCACCTTCCACCCTTCCCAATGCACATTAATTATGATTTTACTAGTGACAACCCACTGGACATGTTAAAAAATATTATCTTTGACAAGAGGAAAGCTCGAGGACATCTCCCATTAAAACGCATTAACAAGCGAATATTATGGGATCTGATGATTCTTTTTGCGTCCATCTTGAATTGACAAAAAGTGTTGGTTATTTTAGTTTATTTTAAAGGCATCGTCATAGTAATAGTGCAATATTGTACTACCCCGCTGCCATCCACAAATGTCTTGACGTCATGTCCCTCTTTAATACTGTGCATATATTACAGGTTGTCATATTTGAGAAGTTGCTTGCATATGGAAATGTTAACTCATGTTATTAGTGACTATTCAACACACATATTAAAAAATATTGGCATTAATAAGTGAAAAGATCAAGAACATCTGCCATTAAAACGAATTAAACCAAAAATTGCGGAAGATTATACTATCATCCTCCAGCGTTCATTTTAAATACTTATTTCCATTTCTCTCTATCATCTAAGACTTGGGCTTTAAGGTGCCTTCATTGTAATGTTCCTGGTCATCGACATGTGAGACAACTTAGAGATGCCATTCAGGCCCAATTGAAATATGAAGGAATGGTTTTATGTGACGTCAACTTTGAGCGAAAAAAACTCTGTTAGCCAACATAAACTTAGACACAAAAAAAAATCAAGTATCTTATGATTGGATACTTTGGTTGGTTGAAAGGCCTACTTGAAGATTTGTATGTTGAACTTCTTTGTTTTCTTACTGGAAATTGGAAGGGACTTTCAGGTCACTTGCAAAATGCTCCTTCGTTGAAGTATATAGCTTCTTCCAACAACACAACTTTGGCAAATGTATCAAATTCTGCAGACCACACAAGAATTTATCTTTCGTCAGAGGAGTCACACATATCGTGGCTTGCAAAATGGTCTGGAATATTCAGAAATGACGCCAAATTTGTTCACCATCCTTTAGATGTAGTAATAGAATCCACATACAATCAACTTTCTATTGATACTACACATTTTTTTCACTATTCCTATGCATATGATTGCATCTGGGTCGAAGAGCTTACCGCTCTTTGCAAGAATATTCTCCTCGTATTTGGAGGTGGGTATATAACCAGGGAACGAGGCTCTCAAAAGTTTCTGATAACTGGGAAAAGTTAATGGGAATGAATTATGGATTATGGACTTTGAAACACTTTCTGAAGATTACTTTATACTACCACCTTCTGCAAGAAGTTTCACGTGTTCAGGTAATGACTTGGTTTCTGAAAATCACCTTTTACTACCACCTTCATGTAATCATTTTGTTTCATTCTTTAGAAGAGACCTTGATGCAGTAAGATATTCCACAGTTGTTTCCACGCAATATCAATCTTCCTGCTGCTTCCCTTGCTTTGAATAAGGAGAATGCATTTCTTCTATTGCAGTAGATCCGATATTTGAAAACAAGAAGGAATTTCTCGATGTTTGAAGTATTTCCTTGTCTGGATCAAATAAATCACCATAGCCTTGCCGCAAACTCCTCTCGAGTTGTTCATCGGGATCACAGATCGATAAGGACAGAGTGCCTTCCTGGTCATAGAGTCCTTCAATCACTAGCTTTCATTTTCACAGGTGATTTTATTGCTACCTTCTTTCTTTGTCCTGGTGGTGGATCCTTCTATCCCAACCAACATGATGGAAATAAACTAGCTCTAGGGAATTTGATCGCTT
>JZKD02S0740921.1:0-14930 GCA_000966675.3 Picea glauca
TTTCTTTATTTTTTCATTAATTAAAAAAAAGTTATTTTTATTTTTTTTCCTTTTGTATTTTAAATGCTTTTTTTTTTATTATTACTTTTGTTGATTTTTTCAATTTATTAAAAAACGTTACACATAATTTTGAAATTTTTTTCTCTATTTTTAATTTATTTTTCTAATTTTTCATGGTTTTTTTTTTCTTTTTTTTATAATTTTGTTTGCAATTGTACATGTTTTTTAGGTCGTGATTTAAAAAAGGTTGCAATTTTAAGCCTAGAAAAAAAAGTGTGCTACATATTTTTGATTCATAGGTTGATTTTAATATTTTGCAACTGGATTCTCACAGATTTCCATCCATGGTCTCTATAATTTTACAACAATAGTTGTATTGTATAAAATCCTCATCTCCCTAGGAGCTGAGGGAACAAAATTATTTAGGCAATTGCATTTTGCTATTGTATCTTTCAACTTATGGCACTATAAATTCAGTTCCATCTTTCTACTTTGATGTTCATGTATTAATTGATCATGTTATTCTAGTTCCTTAATCAATTACCTCACCTAAGGCGGTACGGCCCCCTCCTTAGTTAAGTACTTCTTGTAACGTTAGTGTTAGAATTAAAATTTTACTTTTGTTTAATTATTCTATTGTGTAGCTACTTTCAATTGTTATAATTCCAAGTCCATAACTTTATCCACTTGCTTTATTTGTTTTCTGGTTTGTTGTTTCTCTAGAATCATAGTGTAATTCTTGTATTTCTGAATTATCTTTTAGTCTGCTATCATTCCTAGTATACAAAACAATGTTACAATTTATGAGTGGTTTGATTTTCTAAGTTCATCTTTTTGCAATGATTGTTCCATGCTTTTCATTGCTACAACTCATGTCTCTCAAGTTTTGGTTATAACAGAATTTGGTTGCTGTGATTCACATTGATGTAGCTCCATCATATTTATTTTTATGCTATAGCTCCGTTGTTGCAACTCACATTGCTGCAACTCCGCTTGCAACTGCACTTAGTGTGTTTCTTGTCTATTTCTCTTTAGGTTTAGTATTTACAATTTTGGATTGATGTTATTGGATTACTATTTAATGAACATACACTTAATTGTTGCGACGACACAAGACCTTCGTTATACTCAATCAAGTCACCAATAGACTATACACATAAGTTTAATTTCTGCAAGTGTGATTTTAGTTCTTGCAAGTGTGATTTCAATTTCTACAAGTGTGAATTCAATTTCTACATGAGTGATTTTAGTTCCTGCAAGTATGATTTCAATTTCTGCAAGAGTGATTTCAATTTATGCAAGAGTGACTTCAATTTCCGCAAGAGTGATTTTAATTCCTGCAAGTGTGATTTTAGTTTCCGCAAGAGTGATTTCAATTCCTGCAAGAGTGATTTCGATTTTTTCAATTGTGATCTTAATTTCTTGCAAGTGTGATTTCAATTCTTGCAGGTGTGATTTAATTTCTCCATAGCAACTTAGGCCTTAGGATACATTGGTGACTTAATTAAGTATTATGAGTCTTTGAATTTTGACATTAAATTTCTACAATGCCATAGTCAAACAACACTCTTTTTGCATAGATTGTGCACGACAGTTCACAAGTTCCATACGAGATCCAGATTGATAATTAAATGTACAACTCTTAATTTTCTTACTAAGTTAATTAGAAAGTAATTAAAAGGTCTGTTAGAAGGTAAGATTGATAACCAACCCATAGCAATTTTAATTGATTTTGGAGCTATCCATAGTTACATAAACTCTAACATTATTGAAATATTTCACTTGCAAAGGAGTAAGCATAAGAAATCTTGGTTATTTTAGTTATCCATAGGGTCTACTAAGAGAAAGATACTTGAGTTGGTTAAATATTTTCCAATAGACATGAATGCGATCAACACAAAGGTAGATGTGAACATCATACCTTTGGGTTCATATGATTGTCTAATTGGCATGGATTGGTTGGAAGAATACCATACTATCCTAGACTGTTACAAAAAGACAATAACTTCTCTTAATGAGGGAGGGTTGTAGGGAAAGGTTCAAGGCATTCCAAGAGATTTAGCTATTAAGATAAATTTCATCCATGCAACTGAAAAAGAGTTTTAGGAAGGGATGTCAAATTTTTGCAGCACATATGGAAGAGGCAACCAAAGATAAAGTGGCAAGTATTGAAGACCACCCGGTCTTGAAATATTTTGAATATGTTTTTGGGGAAACCCCAGGATTTCCACCAAAGAGAGACATTTCTTTCTCTATTGGTTTGGTTCCAGGAGTTTCCCCAGTGTCCAAGACACCTTACATAATGGGCACACCAGAATTGAAAGTGTTGCAGATGTAGCTTGACGAGATGTTAAAGAAGGGGTATATACGCCCAAGTGTGTCACCTTAGGGAGCCTCGTTTCTTTTTGTAAAGAATAAGGATGGAACCTTAAGGATATGTATTTATTTCAGACAACTGACTAAGGTCACCATAAAGAAAAAATATCCTTTTCCAAGGATTGATGATATTTTTGATTAGTTGCAAGATGGAAGAATCTTTTCCAAAATTGAATTGAGATCAGGTTATCATTAAGTGAGGATAAAGGAAGAGGACATTAGCAAGACAACATTTAGAATAAGATATGGGAATTATGAATTTACAGTAGTGCCATTTGGGCTATCAAATGCCCCATCTATTTCCATGTGCTTTATGAATGGAGTGTTCAAGGAGTACCTAGACAAGTTTGTAATTTTTTTCTTGGATGATATTCTAACATACTCCATGACAAAACAAAAGCATGAACAACATTTAAGAATGGCATTGCAAGTTTTGAGAGAGCATAAGTTGTATGCCAAACTAAGTAAATGTATCTTTTATCAAAAGAAGATTCACTACTTGGGACATATTATTTCAACAAAAGGGATAACAATTGATCCCGAGAAGATAGAGGCCATTAGAGGATGGCCAACACCAAGGAATATGATAGAAGTCAGGTCTTTTATGTGTCTTGCAGGTTATTACCAAAGATTCATAAAGGGGTTTTCAAATAATTCAAGTCCAATCACTTCTTTTCAAAAGAAGGGATTGAAATTTAAATGGACTCCCAAATGTGAAGATAGTTTTTAGTAGTTGAAAGATATTTTAACAAGTGCACCAATATTAAATATTGCAAATCCAGATGACTATTTTGTAGTGTGCACTGATGCATGCAAGGAAGGGCTCGATGGAGTCCTCACTCAAAAGGATCATGTGGTGTTCTATGAATCTAGAAAATTAAAGGATCATGAGAGGAATTATGCTACACATGACTTGGAGTTAGCAACAATTGTTCATGCATTAAAAATGATGAGACATTACCTTATGGGGAGAATATTTGAGCTAAGTACATACCTCTATGGTCTGAACCATTTGTTTGGAAATCCAACATTAAATTCCAAACAAACTAGATGGCTCAAATTTATGAGTGAATATGACTTTGAAATTAAGCATATAAAAGGCGAGGAAAATTAGGTGGTTGATGCACTCAGTAGAAGAGATCATGAAACACATATTTCAGCCATCAGTATGTTTAGCATATTTTTAAAAGAAATAATTTTAGAGGCTGACAATTCATATAAAAAATATCTAAAAATAAAAGAGACATTACAACAAGACAATTTACAATAGAAATTTAATTATTATGAGTTGAAAGAGGATGGAATCCTCATGTATAAGGGAAAACTATATGTGCCAAATTTAGGAGAGATGAAAAATATAGTATTAAGTTAAATTCACAATGTGTCATATGTTGGGCACCCAGGATATTAGAAAACAATTGCATCTATACGAAGTCGATACTTTTGGCCAAGAATGAAGAAAGAAGTGGATAATCACTTATCCAGGTGTCTAGAATGCCAAAAGTTGAAAACAGAGCATAGACATCCAACAAGGCTACCACAACCATTGCCCATTCCTGAGTGGAAATGGGAAGTGGTTACAATTGATTTCATTACAAATATTGCAAAGACATTGAAGCAACATGATTCCATCATGGTCGTGGTGATTAAATTAACAAAGGATGCATATTTTATTCTCGTGAAGACCACACACAAGGCAAAACAAATTGTAGAGATTTACATGAAGGAATTTTCAAGGTTATATGGGGTGCCAAAGGTAATTTTTTCAGACAAAGATCCAAAATTTACCTCTAGTTTTTGGAAAGGTTTGTTCAAAGGATTTGGGACAAATTTAAATCTCATCACTACTTATCACCTAGAGTCAGATGGGAAAACATAGAGGTCTAACAGAATAATTGAAGACATTCTCATAATGTATGTGATGGACCAACCAATAAAGTGGGAAGATTATATCCACTTAGTGAAATTTTCTTACAATAATGGGTATCAATCCTCATTAAAAATGAGCCCATTTGAAGCATTGTATGAAAGGAAGTGCAACACACCAGTGAGTTGGGATAACCCAACTGATAGAGCTATCATTGAGCCATATTTGTTAAATTGATTGATTCAATAATTGATAAATTGACAAAGGTTTCTCATTTTGTTCCTGTGAAAATGACTCATACAACAACTAATGTTGCAAAAATTCACATGAGGGAAATTTCTAGGTTGCATGGGATACCTAAGATAATTGTTTCATATAGAGACATGAAGTTTACTTCAAATTTCTAAAGAGGATTATTTAAAGGATTTGGTATGTATCTGAAAATTAGCACATCATACCAACCACAGTCAGATGGGAAGACAAAAGAGTCAACCGGGTGATTGAAGACATGTTGAGAATGTATGTGATGGATAATACATCTAAGTGGGAAGACTAATTGCATTTGGTTGAGTTTTCCTATAATAATGGGTATCGAGCTTCATTGAAGATGAGCCCATTTGAAGCTTTGTATGGTAGAAAATGAAATACTCTAGTGATTTTGGACAACCCAGAAGACAGAGTAGTACTTGGGCCAGAATTTCTCAAGGATATGGTAGACCAGATGGTTAAAATTAAGCAGAATTTGAAGTCAACACACGATAGATAGAAACATTATGTAGATACGAAGAGAACAAATAGAGAATTTTAAGTGGGAGAGCATGTGATTTTGAAAGTAAAGCCTAAGAAGAGCTCATTGAAGTTGAGAAACTATACAAATCTAACAACCATATTATGTGTTCCATTTGAGATATTGGACAAAACAGGGCAAGTTGCATACATTCTTGCATTTCCTTCTTCCATGAATATGCATAATATATTTCATGTCTCTTTGTTGAAAAAGTATGTACATGATCTGAATCATGTTTTGATTGGAATTTGATGAAGGTGGAGGCAGAAGGAGACTTTCAGGTCCATTCGGTGCGCATATTGGTTAAAAAAGTCAAAATGCTCTAGAATCGAGTCATATAACCGGTAAAAGTTCATTAGACCTACTACAATACTAAATATGCCACTTGGGAGCATGAATATGCCATGCGGGCAGAGTACCCACAATCTTTTGAAGAATTTTGAAATTTTGATTTCTATTTTGTATATGCACTGAGGATGATGCCAAAATAAGAGGGAGTGGAATGTAATACCCCGATTTTGAGACTCCATATTAAATAATGTATTTTTTTTTTTTATGAAAGGTTGGAGAGTTCAAACAATTAAAAGAGGTCGGAGTGCCTAGAAAATGTAATACTTGATCATTATTAATAATAAAATACTTTGTTGGTTGCAATATGGACAAGGACAAGAGTTATAGGGGGCTATGATTCCATACGAGAGGGGGATTAAGGGGCTAAGTATTTTTATTGTATTTAAATTACCCATAATTTTTTTAATGGAGAGAAGTGGTGACATGAGCTTCTTGGGGAAGACCATGTGGTTCTTGATTTCCAAGTAAATATATAAAACCATCTTTGGGTTGTTTGTGGGATTCACACTCTTCATTTTGTTCACTCTATCCACTCACTCTTTCACTCATTTATTGTTCCTCATTCATTTTTTTCTTGGTTGGGACACGTGGACAAATTTCTGAGGAAGGAAGCCATTGTTTGTTGGTTGTAGTATTTGCTGGTGTATTCCAGCCATGAATTAATGCATTGCATTGACATGTGATAAACTTTGTTCACAAATGTGAATCCTTAGAGTCTTGTTTAAGCTTGAATCCGTTAGGAACAAAACAACAACCTCATGAGAAATCCCCCTTGTGTTTTTATAGAGGTGGTTCTCCTCTTTATTTTAAGATTTTCTTGGGACTCTAGATTTTTCAGAATATGGGAATTTACATAAGTTCATCATGATAATCAAAGAAATATAAAGATTTTAAGAAAAAATAATGAGAAAGAAAATGTTTTATTTTATTTTTAAAGAGATTTATTGAAAAATGACTAGGAACCACACACTTTATACACTTGAAAAAGATAGACAAAATTTCCTCACATCCATCATAGTTAAACTAAAGATTTATGATCACATAAAATAAAAAGAAGATGGTATGCATGCATAAGAGAGATTTAATAGAGTGGACACATGGGAAGCTCAAATAAAGATAATGATAGATCAATCTCAAATACTTTATACTCAAAACTCAGAGTTACAAAGGATAGTCAAAACTGATCTTGAAATGGCTCTCTTGAAATGTCTGAAAAAATATATATAGTATGTTACAAAGCCTTAAAATCTAAATGCGTTTTTCCTTAGGATTGGAATTGGGGCTCTCACAGACCATAAAGAAAATATAAACTAGAATTAATATTGTTGAAGGAGGATGGTGGGTGGTAATAGAACATGAAGACTTGGAACGAATACATGGAGAAGTTGTCAGACTTCGGTTAAACCTTTCTAGTTAAAGAAGCAGAGTAAATGGATGAAAGAACCGATAAAGAAAGAAATATGTGATAAACGTAAATATACTATGATGATCTCCCATGTCTTCAATATCTTATTGTTGTCCTTTTATTGTCTTCATCGACGGTTACAAGAACCATCTCAACTATTTATTTCCCTTCGTTTGTAAAACTGTCAATTTCTTTTTGAACCATTCTTCAATATAGTTTTTCATTGGTGTGACGTTTATCTCATGGAGGATTTTAATGTTGAATAACTCACCTTCCAAGTCTCTTAAATTGAGATAAATACCATGTAATTATTCCTCAATATCTTGATTTTTCACGGAATAATCCACTATCCAATTGTCTATTTCATCTTCACTATATTTGTGTATGCCATAAAATATTTCAATTGATAACCCCTTAAATATCTCAACTTCTTCATCAAATTATTGATTTGTTAGGAACATTGAGTTGATAATTAATTTAGGGTCTTGTAATTTGTCAAGAAATACTTCTAGGTCTATCTCCTTGAGTCTCTTGAATAGTTATTTTCTTTTCAGTATAGCTTTGTTGCATGCTTGAACAACGTTCTTCAAATTTTTAATCTTTTCCTTCCAGTAGGCATTTAGCTATTTTATTAGACTCGGGGAAGGCATATGTTCCTCTCTTCTTCTCAATTATTTCATGTTAGCGACTTTGATTCTAAAGGGTAATACAACATCAATGTAGAAACCTTATTTGTTCTTTAGATTAACTTGCAAATATTCATGGAAGGCATGTGCCCTCAAGCCAAAAGAAACAATATTTTTTGAAACCTCCCATGCCTCTGTTATTAATGAAATTCTCTTCTTAATATTTATTTCTACATAACTTCTGACTAATTTGATTAGGCTTGAAGATCCTTTCAACTTAATAGAGGGTGTGGTAAGTATGACCATTGACAAAGGATTGGAAAGAATTGGAAGAGGCATTAAGGCATCTTGCAACTCTTTGATCCTTTCTTTTAACTTAGTATTTTCTACTTCCAGACCACCAATATAATTGTCAAGAGCATCCCCAGTTGCTATGTGAATTTTAGAGATTTGGTACAGCCACATATCCTTTAGGTCAACCTCTGAGTGAAATTTTCCCTTCTTATTTTTCTGATCACCTTTTTCTATAATCATTTTTTTAGATTCCTTGTCAAAACAACAGTTTGGAAAGTAAATGACTGTTCTTCACCGAGGTCTGATTCTCAACGATCTCTAATGGTTAATTTTGTTTGTAAATATTTTCCGGCTGATAAATTGTGGGAAACATTTTCTCAATATTCGCCTTGAGCTCCATGTCTACAAGAGAGAATCTATTGATGTCATTTTCTATGAGATTGTCTTCTTCCTCTTACACTACATTCTTCCTCTTTTTTCTCAGAGGGAGCTGTGTGAAATCTTGATTTTTCCATAAGGGGGATTCTTCTCTCCTCTGCTGCTTGAACTATTGTTGGTAATATTCCTAGTTGGATGAGTCATTGGAGCATTGCTTTGGGATGTGGTAGTTTTAGGAGTAACAACTGGAGACTGGGAACTCTTTTCACTGGGACCCTTTCCTTTTCGATTGTAAAAATTATTAGTACTAAGTATTGTTTCCAAGTCACCAACATTGTGTACAGGAGAGCCTTTATTGTTATATTCTTCTTCATTCAAACTAGTATGAATGAATGAGTTATTGAATCCTACTAACAACATATGTTCCACAAAGATTTTGTTAGGGTCAAACCCCTTTATATTTTTAGCATAATTCAGATTCACATTATTGAAGTGGTTCACAAACTCATCAATTTTATTTATGTTTTTGAAGATGAAATCTCCAATTTTACATGGCAAGGGGATGAATTGATTTTTCCTTTTTTCATGGAAAAAGTGTAGCCAGAAATTGTATTTCCTTTCCACTTCCGTAATAATTTTTTTATCAAATACATGGTATGGAAGAAAAGAGGGATTTTATTTGGAACAAAATATCCTGATGACACTATGATTTTCCATCTGTTCTATAGTTCCCATTTTCTCCAAGAATTTGTTATCCTGGTGAGATATCATGGGGGTATTTTTACCAAACAACAGTCCTTTGAAGATTGAAACAAAATCATTGTAAACTTCATAAAAATAGAGAGAAGTATTGTGTCTCCACAATTCCTGATACCAGAAGGTAACTGGATCTATTTTATAGTTCACCCTCTTACATATAGTCAATTTTGGAAATTAACAGCAATACACTATCATGAATACCAAATAGGAAGCCATAACGAATTCCTTGTCCCTTTTGTAATGTGATAATTGGGATGAGATTTCAATGGAAACCAATTTTCCCTAGTCAAAGACAGTGTTGGTCCTGAGATTAAACTTAAGGCTCAAAGGATAATATCAAGCATCAAAAAAGTTTAAGAGAGTGTGTTTTTAAGGTTCTTTTTCTACCTTAGTTATATGAGAAAAATTCCTTAATGAAATTAACAATTTGACAACACAGAGGTTGTATTTCATGTCTAAGTCAAAATTGTTATATTGAATGGTGCGAGAGAAAGATACAAAACTGTAAAACAAAGCAGGGCATCAATTACTAAAGAGTCCCACCTTGTTGCAATAGAATAAATTAGGTAGTGTAACCTTGAATAAAGCATAAAATACAAAAACCCATACAACAAGCAGGTCTTGATTTACTCACAATAAATACAGAGGAAAAGCTGCTTACTTTATAAATCATTGATACAATTAGATTACAGTAGTGGTTATACTAAATTGAAATCATACATTTATCAAGGAAATGCTTTAAGGAAATGCTGAGATATGGAAAACAAACAAACACATAACCCAGATTTAACAAAACTTAGAATCTCTGTCTACACTTGTATTAATACTCAATAAGGATGAGTTTTCTCTATTACAATCGGCAAGAAGCAGCATGAAATAAGTCTTTACTCTATGTATTTATACAAAATGGTCTCAACTCAAAATGGTTGGACTTCTCATAATTCTAAAAATAGTAAATATTTTCGAATAAGATTACAACATGTGAAAACTGAAAGAGTTCCATTGGCCTTATCCTCTGTCTCTTTGTCTGCTGCTAGAGACTTTTCTTCTCCTTATCATTTAATCTGGAAACAACTCGCATTTGATCTTGACCTATATGAGTAGTATGTACATATTTTCTCACTTTTTCCAGATGTGCTGTCTTTCCCATATTTGAAACATTAGATGCATATACTCACTAAATGTACCACCAACCCAGAAGGTTCAATTGCCTCATTTGCTTAAAAAATGTATAACTTCTTTTCTACCTGGGGCAACCTTTCTTGTATCTTCTTTGCTTCCAAAGATGTGGCGTGTAACTGCATGCTTGGGATCACTGTCCATTTGTTTATTTTGATAAGATCAATTTGGTTCATTTGTTGGATGATAATTATGGCCTCTTCTTTGCTTGTCCTAGAATTACATTGGTTCTTTGCTATGTCAATATGCCCCAGGGCTTCGAAGATACTATTTCCTTAAACCTCAAGTATCCCTTTTTCTAGTGAGGATATTGCTTCTAGAAAATTTTCGTGTACCTCTTTGGCCAATATTTTTCTTTCAACAAGATTTGTCTCCTAGGCCTTCAAAATTATGTCACCTCTGGTTTGCTCAGAAAGAGACAGTCTAGGGATCTCTGATACATCATATTTTGGTAATAGTAAGATAGCCTCCTGAAACTTGGCTTGAGATGAATGTGATTCTCTTTCTTTAATATAAATTTTATTAAGGGAAAGGTCTACTACCCAGTAACAATTTAGGATAGCTTCCACTTTTGTAAAAATATCCTGCTGGGCTGATTATAGCTTTTTTTGTACCTCCAGTGCTTAAGCTTGGAAAGCTTCCATCTCTACTGTTGTACCTGCAGTCAAGTATATATTTTCTTGTAGTTATTTGATCAATTCTTCCTGTTGAGTGAACAATCCTCTATTGGCATGTGAATTTTGATAGAGCTCACCAAGGTTTGCTTTCAACTATTGGATTTGATGTCTGTCACAGGATCTGACCTGTTCAAACTCTTTGTTCATTTGATTTCTCAAATTCTGTTCCATGGTCATCATTTGGTCTTGCAACTATATTACCAATAGATTTCTCTATTTCAGCTGCTCCGCAAGATTTTCTACTGAACACTGATTTGTCGCGACAAAGGAACCTAATGAGACTAACATTTCCCTAGAGAATTCTGTATCATCTAGGCCCTGTCCATAATACAACATCCTTTGAATTTTAATTGTTGCACCATATTTTTGATGCATTTCTCTTTTAACTATAGCCCTCCTCTTCTTGCTGAAAAAGAAGTCGGAAGGAGGCATTTCCTTAGCTGAAATCGGAGTAATATCCTCTATAAATATGACTTTGGAATTGGGATTTCCTTGACTTGACTATAAAGGTGTTAATGACATAATGGGGCTACTTATCTCCATGGTTGGTTGTTTCTCTGCTATGTTGGTATCCGGTTTAACTGGTGTAGACGATGATGTATCCAGTCCTTTTTTTAGAAAATCTTCACGCTAAGATTTTGTTTGAGTACCTGGTGGGTTTGATGATGAAGTCTCCACTTCCTGCATTGAGACTTCGACATTCTTCAAATTTTCCTTAGCACTCTATTTGTCGGAACTTCCTACCTCCAAACCCTGAGGTGTAGCTTCCTATGTAAATGAGGGTGTTTTTGGTTCTCCTTGTAATACCTTTGGCAAACTATTTTTTATGTTCTTTTGAAAACTGTAAAAGCTGGCTAGTTGATCTGGAGACAGAGTGCAGACTCTTCTCAACACTTCCTCGTATGACCTGGCATGCCTGAATATTTCATCCTGTGGAGAAATATCCTGCACATACTTCTTTAAATTGTGTTGAGGAAGGTGAGTTTCCACGATCTTCTAATGCGTGTGCCTCTTAAACTCAATATCGAATAACTTGACATCTTCTAGAGCTGCAACCTCTACTTTTGAATGTCCAAAATCTAGCAATGAAAACATACCAAACTAAAGAGGGAAGGTTGGCCATACCTTTTTCTGGGCCACTTTCAATTCTTTGTTGATGCCCCCTATCACGGTCTGATAAGACACCTCTCAACATACTAACCAATCTGGTAAGAACTTTGGGAGAGCATGGGGGGAACTGAGCACCCAAAAACCTTGATGTAGGAAAATTGTTCCTCGATATACCAGTCTGCTATTTTGCCCAGGTTGGCCATGATTTTATTTGAAATCCTGGGAGGGGGGAAACCTTATAGGGAGAAATGAATTGACACCACTACATAATGACATATCTCATAGAATAAATCTCTGGCTTTGTCCTCCCATAGCTTGGAGTGATAGAAATGGATAGGCTTGACGCTGGTCGGGGTCCTACTATAGATCATTAAAGGGAAAGGAGTCATAAAACAAATGGCATCCATGATGTATGCCAACATGTAGAAAGGAGCAGGTTTCCCCTTGAAATTTTTCAATTGGTACCCTGTGATTTCCTTGGCCAGGTTGTCTGATAATATCTTGGCCTAGTTAAAAGAATATCCCTCAGCCACTTCATGCATAATTGGTACCCATTCTAGCGGGAAATGAGACGAGTCCTTTTTCCCGAATATCCTACATAGCATCATAGCCACATAGATCATATGGGTGTCTAACGATGCCGTGAGTGTCAACTCTGAATTTCTCAGGGTTCCCCCACCAGTCCTTGATTAAATCAGGGTATTTTTTCTCATACTATGTGCACTCCTGTTGGTCAAACTCCATTATGAATGCAACATTGTAACTGTATTTAAAAACGAGGGATAATTTGTACATTACTTGTCTATGCTCCAGTCAAAAGGACCCAACTACTACCTTCTGTGAATTGCAAATGCTCTGAGTTGAAGTGTCGATGTTCTCCAGGGCCCATCCTATCAAGTCGTTATATGACACAGACCTCAGCCGCGTGACTATTTTGTGTAGCTCTGAATTAGCTATATCCCTAATTTTAGTCACATGAGTTTCAGTTACTTCCTCCCCTAAATCCTCTAGGAAATTTATCAGCTCATGCTCTAGAATATAAAACACATGTGTCCATGATTTTATAGTATCGATGACTCTCGGCGAGGTGTTAGACAAGACATCTGTGTTTGGGTTTGCACTTTCACCAGCTACTTTAGCCATTTTTCATGGCGCCATGATATTAGTGAAATCAGAACTGTGTTTCCTGCTACAAGGGAACACGTGAGCTTCTCAGTGGGCTAAAACTTTCTATTCTGCGAGAATGAAAATAAAATTCAAAATCCAATATTCTTATTCACCTTAAGCGTATTGATTTGTGAATACCTTTACTGATGATACATTCATTTTACCTTAATGATAAAATCTTAGGCGATGGTATGCAATCTATAATGAAATCATTGCCGTTAATACGTGATTAATGTCATTAATTTCGATGGTTCGCGATCGGGGACTTGGATTAAACAAGTTTGAAATTTCCCAAATCGCGAGTTCGTGAAAGATTAATTACAGGACAATCTAGTTTAAAACATAATTAATCATGTTTAACTTTAAGTGTTTTCAGGTATTCGGACTTCAGAATTTTTAATAGTATCTTGAGATATTATTCCCGAAGCACGAAACCGTGAAAGATTTAATTACAAGATAATCATTTTTTAGCTTTAATTAACCCCATTTAAGTTCGAAATGTTTTGGAGGTTCGGACTTCAGATAATTCAAGATGTGATGGATGATAAACATCCGAATTCCGAAGTGAGAAGTTGTTAACTAACTTTAATCAATATTAACTTAATTAATTTATATTTAATACTTCGGGATTTTGCCGCTTCGTGGATTTACAAGTTAGTTCCTTATTATATTTCTGAAAGGACTTTACCTGTAGTGATGTGTAAAAGATGACGTCACTTTAGGTGATGTGTCAGGACTCAAGAAGGTACATGTGTACTATGAATAGGATTCTTTGAATAATTTTTGGGTATTAGAACTTTAAAGTTAAGACCTGGTGAAACGCCTGAAGCGCGAAGCTCCGAAGCAGCGTATAGTGCCTTGAAATTTTAACAATCAGGAGGCTCCAAAACTCAGGAGAAAAAGGGATTGTTCGACCAACGGGGGAACTTTATCGACAATGGACATCGTTCCCACTTTAAGACTAGGAATAAATTTGATTTAAACATTTGAAATCCGACTTCTGAGTTACTATAAAAATGATGACGTTCGAGAAAGTAAAACTCAAAGTCTAGGATTTATAAGTGTTCCAACATAGGCTCCATCTGGGGATCGTGCCTCCCTGCAAGGCGTGGAAGAAAAGTAGACCAAGTGCCTTTATTGGGTAAATGGAGTCATCACTGGGTTTGTGGGAAACACCTTTGAAAAATCATACAGATGGAAGTTAGACTTCAACCGTGTCTCATAAAACTTTCAAAACACAATCATTTAATGATCTTAAGTTTAGGTTATTAATAGTTTCCTTTTCCTGAAATGAGTTTGGATTTGTTTAATATAATCAAAATAACTTTAACTGAAGTATCAGACTTTGGTTGATTTTGTTCGCATCAAGGCACAATAATTTTAAAAATTTTTTTAGGGAATCCCTTATCGGTTCAGAATGTAAGTATTATCAGAAAGAGAACTAGCTTCCAGAGTATGTTTATACATGTATGCCAACCTTTCAGATATCATAGAAATTTCTTCACTGTCGACAAGCTTGTTCAATACCCCAGTGAAATTATCTACATCTCCCATTGAATTTCCTTTCACCACTTCAAATAACATTTTTGCATTTCATTTGGGAAGATTGGTTGTTGTCATTGATGTCAATCCTAGTCATGGGTTTTGGAACGCAAGATTGATGAAGGTATTTGGACATGAAGGAAAATGCACATGAAAATACAACACCCATGGATGGATAGTATACATCATGTTGTTTCCAGTGGCATGTGGCACGTCATGTGGATCCTCATTATTGAGGAGAAATGAATTTTTGAAGATGACAAAGTGAATTGAAGAAGGAAGTACATGTAGGCCCTAAAGATAATTAAAGAAAAGAATTACAAAATAAGAAAGTGTCAGGTCGGTCCTAATGTTAAAAGGAAGTGACATAAATGGTATAAATAAACATCATTATACATTCATTTGATACAAG
>JZKD02S0740954.1:0-14930 GCA_000966675.3 Picea glauca
GAGCTTTGAGTCACCAAGGATGTCTCTCTTAACCCAAGATAAGATTTGATGTTGATAACTTGGGTCTTATTCCCTAAACACTACTTATATGGATAATGTGTCGGGCATAGGGCCTCAAACCACGATGCCCTCAAAGATGAATATTTGGACAATGGGTGGAATAAAGGGTTATGAGATTCCAATTAGATGAATTTCATTGATTGAAAGTAGGTCTCATGGTCTAAGATGTGGGTTGAGGCGAAAAGCCAAGGATTTCAAACCATATAATTTCTCATATTTCTCCTTGACACAAGTAACAATACCATGACACAAGCCCCAATTGTGTAATGTTTTGACTAAGAGGGGAATTTTTGGACTAAGAAAACTATTAATTGTAGCATTCATTTCAATAATTATACACTGCAAAATGATTTCGTGCATTGATTTCAATTATATAATGAAAAGCAATTTGATTTATTAATTTTAGCAATGATATATTGCAAGATGATCGAGTGCATTGATTTAAGCGATGATACAAATCAAAATGAACTAGTTTCTTTGATTTAAGTAGTGATATGGTGAAAATATCAGTAGTAGGATGCTAAAGGTGAGGGAAGACTACATCACAGGTTGTAATAGAATGAGGAAAAATAACATGGAATAAAATCCAAATAGAAATAAGAGAAACATAATGGAAAAAATGTGTAAAAATATAATGCAAATAAAAAAAATGTGATTAGAATATGAATATAAATACACAAATAAAATTTCCATGAATATGTAAAAATAAAACTTGAATTTATTGAGTGTCAATAGAATGCAAATATACCATTAAAGAAAAATGTATAATGAACATATATATCGGAGGAAATTATATAATGAAATATATTATCAAAGTTAATTTTAATTTTTTATGTAGTTGTATATTACTACAACTAGTGTAGATCCATCTTAACTCAAGACCTATCAATGCCCTAGAGACATTAATATAATATGGGTTTGTAGCATCACTATTTCCCTCAAAACCTTGGTCAAGTTTTTTTGGCTGGCATGTGTTAGGTTTTTCCACAAGAGTTTTGTGTCACCATTGCATTGCATTAGTGTCATACATATGACACTAAACACACCATTTATTTATTTATTTTTAAATTCATGTTTGCATCATGTTTTGCATTGTTATAGTTCCATTTGTATGTCATTATAGTTGATTGTAGATTGAATGCATAATTTTTTATGTTTTGTTTATGTCATGTTTATGTCATCCTTGCATCATGTTTGGATCATGACTGCACCATATTTGCATTGATTATCAGTGTTTGCATTGTTTTTGAATCATCTTTGCATCATGTCTATGCCATGTTTGCATCATGTTTCATTGATTAACATCGTGTTTGTAATGTATTTGCAATGTAGTTGCATTGTGTTTGCATTGGTTAACATCATGTTTTCATCGATTAACATCATTCTTACATCAATGAGCATCATGTTTGCATTGTTCTTGCATCATGTTTGCATTGTTCTTTCATAGTTTAGCCTCAAACTGGGGGATGCTAACATGATGATTTACTTGGAATTGCATTGAAAAGGATGATGTGGATATGATGCAAGGTCAACATGGAGAAAATGCATGCACCATTTTGTGTTAAAAAATTGGATATATAATTGATGAAAACTCAACTTCAAGTTTGAAAAAGAATAAAAATAGACGACACAAAATGAAGATTTGTCTCACCCTTTCTATGCATTTATAATATAAAGTGAAAAAAGAGTCCCCCCCCCCCTCATTTCATTTTTGCATGAGGGTGTGGGGAAGAGCTTCTTGGAGCTGAAAGGGATTTTTGGGTCACTCAACTGGAGTAGGAAACATAGATTTGTGGGGCATCACTAGATCAAAGGTAAGTTTTTTGTCATTTCCCCCCTAGTTTTTTTTTGAAAGTTGTAGATTTAAAACAAAATGGGATTTGGGTTTTGGAGATGGGAATGAGAATTGAATTTTGGAGATGGGATTTGAGTTTTGGAGGTGATATGGGATTCGGGTTTTGGAGATGAGATTTAATAATAATAAAAAAAACTAGGTTTAAGAAAACCTCTTCCTCCCTTCCTCTTCTCCTTCTTCTTCTTCTCTCTCTCTCTCTCTCTTTCTCTCTCCTTTTTATTCTCCCTCTCCCTCCTCCCCCTCTTCCTTTTCCTCTTTATATCAACTCTCACCACTTACGACCATAGTCAAATAAATTTTAAATAAGATTTCTTAATGATGCCCTCGTTGAGTAAAAGAAGCATGTTAGGGATGAAATAATTTCATGTTTGTAGCATTATGTTTGGATGTGTTTATGTGAACAATGATTTTTTTTTTTACAATTTAAACTAGTCGCGATCTTTTCTATTTATGTAAAATACAATGTTTGGAAAGCCAACTCTTCACAAACTTGTGATCATAATAACTATTTTTTTGAGAAGTGGACCCTTACCAAAATTTTATTGGGGAAATCACATTCTTGTAGTCTTTGAAACATGTTGCATTATAGGGGTGATGATAAAGACCATTAGTGACGAATAAGTTGCATATATTTTATGCATAAGACATACATATCATTGCATAGGGCATGCATAATGTCACCATATTCACATTGTTGACTACAAAGCACTGAACGAACGAGAATCTTATCCAATGATGGGACTTTGAAATGCAATACTTGTGGGAGGCCTTTACCTATAAAGGTGAAATGTATGGTGTTGCACTAGCTTCTCCATTGGTCAAATTAACATAATAGCTATCATGGATGTTTTTTTATCTTTTGTTTCATTATAACACTTATCTATCCTCAAAATACTAGAAACTGTAAGAATCTAAAAAGATAAACAAGTTACAACTTACTTTGAAAAAGATATGTCTTTCTTTATTTCCGTCAATTTTAATATGATAAGTTATTTGAAATTGTTTATCTATAAACAAAGCCTCAACACTCCATGGGAAATGATGTCATATAAAATTACAAACTCCGTCATCACATTAAACATTTCCTTTACTAATTCAATAATAAATAATCCTCAAATGGTAAGTTATTTTGATAGTAGCTTCTCACTTTGTCATTTCTTTTAGAATTCTTTTCAAATCTCAATTCATCATAGTACTCTAAGGAAATTTCACACTTAAAACATAATAACTAAATTATCATACTTTTTTATGTCACTTTTATTTCACTAAATTTATTGTTATTTGCATGAATTATAGGTTAGTTTTTTGTTTCACAACTTAAAATCAAAATTAAAATATTAATAATATTAAATATTGATTGCGTTCCTTTTGAAAAAGAGTAATTGATAAACAATCTAGAAAAAACAAAGAACTATGTTGTATTATGTTACTAAAAAAATATTAAAATAAAATAAATTATCAAAAATAAAATATTAATAATATTAAATATTGATTTTATCTCTTCTGAAAAAGATGTTGTATTATGTTTTTTTTTTTGACAAGAATGGATAGTGGGATTTTATTATAGAAAAACAATGGTAAGCCACTGGTTCTGTTACATATGAGCTGAGTCAAACTTGGCTAAACAGTTACAAACGTCACACAAGTAGTTCTTAACATAGTCGTTACTTACAGAGGCTTCTATACAAAACACCTTCCTCGCAGAGTTTATTTGCAGAGGCCAATTCCTAGCCTAGGTGCCTCTTGCCAAATTACTTTGAGCCTCTCTTCTTGGGGTGATCCCTCTCCTGCTTCCATTCTTTATTCAGTTGCTCCATCTGCTAGTCTAGACTGCTGACCCTTTCATCAAATTCTTGTTTTGGGTCTTTGAGTTCCTTGCGGAGTTTCCCTAACTCCTCAGAAAGACTGAATTTGGTAGAGGTGATGTCATTTTCCAACATCTCCAGCTGTCTCCTTGCGTCGATATCTAAGTTCTGGAGGAAGTCATCCAGGTTGTTCAGCTGATGCCTGAGATGTTGCATGTTCGCCTCCAGTGTTGCCAGCCGCTCTTCCATCGTTGGCTTATTGCCCGAGCTCAACGCCATCGCTTCCCTTGCTGCTTCTGGGCTGCTGCTCCTACGCAAGGTTCTCTCTCCTTTGATCGATGTGCTGTTGCATGCCTTCCTTCCCAGTCTTCGACTGCGTCTGGACTACGTGGCTTCCTTCCTTGCATCTCCTTTTAACTCAGAAATCCACAGATTCACTGCTCCCATGTGATACACACGATCTAGAGAGCATGGGCTCTTGCTTGGTTTCAACGACCAAATGATGGGAGATTCCATCAGATCTGACTTCTTCCTGACTGCTGACTGTGGTGGATTCGACCCTGTACCTTCAAGGACTTGACTTTCCCACTTGCCAGCTCGTATCCCTATTTTATTCCAATTTCTCATGGGAGTTCCCAACTTGTCAAGGTTTCATTGATTTGTAAGGTTCCAATACTTGAGAGGGCTTCCTTGTTGGCCTCTTCGTCTACTGTTGCATTCATTCCTCGGAAGACGTGGTAAAGATGATAAGTTCAAAGCTTTCCTAGGAGGAGATGGATTTTCTCCAAAATGTGTTGAAGTTTTGCATTTTGGGCTTTGTTGCGGAGAATTAAGGCTTGGATTATTAACCGCGAATCCCCAATTATCACCAGATCCCGGTTGTTTTGAAAAATAACTTGATTTAGCCCTTGCCAGAGGGCCAATGCTTCTACTATGTTATTGGTTTCTATGCCAAGTCCCTAGGAAAACCTGATTTCTGGGAGTTCATTGGGGCCTACCAGGATTCCTCTTCCTCCTCCCACTCATGGATTCCCTTTGGAAGCTCCATCAAAGAATAGAATATACTTGTTTTCCTTTCTTTTACATTCTTCAAACTCTTGCTCCTCCATCCTAATTTCCCATTCTTGGTGGTGTGAGTTGTTATGAGTTTGCTGCTGTTGATCTTGGAGCTTAAGATGTTCAATCCAAAGTTTCTCTTCCAATTCTAACGACTTTGAGTTTGCCGCTTTACAGAAGTGGGGGGCTCTCTCGCCAAAAAGGGCCTTTATCTTTGTGGCTACCTGGGTAGGGCTGCTTTTGGCTTCCCTGAATAACCCGTTATTTTGTTTGAGCCAGATCTTCCAGAGAATAAATTTTGGGAGAGTTCTCCAAAGAGTGGAGAGTTGACCCTTTTTTCTGTTTGAAAAGGGCAGAGGGAGTTCCAATTCTGGAATAGGGTAGTGACTTCTTGAGGTAATACAAGAGTGTTTGGGTGCAGTCCAAGGGTTAATTTCCAGAGTTCTTTGGAGTAAGTGCATTTTAAAATTAGGTGGTTTGTAGTTTCCTCTTCTTGACAGCAGAGTGGGCATATGGAGGGGCCTTCCCAACCTCTTCTTCTTAGATTTTCGCCAGTGAGAATACCTATGTGTGCCATGGTCCAGACATACATATCTATCTTCAGAATTGACTTGGAGGACCAGATGGATTTCCAAATTGCCGGGTTTGGGGGGACATGGGGGACTGTTGCTATATGTTGATATCCTGTTGCTATAGTGTAAAGTCCAGAAAACGGTCCCCACCCTCTCTTGTCTTTTTTCCTTTTTTTAAGGGGGTTTTCCCTTGCAGCTAGTACTTCAACATGTTCCATTCCTCTTCTAGCTCTGGGGGTAAGTTGGCAATTTCCCACCTTAGCCAGGAGTGGCTCTCATCGTTTTCCCAACGTGAGATATCCCACATATTGTGTAAATTCTTGAGTCTCATCCACTCTTTAAGATGATCTAGACCCTGCATTGAGTCTAGTGGTGGGTCTCCCATGATTGGGTCTTCCCAAACCTTGATTTCTTTACCATTGCCTGGTATCCAAGTGAGGTGAGGTTTAAAGTGACTGAGAGCCTTCTGACATAGAGAGAAAATTGGGGATCTTTTCTCCACCCTTGCTGGACCGTTAAGGCACTTTTTCCTTGGGCCTCGAAAGTACTTCTTCCATAACTCTCTTTTACTCCAGGAGGAATTGCCGGTGATTATGTGCCATAAGATATTTTCTCCTGGTGCTAAATTTTGAGTCTAGGGGTTTTTAAATTGGAGTCCTCCTTCAAGGTAGGGCTTGGTTATTTTTTCCCAGCTTATAAGGTGCAATTTCCTCCCTGTCTGCTTCCCTCCCTCCTAGAGGAATCTTCTGAACAATGCTTCAATTTTCTGGAAAGTGGACATAGGGGCCCAAAGTAAGGAGAATTGGTAGATCACGATGCTTGCTAACACTACTTTGATGAGGACTAGTTTGCCTACAAGGTTTAACCAGTTTGCTCCCTAGGAGTTTATTCTATTTTTAAGTTTTCCTATCAGCTGGTCCCAATGCGAAGCCTTTGGATTGGATTTGAAAATAGGGACACCCATGTATTTAAACGCATCCCAGGTGGTGCAGCCTTCCATTCCAAGGATTCTTGAGATATGTAGCATCTCCCTTGGAGTTATGTTCCACCCAAAGATCTTACTTTTAGTCAAGCTTATCACACTTCCCGAGACTTCTGTGTAGGCGTCTAACTCCTTTTTGAATTTCCTTGCTGTAAGCATACTTGCTCCTCCCATTAGCAACGTGTCATCTGCAAATTGGGCATGGTTGATGTCTTTTAACCCAGGGGCAATTCACAGGCCATGAAGGTTTTTATGTGATTGGCCGTGGTCCAGTTGGTAGCTAAGAACCAAGGATTGGATGACATAGAGGAGTGGGGAGAGGGGGCAACCTTTCCAAAGACCTTTGGAGGCTTGAAAGAACTTAGTGGCTTGACCATTCACTGACATAGAGGAGTGGGGAGAGGGGGAAACCTTTCCAAAGACCTCTGGAGGCTTGAAAGAACTTAGTGGCTCGACCATTCACTAGAGGGGCTATCCAAGGGGAGCCAATACAAGATTTAATCCAATTTATGAAGGAGGGGGCGAAACCAAAATTTTCCATGACCTTGAACATAAAATTATGTTTGAATCTATCAAACACATTTGCCAAGTCGAGTTTGATTATCATACCTTTGTCTTTTCTGTGAACGCTTGAGTGCAGGGCCTCTTGAACGAGGATGATGTTGTCCACTATATACCGGCCTTTTACAAAACCTCCTTGATTTTCTGGGATAATTGCGGGAAGGATATTTTTAATTCTGTTAGTTATTATTTTGGTGAGGATTTTGTAACTTGTGTTGCAAAGAGAAATTGGGAGAAACCTTTCAAAGTTGACTGCTCCTTTTTCTTTGGGAATGAGAGAAAGAAAAGATGAATTTGTTCCTCCTCCTATCTTGGTGCAAGTCTGAGATTTCCTGATCAACTATGTGAGGTCTGATTTTATTATATCCCAGCTGTTTTAGTAAAATCTGGCTGTGAGCCCATCTGGACCTAGGGCTTTGTCTGGATTCATTTGATCAAGTGCCTCTTTTATTTCTTGTTGATCGACTGCCATGGTTAGCTTGATGTTGACATCTTCATGAATGAGGGCTAGAACTAAAGAGAGGGGATAGTCTTTGGGATCTATAGTAGTTCTTTGAGTTTCTGTGTAAAGAGTTTCGAAGGCTTTTGTCGCAGCTGCTTTTATGCCTTCAAAATCTGTTATCGTCTAATTTTGGACCTAAATTTTCGTGACATTCTTGAATTGGTTTCGAGCTTCAGCTTGTTTGTGGAAGAACCCAGTATTTTATCCCTTGCTTCCAACCAGAGGCTCCTGGATTTTTGTTGCCAATATTTTTCCTCCTCTCTACAGGCTTGATGCTAATTCCTTTGGAGCTAATCCTCTTGTTGCAAAGTTTCTTGGGTGATTCCTTGATTTTCCATATCCAGCTGGTGTTTTTCAAGCTATTTTTGGGTTTCTTGGCGGGCTAGAGTAGGGTTAGGTAGAGTTTTTGCCCAGGACTTTAGCGCTACCTTTAATCTTCTGAGTTTTTCTTCCCAAACAAAGAAGGCAGAGCCTCTTACTATTTCATTCCAGGTTTTGGTAACCAGATCCTGGAAGCTTTCATCTTGGAGCCAGGCTGGGCTAAATTTGAAAGGGATTGGCCCGAGGTTTTGGTCATGTGAAATATCCAACATGATTGGTTTGTGGTCTGACAGACTATGAGGGAGGATGGAGGAGGATAGGGTGAGGCCCAGAAACATAAAGGTGCTATGAAGTAAGAACCTGTCAAGCCTAGCAACAATGTGCCCTGGTCCTACCCTCTTATTAGACCACGCGTATTTCCCTTTAGTAGGTTTGACATCTTCAAACTCCCAATCTGACATGATATCTTCTACCCATTCTCTTGCTGGATCTCACACAATGGAGCCACCTTTTTTCTCGGTCGTTGCTAGGGTCACATTGAGGTCCCCTCCAATAATGATATTTTCCAGATCATTTAGAAGTAGGTAATCTTTTAGAGTATCCCAGCAAAATATTTTTTCCTCCGATAGGACAGGCACATAAAGATTGAAGAGACTTACATGTCGGCCTGCTTCTTTGTGAAGGAGGTTGGTGTAGATCTAGTGCTTGCATGTTTCATATTTAATGAGGTCATACTTCGTATGGTTCCAAAGAGTGCCTATACCTCATGAGGCTCCTCTTGCGTTTTCTGCTATTCCTTTTCTTGTTTTCCAAAGTGTGTTTATTATGTTGAGGAAGTCTTGTTCTTCCATCTTGGTTTCCTGGATAAGAAGGATCTCAGAGTTTGAAGTTCTGATGATATCTTTAATCGCCTCTTCCTTTATTCTACTGTCGAAACCCATGCAATTCCAGGAAGTTAGTCTCATGATTTACCTGGGGGGGAGATATGGGCTCCTTGAGGGGCCCTGGAGTGCTTCCTTGTTTACCTAACATTGATCAGTTGTCTGATTGTTGGCTGCGATCCACTCAAGACATCTTTGTATGTCTCCTTTTCTCTTTATTCTTTCTTGGATTTCCTGCCTCGGCCTGTTTTTATTGGGGTGATAATGGTGTCACTTGCTCCCTCACTGTCACTGTCTGAGGAGACCTCTCCTTCCTCCACTTCTATCTCTAGGTTCTTTCCCCCCACAGTTTGTCCTTTCTCTTCCACCCTTTCTGGCATCAAATACTCTCTAGCATTTGGAGTTGACTTCCCTTGCTCCGCTTCTGCTATAGGTAAATCCTGAGGGGCTTCCCCTGCTGATTTCTCTATTTCTGTATCTAGCCCCCTAAACCTGTTTGATGTCACTGTCTTTGGTTGGTTTCCTTGCTCCTTGGATTGAGTAGGGTTTGTCTTTTCGTTCCTTGGGCCTTTTTCCTTGGATGAGGCTCTTCCTCTTCTAGGTTGTTGCCATCCTTCTCTGTTGTCTCTCTCCTTGTTTGGGTCTTTAGGGAAGTTTCACTGAAAGTGGCCGTACTCGTGACAACCCGTACATTTGAACGGAAGTTGTTCATAAACAAGCTTCTGGTAATGCTGCCAGTATTCAACCTTTAACTTGATTTCCTCTGGGAGACCTACCTCTAGATCCACTTCCACACAAATGTGCGCGTAGGAGTATTGGTCCTCGGGGTTCTCTCTGTTGATATAATGACCAAGCCCATTTCCGATTGCCTAGAGCGAAGTGGGATTCCAACAATGGACTGGGAGGTTTGGGAGTCTTACCCAGATCGGGACATCCTTGGGTACTTCCACCGCTGGATTGAAGCTTGGCATCCAACGGTTCAGGTAGAGCCCTTGAGTTCCCATGAAATAATGTCCATTTCTGAAGATGAGATCTCGATCTTCTTGCGAGATGAATTCAAATATAAACAAGTCTCTTCCCACCGCATAGAAGGTTACACTATTCTGGATCAATGGGCACCAGTTTCTTTGGATCCAGTTGTTTGTGGACCTGGTTGAGGGCCAGAGCCCCATAAATTGTCCTACCAAGACATGATCTGACAGGGAGACTGTTACACACATAGGGTGGTTAGGGGGAAGATCAATCTCCGAAATCGAGTCGAGTTTCTTAATGAAGCTTGGGGGAGCAGCTGGGAGAAGCTTCTTTCCATGTGCGACCAGAAGCTTGCAGAAGGAGTTAGCTATGGAAGGAGGGGGCGGCGACACCCCTCCTTGAGGGTTATCCATGACTGCAATAGAAGCGCTCAAAAGGTTAACCCTAGGCGACCTCAGAAGCGCTTTTTTTTTTTGTTTTCTTCGCGAGGAAGATTTGTTGTATTATGTTACTAGAATAAATATTAAAATAAAATAAATTTATTAAAGATGTTGTAGTGCATACCTTGTATCCCTTCAAAAAAAAATTAGTGCATCCCTTGTATGATTCAAAGGAACAAGTATTTTAAGGCACAATTGATATGAAAAAAAAATGAATGTAAGGGTTTAGCCCCATTTTGTCCATTTATATGGATTATATTATGATATATTCCTTTTGGAGCTTGGGAAATAACAACTTGTTTGTATTATATCTTATGTATTAAATTTGATTAGGTGATTTGTTTGTTTATTTCAAGATCATGAATCATTTAAATTGAGACATAACATGTTAACTTGATCGAGATTAAAGATAACATAATTCTATTGATTCCACTTTTCAAGGAAGGACAAGTGATTTGTTTGTTTTTTTCAAGATTATGGGGTCATTTCGATCGAGATTAAAGAATAACATAATTCTATTGATTCCACTTTTCAAGGAAGGACAAGTGATTTGTTTGTTCTTTTCAAGATTATGGGGTCATTTCACTTGGGAGACAACTCACTAATTTGTAGGGGTCAAGGAAAACATAGTGCTTTTAATTCCACTTTGTTAGAGAAGGGACAAAGGGTTTTAATCCCACTTTGTTAGAGAAGGGACAAAGGGTTTGTATAGAGGATAACCTAATCTCCATGTATTTATGTTTCATAAAGAAGTGTTTGACATGTCCATATGTTTGAGAATTTGTTTTTATGCATAATTATTGATATTTGCAAAGTGATTCTATTGTGATGCTTATGTGAGCAGTGGACTAGCTCCCATAGGTGCACAAAAGGCTAACTTGGAACCCTTGTGTTACGAGGAAAATCTCTCTATGGCTAGGGGTAAACCACAACAGAAGGAAATGACTGTAGAAATCAACTCTAATCTCAAGTATTCTATATAAGAAAATATGCTAACAAGACAAGATAAGAGGCCTACCTTGTCCAGATGTTCGATGAAGTCCATCGTTGAGCACTTGACTCAAAGCAGTATACCTGCAACTAGTCCTCAACAAACAAGCAACACAAGCATATGTCGATAATATATGATGTTAGCACATTCAATAGCATAATCCATCAACATTCATAACAAATATGCCCATGGAATAATAATTCAAATATTTGCAAGATATTAATTGGATGAGAAAAGAGTATTTCTATTAAGATATAATTAGTAGAAGTGAATGAGTTACAGACTTCCATGTCGGCACAGTTCGTAACCGAGAAACTAAGTTCCTTCCAACTGGGCCTCCACCACTTCAATACTCCACCAAAGCCAAGCTCATATAAGAGAGACAATGAAGTTCTCAATCAATAAGGGAAGAGCTTGGGGGACGAACAATGTGTTCAGACTTAAAGGACAAAGGGATGCAGATTCAATATGAAGTGAATATTTTTTCCAGAGTAATTTTGCTCTCAAAGTTGGATTCTTTCTCCTCTTTTCCATAGCTCAGATTTGGCCCATTTATATACTTCAAGTGGAACAAAAGGGTTGAGTCAGAACGTTTCCAATATATGGAAGGCCAATGATCATTGATATCGTGACGTGACATGGAAACCCGACAACATTTTTCAATTTTGGGCACATTTCCTGATGTACGCGGGCTGTAGTGGTGAAGCCTGCATATACGCATGCCGTAATATAGGCAGGGAGCGTATATGTGGAAAAATATTGTCTTTAGGTCTGGGATTTTCAAAAAAGGGACTTGAAGTATGCATAGGGAAATGGAAAAAATGCCTTATGTGCAAGATTGCATGGGGTGTGGAAAATCTTGCTATAATAGATGCCCCAAAATGTGTGAGGTCAGAGGAGTATCCGCGATGGCCGAAATACATTATAAGAACCCAGAAGTGGAGTAATGGGGACCCAACTAGAAGAACTAGTTGCTCATTACAATCTGTACTGACTTTGCATACATGGCCGCCAATTTGAATTACACTGCAGATCCATGTGAAAATATACCAAACAATTGTCCATGGTCATGAATAGGCAAATACAAATGTGGTTACATGCCAAAGGCTATCATGGTCACGAATAAGGCCCTGTAACACTAGTCTTAAAATCAATATGAATATATCTGTATACAATGGAGTACAATCTAATCTCCCATGATCACTGAAGTCACACATGTACTGGTCCAATGAAAAGGTAGTAACAACTCAGGAAAACTGTGGCTACAAACTGATGCCTTCAATTCTTCTACAAAATCTGCCAAAGGTGCAAGTCTACATCGTGTGAATAAAGAAGTTGAGGTCGAACACAATGAGACTTCGTTTGATTAACGGTCATTGAGGTATATCATTAACAAACACGAGACAACCTACCGATGATGAAAGTAGGTATCAAGGAACCGAGTACATTCTTACAAGTGTGAATAAAGGAGTCGAGGTCGAACACTTGAAGAATCCATCGATCATGAGACATTGATGTGTTCCCAACTGTCGATGGCGAGAGAACATGCCACTAATGACTGCAAGCCTCTAGGTACTCATAGGAATCTAGGTCTCATTTTCAGAATAGATGAGATGAAGTCGATGGAAGGAGACCCATTGAAAGGAGAGCATTAAGGCATCTCTCACCATTCAACACGAGGTACAAAGCATGAGCTTGATGATTCGGAGGAAATCAAACAAATAACATGTTCACGAACCAACAACCCTGTGTGTCTTTAGCGTGTGCCAAGTGCAAGCGGTACACGAAAAAGACCCTATGAATAACATCTAATGAGGAAAAATGCTAACAAAGGCGAGGGAACCACCAATAAGGCTAATGGCATCCAATACATTGCATGAATCCCAATGTGTGAATAGATGTATTGCCGTCGAACACAAGGGAAACCACCTAGTCAATGACCAATGATGAAATTCCAACTGTTGGGTTCAAGGTTACATACCAATGAGGAAAGTAGGACCAGGGTGCACAATATGACTACAACTTCATGTGATTTTGAGAGAAACTGAGAGTATGGCCGACATGCAAATTCAAGAGTTCTAAGGAATGGCCGACAAAGGTTGATAGACATCCTTTGAACAAGAGCATGAGACATATGGAAGACTCTGGCAGCATAGACTCAATGATGAAACCATGAGATGCAGGAGGCATCAATCAAACTCTCCATAGGGAATGGAAGAGTAACTAGTCAGGGGAGTAAACTCTCTGTAACGAGCTCATCTTCCTAAGGTCATGCTAAACCCAAAATTATGATGACAAGTGGACTCAATTTTTTTTTTCTTTGTTCAAAGGTGACATGTCTGCTACCAATATAAGATAATACTCCCTTCCCGCCTGTCTTTTTTTGTTTTTTCATAGTCAAATGAATGCTATGATACAGAGGAGGAAATGAGTGTCGCAAGTAAGAAAAACTAGTTCCAACAATAGAACATACCTATGCTCGATGCAAGGAGGTGCATGCGGGAGATGGACACTCGGGGGAATGTTCCCTTCTAGGTATAGGGTGTCAAATTTGGAAGGATATAAACAAGGATCTACTTGTATGAGGATGCAAAACTACTGAGGCAAACCGTTTATAATGCAAAGTGAGAACTGACAATAGGCTCAATACTGCAAGCAAGGGCATGATATGCAATCACTACTTAACGCCAAAAAATGTCCTTTTTCATAATCTTAGTCTACTTGGTTTGAAAAAGGGATAAAGTTTTACCAAATAGACGTCCTTTCAAATCCAATTTATGAGTGTGAAAGAGACAAATTCACTTGACAATATTTTTGCTTTTGGAAAACGAGTTGGAAAAGAGTTTAACTAAGACTCACGACCTTTCAAGTCGAATTTAATGAGTGTGAAAGGGACAAATTTACCCGGCAATATTTTTCGCTTCTTTAGATGAGTTAGAAAAGAGCTTAAATTAGACTCGCTTGGGAGTTTCTAGGCGGCATGTCACGAGGGAGGCCAAGGATCCCATGTTGGACTTCTGTGAAATGTCAATATCTTACGAATAATTGACACAATCTTGGGAAAAGCTAAAGCTCTCCAAGTCGAGGAGGATAAAGTACTAGCGGAGGTTACCATCTCCATGATATATCAGATGATGTCTCTTACTTGAAAGGACATAGAAGGAAGCATTGGATACCCCACAAGTGTTGATTAAGGTTGGTTGTCATTGATGTCAACCCTTGAAGAAAGCCCCACATCACAAAGGTTTGGGTAATGGACCCAACATTGTTTGATGTGAAGATGACTCATTATTGTCTTTTCATGGTTGATAAGAAGTAAAGATGGATGAACTCCAAAGTGGTCCCCTTATGGTGAAAGCCCTCACGGGAAGACGCTTTGCGGAGTAAGAGAACCCATGCTTAATTATGGAATAATGAGATGAAGGACAATGAATTTTTTAGGTAAACTATCCTAGATGGATAGCGCTTGTCATTCCATTTCTGGTGGTATGTGGAACGTCACATAACTCCTCACGGTTAGAGAGTTATGGCCATGAGAAGTTGGAGACCCCAGGTTTGGGTAATGGACTCAAGTTTGTTTGATGGATAATGGTATGAGTTATGATATATTTTCAGATAATACTATTATATATGGATAATACATGTCATTCCATTTCTGGTGGTATGTGGAACGTCACATAACTCCTCACGGTTTGAGAGTTACGGCCTTACGAAGTTGGAGGACCCTCATATGTCATCTAGAAACCCCAAAAGGTCAAAGTAGTCAAAGTGGTTTAAGAGATTTTAAAAGGTAAATAATAAAGTGAAGTAATGAGTGTTATAATTCAAAGTGAATACAAAATAAATTATTTCAATAATAAATTTAATGGAGAAATTAGAAGTGGGTTAACCCTAAAATAAGGAAAGTGGGGCTAAGTGACCTAGAAGATGTT
>JZKD02S0740965.1:0-14930 GCA_000966675.3 Picea glauca
CAAGAAGGAACTCACATGTATGCTTGGCTTCATCCATGAACTTGAAAAGGTTTATAGGAGGAAGTTAAACAAACTTGCCTCTTGTTGGATCCTTAATAATCACGGATCCGAGTTCATTTTTTATAGACATTTTCTTTTTGTTTTTTGTTTAATATTTCTAGTTTAGAAATGGATTATATTTATAGACCTAGTGATTTTTCTATAATAAGTGGTTATCCACATGTGATTCCACAAAAAACTTTATAAAATTTGTCTTATTTTCAAAGTAATAATGGTGTTGGTGCTAGACGTCATGTTTCACAGGTTTCCCTTTGCATTAATAAATGGCGTGCCAATGCCTTACATGATATAAACATGAATTTTTTTATCTTATCCTTTGATGATGATGATCTTGATTGGTTCACGAAACTCAAGGATAACCGAGTTAAAACTTGCAAAGAGCTGATTGATGTCTTCATGGAAAAATGGAGAGATAAGGAACCTCTGGATATTAAGAGAGTTAGTTTAGATAACAAAGATGCTTCAAAATCCCCGAGGGTTAGCTCAAGTGGTTATGGGATAGACGTAAAGTTATCCCCAATGGAGGAGGTCACGAGTCCAGATCTCTTGTTCCCCCTTGGGATTTTTCCTGGACATAATCAAGACCAACGGTTTACCCCGTTTACCATCTACGAAGTGGGGAAGTACTCAGGGGTTCCCCGTGAGATATTACCTCGAGAAAAAAAAAAGATGCTTCAACAACTTCCCTTAAAGTATCGACAGAAGTCATTAAGGCCATGGAATGCATCCATGCAAATCAATTAAAATCCATGGAAGCCAACATTAAAAAAACAATTAAATATGTTTGATATTTATATCCTATAGAGCCAAAACTTCACAAAGAACGAATAAAGGAATTCCATCTAGAAGTTCCGGAAGAGACTGTAGATGAGTCAGTAAGTGATTAGGAGGACAAACCTATAATTGAATTTGAAGTTGATGATCATATGTATAATTCAAATCCCCACCCTCCTCTTGAAGGACCCGTCTCTTCATAAGAAATCTTTGACATCTATAACCAGAACAAGAAAATAGATTCCTTAACAATTCCAGTTCCAACCTCTCAGAGATTAGATGATTTTAAGAGATAATGGGAAAATGGAAGAGATATTCAGATCATCAATTTCATATCACTTCGAGTAGTGGTTGGCCTTGCACAATGACAATCAGATTAAATTTTTATTTTTTATTTTTTTAAAAAAATTGTCATACTTCAAAGTTTGTTGGAGTAAAGGGAATAAGTGTCCTGAATGGTCTAATCCCAAGAAAGACCCCAAATTGATAAAAAAAATTGGAAAGGTTCTTCAACAAGTCATCCCGGACAGGGACTTTACAAACAATTAAGGTCTTATATCATCCATGACATGGCTAATCCAAATATTTTCTACTTCGGCCAATTGGACAATGAAAAGTTGAAATATGTCAGTGAAAGAGAAACTCCTCAAATTTCTCCTCAATGATGACATATGATTCCCATGGGGCATCCATTGTAACATAAATCTCTATAACCCCTCTCCTTTGTATTTTACTTTCATGTCTTTACTTCTTCCTTGTATATTATTTCACGTTATTCTTTTGCACTTTCCTTGTATCTAAGAATAATATATTGTGCAACTTTATTTTATTGTTGGTTTCTATATACATGTGTGGATGATGTTATTTTGGCAAGACACTTGTTCGATGTTGTGCATATTACATATTTTGGAGTTCTCGCATGCTTTCCTTTCCTCAAGATCAAGTTCACGTCCCCATATGGAGGCAATGTTATCGTCCAAGTTGCACTAGGATGGACTTAAAGTTGATCCGCCAAAGATTGAACAAAGACTTGTTCAAAATCAGAGTTCAGAAGTCCATCCGACCATTATGGCTCCTTTTCTTTTTCTTCTTCTTCCTACATTTTCCATACCCCCATGGGGAATTGTAATAAGATGAGACAATATGATGAAAATTTTAAAATGCTTAGCCCCCTAAGAGTAGGTCATTAGTACATTACTCCAGATTGTTTTTTTTACTTTTTAATTATATCTTGTTGCTTTACAAGCGAGTTATATTTTTTAAGTTTTTTCACTCAATATCCTCCAAAGTTGGAGTATGTCCTAGTGGCTAGGCCTTAGTGTGTTTTCCAAGACTAGTGTNCAAGAAGGAACTCACATGTATGCTTGGCTTCATCCATGAACTTGAAAAGGTTTATAGGAGGAAGTTAAACAAACTTGCCTCTTGTTGGATCCTTAATAATCACGGATCCGAGTTCATTTTTTATAGACATTTTCTTTTTGTTTTTTGTTTAATATTTCTAGTTTAGAAATGGATTATATTTATAGACCTAGTGATTTTTCTATAATAAGTGGTTATCCACATGTGATTCCACAAAAAACTTTATAAAATTTGTCTTATTTTCAAAGTAATAATGGTGTTGGTGCTAGACGTCATGTTTCACAGGTTTCCCTTTGCATTAATAAATGGCGTGCCAATGCCTTACATGATATAAACATGAATTTTTTTATCTTATCCTTTGATGATGATGATCTTGATTGGTTCACGAAACTCAAGGATAACCGAGTTAAAACTTGCAAAGAGCTGATTGATGTCTTCATGGAAAAATGGAGAGATAAGGAACCTCTGGATATTAAGAGAGTTAGTTTAGATAACAAAGATGCTTCAAAATCCCCGAGGGTTAGCTCAAGTGGTTATGGGATAGACGTAAAGTTATCCCCAATGGAGGAGGTCATGAGTCCAGATCTCTTGTTCCCCCTTGGGATTTGTCCTGGACATAATCAAGACCAACGGTTTACCCCGTTTACCATCTACGAAGTGGGGAAGTACTCAGGGGTTTCCCGTGAGATATTACCTCGAGAAAAAAAAAAGTTGCTTCAACAACTTCCCTTAAAGTATCGACATAAGTCATTAAGGCCATGGAATGCATCCATGCAAATCAATTAAAATCCATGGAAGCCAACATTAAAAAAGCAATTAAATATGTTTGATATTTATATCCTATAGAGCCAAAACTTCACAAAGAACGAATAAAGGAATTCCATCTAGAAGTTCCGGAAGAGCCTGTAGATGAGTCAGTAAGTGATTAGGAGGACAAACCTATAATTGAATTTGAAGTTGATGATCCTATGTATAATTCAAATCCCCACCCTCCTCTTGAAGGACCCGTCTCTTCATAAGAAATCTTTGACATCTATAACCAGAACAAGAAAATAGATTCCTTAACAATTCCAGTTCCAACCTCTCAGAGATTAGATGATTTTAAGAGATAATGGGAAAATGGAAGAGATATTCAGATCATCAATTTCATATCACTTCGAGTAGTGGTTGGCCTTGCACAATGACAATCAGATTAAATTTTTATTTTTTATTTTTTTAAAAAAATTGTCATACTTCAAAGTTTGTTGGAGTAAAGGGAATAAGTGTCCTGAATGGTCTAATCCCAAGAAAGACCCCAAATTGATAAAAAAAATTGGAAAGGTTCTTCAACAAGTCATCCCGGACAGGGACTTTACAAACAATTAAGGTCTTATATCATCCATGACATGGCTAATCCAAATATTTTCTACTTCGGCCAATTGGACAATGAAAAGTTGAAATATGTCAGTGAAAGAGAAACTCCTCAAATTTCTCCTCAATGATGACATATGATTCCCATGGGGCATCCATTGTAACATAAATCTCTATAACCCCTCTCCTTTGTATTTTACTTTCATGTCTTTACTTCTTCCTTGTATATTATTTCACGTTATTCTTTTGCACTTTCCTTGTATCTAAGAATAATATATTGTGCAACTTTATTTTATTGTTGGTTTCTATATACATGTGTGGATGATGTTATTTTGGCAAGACACTTGTTCGATGTTGTGCATATTACATATTTTGGAGTTCTCGCATGCTTTCCTTTCCTCAAGATCAAGTTCACGTCCCCATATGGAGGCAATGTTATCGTCCAAGTTGCACTAGGATGGACTTAAAGTTGATCCGCCAAAGATTGAACAAAGACTTGTTCAAAATCAGAGTTCAGAAGTCCATCCGACCATTATGGCTCCTTTTCTTTTTCTTCTTCTTCCTACATTTTCCATACCCCCATGGGGAATTGTAATAAGATGAGACAATATGATGAAAATTTTAAAATGCTTAGCCCCCTAAGAGTAGGTCATTAGTACATTACTCCAGATTGTTTTTTTTACTTTTTAATTATATCTTGTTGCTTTACAAGCGAGTTATATTTTTTAAGTTTTTTCACTCAATATCCTCCAAAGTTGGAGTATGTCCTAGTGGCTAGGCCTTAGTGTGTTTTCCAAGACTAGTGTCTAATGTATATTACCATGCTAGTCATCATTCTTGAGCCTTATGGAAATGCGCTAAGTCCCCCTTAGAATTTTTTAATGTTCTCAACAAATAAAAAAAGTTCTYGCAAAAACGAGATATTTTAATTGTAATTTATGTATAAGTYAAATAAGTGGTACTAAGAGAYATCATATGCCTTAGGGGTATTCATTTTCTTGMTTAGAATAGMMACTTTACCTATGTACCCCCTTTGTGAGTGAAAATRGTGATTTTTAATCACTAAAAGTCAATTTCTCTCACAAAAGGGAWATAAAAGACATAAAAAGACAAAAAAAGACAAAAAAAGACATAAAAAGACAAAAAAATAGMAAATGTTGYTTTTTGGAAAACATGTYAGAGACATGTTTTGAGTCAACTCRCCCTCTCTTTGAGTTCACTGAGCCTTTTTGGCACACAATATGAAGTTAAAAKTGAGTTAGAKATTRAGATGTGGCAACCCACATGTGTTGGGAACACTTTCCAAGGAAGAGGTGTGCCCCCTCTTGAGAGGTGGCRACCTCTCTCACCCTCCATCCTTCACATGTGGCATTCTCTTGGAGTTTATGGAGAGGTGGAAACCTTTCCATCACAAAAATGGCCTCACTCTCTTCAAGTGGTGCACACCCCCTTCCTTGGCATCTTCACCCATTGTAATATATAAGCAAGGCTTCTCTCCCATTGTAAACTAGTTGGAGTCGCGGGAAACATGTGTGGTTATAACACTATTGTACTATCATTTAATTTGGAATAAAAGGATTTGGAGGTTAGATTGGTGTAACTCTCTTCATGTGTGGATCTTCTATGCCAATGTGCTCAAATTTGTGAGGTGATGTTTTGATTATTTGTTTTCAGTTGTTAATGTGGAAAGGATTTTTCTAGATCGTTTTGTCTTTCCTTGAATAACAAGATTTATTAAGATAGTTTGCATTCTTAAATATTGTCATTAGTCACATATGTGGTTAAATATTTGAATGTTAATTTAGTTTGATTGCATGCTATCTAGAATTCATATGTAAGAAGCACCACAATTTAACAATTTGTTGCAAGTGTTTGAAGCTTACAAGTCCTCATAGCTTGGAGAGGAAGTTGAGCTAGGTTGCATCTTCCTAACACTTCTAAATATATAAAAGGAATAGTCCTTTTGTGTTCCATTGAGAAAACTCCATTTGCCCAAGGATTCCAAAAGACAAGCACCTTCTTTTATCTCTTTCACAATAAACTCAAAGATTTCTTGGTTACCTTTTCTTGCTTGCAAGTAGATTTAGTTCCCTTTCAAAAAAATTATAAATAGATCTTTACTTATGCATGCATGCATTGTAGATCTAGATTGCATGTTAATTTGGCTATCTTCAAACAACTAGATCTACCATAAAAGTTCATTTTTAGCAAGTTTTATTTTAAACCTTTCAAGGCTAAAAGGTGTTATATTTTTTAGGTGATTTAAAGATAAATTTGGCAATCTTAGTGCCACTTTACTTGTTGTTTTTGGACAGAAAGAAAAGACACTAAGAAGGTTTTATGTTTGCCTATTTTCTTAGTCTCTAAATTGGTAACTTAACATAGGTTTCATTTGGAATTTTTTTGTATATTTCTAACAATTTTTTGCAAGTTGTCCTAAGTAATTTTGGGCATCTTTGTTGTTATTTTACTTGTTGTTTTTGCAGGTTTAGTGAGCAGATAGGAGGAAGTGTTGGTGAATTTTCGCGGAACTAGAGCCTCAAGAACCACAGAATGCACCTCACTTATTTCCTTATTATATTTTCTTCTAAATTTTGTAATTTTGTTGGTCTCCAATCAATAAATGAGCACAAACACTTCCAAAATAAAGTTGTAACCTCAAAGAAATAAGTGGGCTACCTAGCACCCATCTACATCCCCCCCTTCTTTGTCTCATTTTCATGGTGCTTCCCATATTCTTGTCATCATTTTTTTCTAATTCAAAAAGATAAAATAAACCATAAAAATAATCACAACACCACAAAACATTATAATAGATTCATTTTCTATATTAAAGTAGCTTTGATTTCCTTTTTGCAATTTCAAAGTTGGAAAATAAACCATCCCCTCAATAACCCTAGTATTTCTTCGACCCCCCTTTAAGAGATTTTTCTTGATCTAAGGTGTGGAGTCCATAAGAATGAGCCCTGGTCAGTGTGGATATAGTTTAATAGGACAATCTGATAGTTGTTATTGTTTGATTGAGACCGTACATTGAACTTGCATGTGAAGTTGAGAGAATACTCTCTAATGAGATTTGCTCTCTCCTCGTTGGACCTCCGACGTCATTCTTTGTACTCGATTGAGGGATAACCTTTAAAGGGCCAAATCTTATATTAGATTTATTTTATTGCAATCACTTGCACATACTTTGCACTTATAAGTGGTCTTGCAATTCATCAAGCCACTTCATAATAAACTCATGAAATTAAGAACTCATATTAATAATAAAATTKTCAAGAGCATTGAAACACATCATCCTACATCAAAATTTTACATCTTACAACAACTTTTACATTATTGTCACTTGTCTCTATTTTCTTTTGCTTATTGTCATTTCATATCAAGTACTGGCATTTACTTTCAGTATATATCATCTATGGTGAAATTATTTACTTGTCTTATATCTTTATCATAAGCAATTTCTATTATTTGTGTCATATATGCTGCTAGAGTAGTTGCTTTTGCTTTTGTCTCACATTTAAAATCCTAGATTTCCTTTTGTACTTAGCTTACTCAGCCTTAGTTATTTTCTTCAGGACCACCCCCCTTGGCTTCGCTAGGAGTTGGCCTAGACGGAGGAATCAAGTGTTGAGTGACAATATCTTGATTCGAGACTTTCCCCCAAATACACACCCAATGGATTGAATATTTCTTCCATGTTACCTGAGGTGTGGATAAGGTGACAACATTTTTTGGTGTCGTTGTCAGGGATAAATCTTTCTATTCCCAGAATACAACTTTTGGTTTTCATTTTTGTTCTTGCTTTGTTTGATGCTTGTTGTTTATTAGAAATAGACTCGATCATCTGGGGACAAAGTATTCTGCAAGAAGGAACTCACATGTTTGTTTGGCTTCATCCATGAACTTGAAAAGGTTTATAGGAGGAAGTTAAACAAACTTTCCTCTCGTAGGATCCTTAATAATCATGGATCCGAGTCCATCTTTGATAGACATTTTCTTTTTTCTTTTTCTTTAATATTTCTAGTTTAGAAATGGATAATCTTTATAGAACTATTGATTTTTCTGCAATAAGTGGTTATCCACATGTGATTCCAGAAAAAAGATTTACAAAATTTTCCTTGTTTTCAAAGTAATAATGTTTTTGGCGCTAGACGTCATGTTTCATGGGTTTCCCTTTGCATTAATATATGGTGTGGCAATGCATTACATGAAGATATAAAAATGAAATTGTTTATCTTATCCTTTGATGATGATGATCTTGATTGGTTCACAAAACTCAAGGATAACCAAGTTAAAACTTGCAAAGAGATGATTGACGCCTTCAGGGGAAAATGGAGAGATAAGGAACCTYTAGATATTAAGATAGTTAGTTTAGATAACAAATATGCTTCAACAAATCCCATTAAAGTATTGACAGAAGTCATTAAGGCCATSAAATKCATCCATGCAAGTTAGTTWAAATCCATAGAAGCCATCGTTACATAAGYAATTAATTATGTTGGATATTTGGATCTTATAGAGYTAGAACTTCATAGAGAACAAAAAAAGGAATTCCATCTAGAAGTTCTGRAAGAGTATGTAGATGAGTCAATAATTGATTAGGAGGAAAATCCTATAATTGAATTTGAAGTTGATGAACATCTGGATAATTCAAATCGTCACCCTCCTCTTGAAGGACCCATCTCTTCAGAAGAAATCTTCGACAGCCTTGACAAGAACGATAAAGCAGATTCCTTAATCATTCTAGTTCCAACCTCTCAGAGAGATTTTGATCATCAATTCCAAATCACTTTGAGCAATGGTTGGCCTTCAATGATGATAGTTGGAATTAGAAATTTATAAAAATTTTACAAAAATTGTCAGACTTCAAAGTTTGTTGGAATAAAGGACGTAAGTGTTCTGAATGGTCTAATCCCAAGAAAGACCCCAAATTCATAAAAAAAAATGGAAAATGGTCTTCAACAAGTCATCCTAGACATAGATTTTGCAGACAACTAAGGTCTTATATTATCCATAACATGGTTGGTCCAAATGTTTTCTACTTCAACCAATTGGACGGTGAAAAGTTGAAATATGCCAATGAAAGGGAAACTCAAATTTCTCCTCAATGATGACATATGATGGCCATGGGGCATCCATTGTAACATAAATCTTTCTAATCCTTCTCTTTTGTATTTTACTTTCATGTATTTACTTCTTCCTTCTATATTACTTCACTTTATTCTTTTGCACTTTCCTTGTATATAAGAGTAATATATTGTGCAACTTTATTTTATTGTTGGTTTCTATATACATGTGTGGCTGATGTTATTTTGGTGAGACACTTGTTCGATGTTGTGCATATTACAGATTCTAGATTTCTTGTATGCTTTCCGTTCCTCAATATCAAGAACACGCCCCCGTATGGAGCCAACGTTACCCTCCAAGTTGCACTAGGATGGAATTAAATTTGAGCCGCCAAATATTGAACAAAGGCTTGTTCAAAACCAGAGTTCAGAAGTCCATTTGGGAATTATGGCCCATTTTCTTCTTCTTCTTCTTCCCTCATTTTCCATAACTCCATGGGGAATTATATTAAGATGAACTAGAATGATGAACTTTGTAAAATTCTTAGCCCCATAAGACTTGGTCATTAGTACATTACTCTAGAGTGTTTTTCTTACTTTTTATTTATATCTTGCTGCTTTACAAGGGAGTTATAATTTTTAAGTTTTTTCACACAATATCCTCCAAAGCTAGAGTATGTCCTAGAAACTAGGCCTTGGTGTTTTATTTAAGTCTAGTGTCTAATATGTATTACCATTCTAGTCATCACTCTAGAGTCTTATGGAAATGCACTAAGTCCTCCTTAGTATTTTTTCATGTTTTCAACAAATAAAAAAAATTCCCGCAAAATGGGATATTTTATTGTAATTTATGTATAAGTTAAACAAGTGGTACTAGAAGACATCACATGCCTTGGGGGTATTCATTCTCTTGCTTAGAATACCAAATTTACCTATGTACCCCCTTTGTGAGTGAAAATAGTGATTTTTAATCACTGAAGGTCAATTTCTCTCACAAAAGGGAAATAAAAGACAAAAAAAGACAAAAACTTAGCAAATGCTATTTTTTGGGAAACATGTCGGAGACATGTTTTGAGTCAACTCACCCTCTCTTTGATTTCATTGAGCCTTTTGGGCACATAAAATGAAGTTAAGAGTGAGTTAGAGCTTGATATGTGCCAGGCCACTTGTGTTGGGATCACTTTCCAAGCAAGAGGTGTGTCCCTCTCTCAAGAGGTGGCGCCCACTTGGAGAAAGGTGCCTACCTCTTGAGTGGTTGCGACCTCCCTCACCTTCCATCCTTCACATGTGGAATTCTCTTGGATTTTATGGAGACGTGGCAACCTTTCATCACACAAATGTCCTCACTCTCTCCAAGTGGTGTGCCCCCCTTCCTTTGGATCTTCCTCCATTGTATTATATATGCAAGGCTTCTCTCCCATTGTAAACTAGTTGGAGTAGGGGAGAAACGCTTGTGGTTGTAACACTATTGTACTATAATTTCATTTGGAATAAAAATATTTGGAGGCTATATTGATGTAATGCTCTTCATGTGTGGATCTTCTATTTCAATATATTCAAATTTGTGAGGTGATGTTGTTTTGATTTTTTTTTTTCAATTGTTAATGTAGAAATGATCTATTAAACTAGTTTATCTTTCTAGATCGTTTTGTCATCCCTTGAATAACAAGATTTATTAAGATAGTTTGCATTCTTAAATTTTGTCATTACTCACATTTGCAGTTAGAGATTTGCGTGTTAATTTAGTTTAATTGCATGCTATATAGATTTCATATGTAGGAAGCACCATAATTTAACAATTTGTTGCAAGTGTTTGAATCTTACAGGTCCTCATAGCTTGGAGAGGAGGTTGAGCTAGGTTTCATATTCCTCACACTTCAAGATATATAAAAAGGCATAGCCCCTCTATGTTCCATCGAGAAAAATCCATTTTCCCAAAGATTCCAAAAGACAAGCACCTTCTTTCTATCTCTTTCTCAATAAACTCAAAGATTTCTTGGTTACCTTTTCTTGCATGCAAGTAGATCTAGTTCCTTTTCAAAAAAATAATACATAGATTTTTACTTATGCATGCATGAATTATAGATCTAGATTGCATATTAATTTGGCTATCTTCAAAGATCTAGATCTACCATAAAAGTTCAGTTTTAGCAAGTTTTATTTTAAATCTTTCAAGGCTAAAAGGAGGTCTATTTTTTAAGTGCTTTAAAGATAAGTTTGAAAATACTAATGCCACTTTACTTGTTTTTTTATGACAAGAAGAAAAGACACTAAGAAGGTGTTATAAAAATAGGATCATGGAGCAATAAAATAAAACAAATACGGAAATAAAACACAGAAGATACACAATACAATACAGACACCGATATGCGTGGTTCACCCAGTGTGGGCTACGTCCACCAAAGAAATTGCCAGGTCCTTCCTTTATTATTATCCAGCAATCGAAGGGATACAACCTACAACAAACTCGTTGTAAATTCCTCTTCTCTCTCTCACAACATCCTATCTCAGAATACAATATTCGNAAGAGTATGTAGATGAGTCAATAATTGATTAGGAGGAAAATCCTATAATTGAATTTGAAGTTGATGAACATCTGGATAATTCAAATCGTCACCCTCCTCTTGAAGGACCCATCTCTTCAGAAGAAATCTTCGACAGCCTTGACAAGAACGATAAAGCAGATTCCTTAATCATTCTAGTTCCAACCTCTCAGAGAGATTTTGATCATCAATTCCAAATCACTTTGAGCAATGGTTGGCCTTCAATGATGATAGTTGGAATTAGAAATTTATAAAAATTTTACAAAAATTGTCAGACTTCAAAGTTTGTTGGAATAAAGGACGTAAGTGTTCTGAATGGTCTAATCCCAAGAAAGACCCCAAATTCATAAAAAAAAATGGAAAATGGTCTTCAACAAGTCATCCTAGACATAGATTTTGCAGACAACTAAGGTCTTATATTATCCATAACATGGTTGGTCCAAATGTTTTCTACTTCAACCAATTGGACGGTGAAAAGTTGAAATATGCCAATGAAAGGGAAACTCAAATTTCTCCTCAATGATGACATATGATGGCCATGGGGCATCCATTGTAACATAAATCTTTCTAATCCTTCTCTTTTGTATTTTACTTTCATGTATTTACTTCTTCCTTCTATATTACTTCACTTTATTCTTTTGCACTTTCCTTGTATATAAGAGTAATATATTGTGCAACTTTATTTTATTGTTGGTTTCTATATACATGTGTGGCTGATGTTATTTTGGTGAGACACTTGTTCGATGTTGTGCATATTACAGATTCTAGATTTCTTGTATGCTTTCCGTTCCTCAATATCAAGAACACGCCCCCGTATGGAGCCAACGTTACCCTCCAAGTTGCACTAGGATGGAATTAAATTTGAGCCGCCAAATATTGAACAAAGGCTTGTTCAAAACCAGAGTTCAGAAGTCCATTTGGGAATTATGGCCCATTTTCTTCTTCTTCTTCTTCCCTCATTTTCCATAACTCCATGGGGAATTATATTAAGATGAACTAGAATGATGAACTTTGTAAAATTCTTAGCCCCATAAGACTTGGTCATTAGTACATTACTCTAGAGTGTTTTTCTTACTTTTTATTTATATCTTGCTGCTTTACAAGGGAGTTATAATTTTTAAGTTTTTTCACACAATATCCTCCAAAGCTAGAGTATGTCCTAGAAACTAGGCCTTGGTGTTTTATTTAAGTCTAGTGTCTAATATGTATTACCATTCTAGTCATCACTCTAGAGTCTTATGGAAATGCACTAAGTCCTCCTTAGTATTTTTTCATGTTTTCAACAAATAAAAAAAATTCCCGCAAAATGGGATATTTTATTGTAATTTATGTATAAGTTAAACAAGTGGTACTAGAAGACATCACATGCCTTGGGGGTATTCATTCTCTTGCTTAGAATACCAAATTTACCTATGTACCCCCTTTGTGAGTGAAAATAGTGATTTTTAATCACTGAAGGTCAATTTCTCTCACAAAAGGGAAATAAAAGACAAAAAAAGACAAAAACTTAGCAAATGCTATTTTTTGGGAAACATGTCGGAGACATGTTTTGAGTCAACTCACCCTCTCTTTGATTTCATTGAGCCTTTTGGGCACATAAAATGAAGTTAAGAGTGAGTTAGAGCTTGATATGTGCCAGGCCACTTGTGTTGGGATCACTTTCCAAGCAAGAGGTGTGTCCCTCTCTCAAGAGGTGGCGCCCACTTGGAGAAAGGTGCCTACCTCTTGAGTGGTTGCGACCTCCCTCACCTTCCATCCTTCACATGTGGAATTCTCTTGGATTTTATGGAGACGTGGCAACCTTTCATCACACAAATGTCCTCACTCTCTCCAAGTGGTGTGCCCCCCTTCCTTTGGATCTTCCTCCATTGTATTATATATGCAAGGCTTCTCTCCCATTGTAAACTAGTTGGAGTAGGGGAGAAACGCTTGTGGTTGTAACACTATTGTACTATCATTTCATTTGGAATAAAAATATTTGGAGGCTATATTGATGTAATGCTCTTCATGTGTGGATCTTCTATTTCAATATATTCAAATTTGTGAGGTGATGTTGTTTTGATTTTTTTTTTTCAATTGTTAATGTAGAAATGATCTATTAAACTAGTTTATCTTTCTAGATCGTTTTGTCATCCCTTGAATAACAAGATTTATTAAGATAGTTTGCATTCTTAAATTTTGTCATTACTCACATTTGCAGTTAGAGATTTGCGTGTTAATTTAGTTTAATTGCATGCTATATAGATTTCATATGTAGGAAGCACCATAATTTAACAATTTGTTGCAAGTGTTTGAATCTTACAGGTCCTCATAGCTTGGAGAGGAGGTTGAGCTAGGTTTCATATTCCTCACACTTCAAGATATATAAAAAGGCATAGCCCCTCTATGTTCCATCGAGAAAAATCCATTTTCCCAAAGATTCCAAAAGACAAGCACCTTCTTTCTATCTCTTTCTCAATAAACTCAAAGATTTCTTGGTTACCTTTTCTTGCATGCAAGTAGATCTAGTTCCTTTTCAAAAAAATAATACATAGATTTTTACTTATGCATGCATGAATTATAGATCTAGATTGCATATTAATTTGGCTATCTTCAAAGATCTAGATCTACCATAAAAGTTCAGTTTTAGCAAGTTTTATTTTAAATCTTTCAAGGCTAAAAGGAGGTCTATTTTTTAAGTGCTTTAAAGATAAGTTTGAAAATACTAATGCCACTTTACTTGTTTTTTTATGACAAGAAGAAAAGACACTAAGAAGGTGTTATAAAAATAGGATCATGGAGCAATAAAATAAAACAAATACGGAAATAAAACACAGAAGATACACAATACAATACAGACACCGATATGCGTGGTTCACCCAGTGTGGGCTACGTCCACCAAAGAAATTGCCAGGTCCTTCCTTTATTATTATCCAGCAATCGAAGGGATACAACCTACAACAAACTCGTTGTAAATTCCTCTTCTCTCTCTCACAACATCCTATCTCAGAATACAATATTCGCTATCATGCATAGTCGCAATACATTTCCTTCATAATAGAGGGTTTCCTTCTAGGGAAAAAACACCTAACATAATTTCTACCGTTAGATCTGCTACCTTATAATGAATGGTCCAGATTTACAATGAAATTACAACATACATTTACAAGGCAATTTTTCCTTCGGGGGCTTCACCCCCAAACCCCCCATCCGGGGGGATAGCCCCCCCTAAACCCCGCAGAGGGGGTAAACCGCCTCTGCACTCCCCTGCGTGGAAGAGTGTACATACTTTTGGGGTGTAAATACTTCATGGGGTATAAACACGGCTAAAAACAAAAGACCATTGAATCAGGAAGATAATCAGGCTCCACAACCAACAATCTCCCACTTGGAGACTGATCTCAACAACTCCACCGTTGTTGTATATGTTGGAATATTAACCTTCTTGAACTTGGAAAATTTCTCATCTTCATCTTCATTCTTGAAGACCAACTGAAACTGAGAAGGAACTCAGTTTCTCCCTAGTTACTCTCTTTGTTAACATGTCTGCAGGATTTTGGCTAGTGTGTATCTTTTCCAAATTCAAATGTCCATCTTCCAAGGAAAATCGTATGAAGTGGTACCTCAATTGTATATTAGTAGTCTTCGAATGGAAGGATGAGTTCTTTGCAAGATGAATGGCACTCTCACTGTCACAATACAACCTGCTATTCTCCTGCTTCTTTACCAATTCCTCCATAAACCTCTGTAACCAAATCATCTCTTTACTAGCCTCTGTAGCAGCAACATACTCTGC
>JZKD02S0740976.1:53789-64809 GCA_000966675.3 Picea glauca
TATGGTTGCATATCTGATATATTTATGTTATATTACTGGATATACGCGATATCTCTGTGCATTTCTTTATTATATCTCCGCTCTCATTTCGTGCCGAAAATAATCCGGATCAATTTTTCTATTCTTCCTCTCTCTCTGAACATTGTCATGGTATCAGAGTAGGCATAAGCCTCTTCATATATTGGAGAGCACAGTTGTAGTTTGGTTCCAAAGTAGAAAAATGCCCAAGGAATTGGGCCAATAGATGTGAAGAAGCTCATGCCCTTGGAGAAAAATGTCATTCACCCATCCATATTGTGCACCGAATGAGAAGATCCTCTTTCTGCATCTCTACCTCTTCTCATGAATTTTGTCAAGACCTTGGTACAATCAAGCATCTAGATGAAGTATGAATTATTATAAGTGGTGATTTGATTGTGTTAATCTAAATTGTTTAAACACATACAATTAGAAACCCATTAAAGAGTGTTGAACCCAGAAACAAAATATCTGATCTGAGTTGTTTGGGCTGCATGGAAAAATGCTACCTTAGACCATGGATAAACAATAGTTGATGCATACCCTCACCCACTCCCTGGGTCCTGCACGACCTTCTGGTCTAAGGATCGATGACTTTGGGAATTGAATCAACTCAAAGGCTCTCTCTGATCCCTCAAATTCACTATATAGGACTTAAAATCATCTTCTTGAAAGAGAAATCTACTTTTCAGGGGTCCCCGAGCAATAACAAAGCCTCTTTGAGAACTGTGGGTCAAACCTCCAGTCTCCAAATAATTTGGGAATTTGGAGCTATCAAGCTTCAAGAGTCCCAATTGAACATGAATCCAAATCTTTCAAACACTGAAGTGATGGAGCATCGAACCACAGTAGGTATCGATGACTCACAACACCCTCTCAAATCTATGATGGAAATCAATTTTAGAAATCTAGTCTTCGGTAAATTACTCTCTCTAACACACAGTGCTCCTGGAGTGCAGAACTAGCAGAGGTAGATTGGGAGGCTCCTGTTCTCTTACCAGATCAACGATCAAAATTCACTTCAAATCTCATGGCTTCAGGAATTTTGGAAGCACCGCACCACAGTTCTCCCGAAGTGTCGGACTAGCGAACTTGCGAAGGACCCAAATCGACGACCACCGCACTCTGTCAAATGGATTTCCCAGATATATTTCAAGCTTCAGGGGTCCAGGTGCGTGCGCAATGAAAAACCTTATATCTCCTGAATACGTGAAACACCGAAGGACCTCTCCTTTCTCCAAGTGTCCTCCTTTAGATCAATGACTAGGATGAATCCCGTAGTTCGAGACTTCGAGAATCCTTACTTCAAGAAATATTTTGCTCCTTTCCTCCAAAGTACTATTTATATGGACTTTCGGATATACTACCACGTGTCCTCCTCTGATCGATGGTTCAGATCAACTACAGTCTTCGGGGCTCTAGAGGGATCAAACACTTCTTCCCTCTATTCTCCCAAACTTCTGGTCTTCCAAATTTGACGATTTGTTGACACGTGTCCTTTGGCATTAGATAGTTTCAACTAGCTTCAACCTTCGAGACTTTGGGGATACTGATTCTTCCACGCTCTATACTCCAATCTCACGAATGTGCAAAGTCTGAAGGACTTCAAAGGTTAAACCTTGTGCAACTTCTCCAGATCTAATGGTTTTCATATCTCCTATAGTTTCCTGAATGGATCTCATTCGTTCAACCCTTAAAACAAACAAACTTCCCCCTCCTTAAGGATTTCGACACTATCCTTTTTGAGCTTTGATATTTGAAGTATTTCAGACCTATGGCGCACTCCTTGCGTCCTTTGAAATTACATATTTTTTCTGAAAATCTCCCTACTCACTCCTTGTGTTTGTCCTCTCTAAAATTTATTCAACACTTATACTAAGTGTTGGCTTGACGCACACCTTGCACGATTTTTATGCAAACTCTTCTCTCCACCAAGAGAGTGTGCACTCCTTGCAATTCCATTGTAAAATTTCATGCTACCTATTCTAAGCTTCTAAGTCAAATCTTGACTTAGCCTTTGCACTCCTTGCAGACCCTATGCACTCCTTGCACCAAAACTCTCAGAAGAGAAACAATTGAAACTTATAGAAACATCAAAGGTTCCCATACTTAACCATAAAAATCATACTCATGCATATAAAATGCATAAAACACATAAAATAGAAAGAAACATCACATGTACTCACTGAAATCAGATGATACAACAACACAGATTTGGAATCAAACCTCTCTACTTGTATTACTTCAACAGAATATGTACATGGACTCATATATCTCTCTGCATCTCTCTACAATGACTAGCAACGATAACAATAACATTCAACAGGCTCATTTGGGCATTAATTACATATATTTATACACAGAGAGGCTTCTTGAGCCTTCCTTCTGACTACCTTAGTGCTATCCTATCATAGTTGATACATTCATCTACTAAGGAATATTACACTGAATGAAAATTACACCCAGATACGATTCAATGCTCAACATCTGTACAATATTATCTTTCATTAAAGAAAAATACAGTCTCCTATATTGCTTAGATTAATTCCAGCCTCAAAATATTAAACAACCTTAATTATAAAGCCTTCAAAACATCAAATGATGTGCTCTACTCATAATTCAAAAATAATTTAAAATGTGTGCAGTGGTTGCTGAGTTGTCCTCCACTCATCCTCTTTAATTGTTGATGGCGATCCTCCTGCATCATACTCCTCTAGAAAAAATTATTCATGGGCTCCTATCCATGAGCTCCTATACTATTTTTCCATGCTTTTGAATATCAGGTTCAATTACCCAACTAGCATCCTAGGTTGGGTGATCCTTTCACTTCACCAGTTACTCAAAATAAGTCTTTCTCCTGGTCTTCTTACCAATCCTCTGATCTATAATTTCCTCCATTTGTGGATTTTCTGTTGTGGGAATCTTCTTTTCTCACTAGATCTCCTTATGACCATCTATCCTCTTTGTATTATTCATCCTATAAGGGTATAGGTCTGAAACATTGAATATGGGTGATATTCCCACATTTTCTGATAGCTCAATCTCATAAGCATTTGCAACAAACTTTTTGAGGATTTTACATGGTCCTATTTTCTTCATCTTTAATTTGTGATATGTTCCCCTTGGGAACCTTTCCTTTCTCAAGTGTGCTAAAAATTGATCTTCAACTTCAAAATGAACCTCTCTCCTTTTCTGATCAATTCGACTCTTATACTTCTGACTGTTATCCTATAGCTGTCCCTTTATCCGATCATGAATATTCTGCATCTCTACAACAAAGTCTTTTGCTCTTGAACTTCATAACTCATCATGTCTCAAATTTCTCAACTCTGAAATTCCGCTCGGATGCATTCCATACACTATTTGAAATGGGATTTTTCCAGTGCTTCAGTTCGGAGAATCATTGTAAGAAAACTCTACCTAGGGAATAATTTGATTCCATTGACTATGATGTTCAGTGACCAAAATTCTAAACAAATTTCCTAAACTCTGATTTACCACCTCAGTCAGTCAGTCTGTTTGAGGGTGATATGTTGAATTGAAGGATATATTTGTCCCCAACTTTTTACATAGAGTTCTCCAAAAGTGTCCTACGAACTTGGCATCTCTGTATGAGAATATACTTCTTGGAAATCCATTCAATCTCACAAATTCCTTTAAAATGGAGATCATATGAAAATTCAACACATTCGTCTTGATAGTTTTCAGTTCAACACGTTTCTCTATAATGGGGACACTTATTTGTAATTATGGGTTCTGCACTTTTGAGGCTGTCTTGAATCCCTACAAAACATCTAGGTGGATATTGGTGGGTGCCCATCTAGTCCAACTGGCCTATTTTGGAATTTTTCATCTCAGTACATCTTTTTGTACTTCTGGGGCTATTTTGAGGCCATAAACAACATTTTTTGGGCTTTCCAAAATCAAATTGTTGAGAAAGTCAGAGTTTGATGACCTATGTGTAGTTCTCTAAAATACCTTTCTATCAGGCGATCACACACCTAAAACGAAGATCATATGAAAAAGTTACGACCTCAAGAAGTTGATGTACTAACTTACCCCAATGGGGCCCACATGACTTTTGGCACTTCATATCCCAGGGTTAGGTTTTTGGATGTCTAGGATTTTGGAATTCATGTTTATTGTAAAACTCCCTTCAGAGCCTCATTGTATTCATCTTCTTGCGAATGCGCATATCTATCACACCTCTTCTTAGAGATAAAGTTGCCACCATTCTAACGAGTCTTGCACTTTGTATTTTTACAGTCTCTCTACATTTTTTTCATTAATAGAAATAATTTATTGTTGTATTTATTTTTTTCTGTAAATATTTATGTGTATTTCATTGTAATATATCTTCTTTCATTTCGTGCCGAAAATAATCTGGATCACTGGTATTAGAGCAGGTTGTTCTTGATCGTTTTTTAGTGCATGTCCCCGACGAGGTTTGGGTATAACAAGTTGGGTATCGAGCTTGTCTCTCTTGAGGATAATAACTCTTGCATGCCCAGGACACCCTCCATGGTGGAAGAAAAGAAAAATGATGGAGTAGAATATTCTATTAACGTGTTTCTTGAGCAATCTCTCACGCGAGAGAGGGACGCAATGATGGAGAATTTTTCCCACGGACTTCAAAGCCTTCCAATAGAAACAAACACATCTTCATCAAGTGACCACTTTGGAGGAACTTCTCCCTTCAAGGTACAAGTTAACTTTTGATATTCCCGTATTTGAAGGTCAGATACATGTGTATTCCCTAGCAACATGGTTAAATATGCTAGAAGGTTATTTCTCTATTCACAATTTTTTCGACAAGGGAAAGATCACCTTCTCACTCCTAAAGGCTCTCTGCCATGTCAAAAATTGGTGGGAAAATTATTGGGAGGAAAGTTCCACAGAGGAATCTAGAATATATTGGGCTGAGCCCACTTGGGATTTTTTTGTGGATGCGATCAAGGAACAATATTACCTTGCTAATAACTATGAATATGAGTACATGAGATGGACCGCATTGTGACAAGAGAAGGGCCAAACAGTGTCAGAGTTTACAAATAATTTCCATACCTTGCGTACCAAGATGGGTATCAAAGATTTCGAGGGACTTCAAGTTCTAAAATACTATGGGGATATGCATAGGTACATCTTAACTGAAATGGATTTCCTAAAAATCTCATCACTCGGAGTTTCCTATCGATATGTTGTAAAAATCGAGCAAAAAATTGGGCACCAGAACAAACGAGAGTTCGGGTCTGCAAATCCACAACAACCAAAGAACGATAAATATGGACCTAACTAAGAACCTCTCGACAACCATTTCAAGACACATGAAAAGAAGGGCAAGGGAAAGATGAAGAATGACACTATGAAGTGGTGTGACTTCCACAAAATCCCATGGCACAACACTAATGAATGTCGCTCAAAATAGCCATTGGTGGCCGAGATCAAATACAAGGAGCTGAACCTTGATTTAAAATGTGATCCAAAAAATAATGAAAAAAGAAAGGTCATTAACAGAGACCCCACTACTGTTTTTGAAACTAAAAAAATTCAACCAAAAGAACCAGCAGATCCTAAAGAGGGGGAGTTCCTATTCCATTCACATATGTTGGTGAAGGGGACCGCATTACATTTCATTGTTTATAGCGAAACCCAGAAGAAACTCATCTTAGCCGAGGCCATCAAATAGTTGGGGTTGTTGACAACACCACACCTGCAACCATACAACATTGGGTGGCTTATCTAGGGATGAGATATCTGTTTCAACCAACAATTCCTCCTATCCTATGGCATCCATACCTTCAAGGATGAGGTGGTATGTGATGTTTCCCCTCTTGATGTCTGTGATGTTGTTTTGGGCCAATCATATATGTGGAAACATCATGTTGTTTATGAGTCTTGACCCAGTAGTTTCATTATTACTCTAGGGGGTCAGCTCTATAAGATACCGGAGGTATTTTCGACTATTGTTCCACCAAAACAGTGCCACAAGCTAATATCTCATACTTCAAAATTCAACCTCTTCACAATCTGTTCAAAGGATGCACATAAGGCCACTGCAACCATTGCATCCTCAACACCTTCTAGCCAACAGATGAAGATTGCAGAAGAGAAAGAATATATTTTTTCTAAACCTACGATGGTTCCTATAGAATGTCCTGTCAAGCCCAGAGACAATAGTTTGGTGGAACAGATTCAACCCCACGAGCAAGAGGTTCATGACAACCTTCCACATACCAAGTAATGCAACTTTTCCAACAAGGCACGTAGCCCACCAAGATTTAGATTCAAAAAATGCTTTCCTGTATTCCCTTAACACTCAATGAAATGGGGACCATTTCTTCTTAAGGGGGGAGGACTGATCCAGGTGGATATTGGTGGCCACCCACCTGTTCCAAATTCCAACTAGCTCATCTTGACATTTTTCAGTTCAACACGTTTCTTTGTCATGGGACACTTCTTTGTAATTATGGGTTCTAAACTTTGTATTATGTCTTTAATCCCTACACAACATCTAGGTGGATATTGGTGGCCTCCCATCTAGTCCAACTGACATATTTTGGCATTTTTCATCTCAGTACATCTTTATGTACTTCTGGGGTGGTTTTGAGGCCCTAAACAACATTTTCTTGGCTTTCCACAGTCAAACTATTGACAAAGTCAAAGTTTGATGGCATAATATGTATTTATCGAAAATACATTTCCAGCGGGCTATCACACACTCAAAACGAAGATCGTATGCAAAAGTTACAACCCAGGGAAGTTGATCATATGCAAAAGTTACGACCCCACATGGCTTTTGAAACGTCATCTCCTAGGGTAAGGTTTTTGGATGTCTAGGGTTTTGGAATTCATGTTTATTGTAAAAAGGCTTTGAGAGCCTCATTTTATTCATGTTCTTGCGAATGAGCATAGATGTCACATCTCTTCTTAGAGATAAATCTTCCACCATTCTAGCGAGTTTTGCACTCTTTATTTTTACAGTCTTTGTACATTTCTTTCATTAATAGAGATCATGTATTGTTGTATTTCTTAGTTTCTGGCAATATTTATGTGTATTTCGTTGTAATATCTTTGCTTTCATTACGTTCTAATAATGTGTAGTTCTCGCCCCTGATGGGGTGCCATGTGGGAAACTTGGGCACGTGGAGGCGCAGCCTGGGCACGTGGAGGTGCCAACGGGAACGCCATTAATGGAGGCCCCTCCTCCTGGCTGCAGGCAGTTAATAGGAGCCCTTGCCTCCATAGACACTGAATGATGATGGAGCTCCTCGCGCGTGGACTAGGAACGGATGGCCAAAGCATTAAGCTCTCGACGTTAATGTTTTTCTCAGCGTTGGGTTATGTTTATTACAGTCACAAGAGTAGCAGACCTCCCACCTTGCATACGAATTTGCCGCAGCTAGCTCAGCACCGCAGAGCAGGAGGTTTCACCCTCACGCTCACCATGCCACGAATTCGGGGTCGGCCTTGACGAGGCGCTGGCTGGTATGCAGCGGATTCATGAAGAAAACGCCACCATAAGTTCACTCGAGCAATTCTCGTGGCCAAGAAAAAACACAGAGGCGGCGCCACCGCTGCACCCTCTCCGCCCCGAACATATGTGGAGGAGGACATGTCTATCACGCTCCCTGCTGATTTTTCTGAGAGTCGGATGTTTTTTGTTCCGGACAACTGGGATCCTCTGACGTGCTTCAAGCACCCACCAATTGCTCCCAATTTGGGCAATTCTCCACAGCCAGCCACCACTCAGAGTGAAATCTACGCGGCCTGTGTGGTGGAGGAGGAGCCACCGGACTTCACTACTGGGAAGCAGGAGCACGGGACGCCGCTGGATTGTGGGACAAGGGGACCGGAGCTGAGCCGAGATGGAATGGATCCAGAAAGAAACTTGCCACCTTCATCGTCGTTGCTGCATCCCGAACACCTCAAGCTGATATTCGAAGTGCGCAGCCTTGTGGATGATCGGGTCTTCCAAGCCATGAGAGTCAGCCAACGCTTGGATATGCTGTACGCGGCCTACTCCAAAGCTACTCCATGACGCCAATGTCCCACTTGCGCGCAACCCTTCGTTCTCCCCGGCAATGGCGGCAATTTCGACTGAATAGGTTCTGGTTTTCATAGTTTTTATGCTCTTTCCTATTACTATGTACCAGAGCTGTAGCTCTCCCATTCCTAGTTTAACTTGCTCTAGTCTAGTCTTTCCTGTGCGGCTGAACACATAGAACAAAATCCCTGGTTTCCCTCGGGCAGGGTGGCGAAACTCTATGCCTATTTTTTGCTGTTACAGTGGACAAGCCAACTGTCCTGGTTTCTTCTGTTGGTAGGACAGCTGGCCTATGTATGCCGGTTGTTTGCATTTTTTGCCAGTTTAACACAAAGGTTCTGCTTTTTATTTAAAAAAAATAAAATAATGTGTAGTTCTCGAAAATACCTTTCCAATAGGATATCACACGCCTAAAGCGAATATCATATGCAAAAGTTATGACCATGGGAAGTTGATGTACTAACTTGCCCCAATGGGGCCCACATGACTTTTGGTGCTTCATCTCCTATGGTTAGGTTTTTGGATGTCTATGGTTTTGGAATTCATGTTTATTGTAAAAAGGCCTTCAGAGCTCGATTGTATTCTTCTTCTTGCAAATGAGCATAGTTGTCACATCTGTTCTCAGAGATAAAGTTGCCACCATTCTAGCGAGTCTTGAAATATGTATTTTTATAGTCTTTGTACATTTCTTTCATTAATAGAAATCATGTATTCTTGTATTTCTTTGTTTCTAGCAATATTTATGAGTATTTCGTTGTAATATCTCTACTTTCATTTCATTCCGAAAATAATCTGGATCAACAACCTTGCTTGACTCCAATGTTGCCGTTAATTTATTTCAACCAACTCTTAGAGTTCTTAAACTTGACAATAATGTTATCATACAATATTATTGCAGAAGGTTTCAACTCAAAAGGAATTTTATCTCTTCCAACCTATCCCAAAGGTTTTTACTAGGAACCATGTCAAATATTTTCTAAAGTTAACAAAAAAACAAAAAATATTTGTTTTAGTATTGCATAACTCCTCTACAATGATCCTAAAGGTAACAAGATGGTCCATAATTGAATTATATCTCCTAAACCCGACTTGTCCTTTAACTAGTTTACCGTGACTTTCTAACCATAGGCTAATCTTCTTTTCCAAAATAATTCCATATATATTGACTAAAATCGGGCTAATAATAATAGTCCTATAAATAGAGGGCATGTGTCTATCCCCATTTTTAAAAATAGGAGCAATGAGAATTTACGTTCAGGGTTTAGGGAAGCTCTGCTTGACTGCTAAATTGAAGAGCTTGTGTATGTGAGGGATAAGGATAGGATATGCCTCCCTGATTTAAAAATTTCAACTTGGTAGCCTTCAATGTCCTTAGCTTTCCCATTTGCAAGCCACTTAACCCTGAAATCTATGTCATCCAAAGAAAAAACTTCATCCTTTATAGGGTCAATAAGAATGGTGTCCATGACATTAGGGAACTCATAAATACTTTTAAGGTAGGAATTCCAATCCCTTAAGGGAATCATATTATTTTCTTTAGTATTGTGTATTAGAATTTTCCTCCATAACTTCTTAGGATCAAGCTTAGATATTTGTGAAAGTTGCTCTAGCCTTTTATTGGTATAGTGTATTTTTTTCCCTTTTTATTAGAGATTTGTACATATTGATCTTATTGAGTTTTAAGAACTCATTAGAAGTATCCCTAATGTATTTCCTAGCAATTTTACACTCTTCATCATACCAAGGGTTGGTTATTCTATTATTCTTTTACATGACACCTCGAAATAGAACTTGTTAATAGAAGTGGAAAGGGTAGTACTAAAATTATGATATAGATCTTAAATTACCTTATAAGTTAGGATATGTAATTCACTATTTAGATCCTTTAAGAAAATATCAACTTTAATTTTTTCAAAGAGAAGTTGCCTTTTATTATTAGAATTTTCTTCGATGGAACTCCTATGCATGGAAGAGTTTAAAGTTAGGGTTAAAGGTCTATGATAAGACTGGGGTTCATGGTCATTTAAAAGGTCAACAATTACTATTTGGTTGGAAATGGGGATATCATATATCACATAATCTACACCACTACTACCCATTCCATGAATACAAGTCATTTGGTTGGAGTTTGGTCACTTCAATACTCCATTGCAAATTATAAGGTCTTGAGAGGTGTAGAACTTGACTAGCTCAGTATTAAAAAAATTATGATTTAGGTCTTCAGAGCTTATTTTGTAGCTATTTGCTAAAACAAGGTCCTCATCTAGCCATAAAGGATTATGGTTGGAATCATTGCTTAGAAGAGTAGTTTGTTTAGTTGTAGTCCTAGCATTAATGTTTCATAGCGGGAGGATACTACCTTGATTCATCAAACTATATATATATATATATTTTTTCTAAATTATTAAAGGGACAATCTCTATCTAGATTGTTTTTATTATAAAAAATAGAATTAATAGGTGCAAAATAGAAAATTTCTATCTACATATTCTTTGCATTGATGTTTGACATTTCTATCCAAATGTACTGATTGAGAGCAATGATCTTATGTAGTTGAATGTGGGGAGAAACACTATTTCTAATAAAACATGAAATTCCTTCTATCCCTCTACAGTAGGAAATTTTGTTCCATGCGACCACAAGACAAATCCTTCCACCTTAGACTCTTCATGCTCCCATGTTTCAACTAGACAAATAGTATAATTCTCACCGGGGATTCAACTTATCATAGAACCTTTGCACCATGGAAATCCACAACAATTCCAAAAGAGGATCCAAAGTAATTGTCAATTATGATCTATAATTGTAATATCCATCTATACAAATTTAGACTATAATTGTATTAGTCATTTATACAAGCTTACACTAATAAAGATATTGTGAGTATGTTTCAGCCAAAACCTTGTGCAATTGTTTATTCATTTGTCCTAGTTGGGTTTAGAACCTTTCTATAATGTA
>JZKD02S0740976.1:69077-81173 GCA_000966675.3 Picea glauca
AGGAAGGTTTTAAGGAGATTAATGAATGGTTTAGGAGTGGTTTCCATGTGTTTTCCTTTGATGGCTCTACTTTAGTTATGTTACAACTTGTCCTTACCATAACGAACTGAACCTGATCAAGTCCGCGTCATTCTTTGCACAACTAAACTAACTAACTCCCCTCTGCTTGCCAGAGTAACGAAAAAACAACTTCATGGTTTGGCAGCCGAATAGTTCACTGGACAGTCATAGTTTACTATTGGTTTACTTCATATCTTCTGCATTTAGGGTGGAAGATGTACCTGCTAGGAAGAGTTTAAGACTCTGTCCAGGAAATTAATTAAGGGTCTTACTAACCTCAGCCTCGATGTCTCTTTCTCCTACTCCTCCCAATCTTGATGCGCCATCTTGCCCTAGTGTAAGGTTTTGTACTTACCTTGCTGTAAAGAGTGTATTCGTGCCTCTTAGGTCTTAGCGGTCTCATTTCTTCCTTGTGCCTTCAAAGGAAAGGGGCTCTGTGTTATGCAAAATTCCACAGGGAAAAATATGCCACCTCCGTGAACAACCCTTGGTGCAGTCGACGGTAATACCTGGTAAGTTTCTCTAAGGGACTGTCGTATTTCAGATTCGAACAGAGTTTGTTGTTTTTGGTTGAAACCGAGAAGAATTTGTTTCCTGTACACTTCACTGTGGGTTACAGACTTTCCTTACTCCCGATAGAGTCTATGCATTCTTTTTATTTTAGTAGTGACAGTAGAAAATGTTTTCTTACTATAACCATGAGTCACAAAACCTCTACTTTTGTGAACCTATGTTTCATGTTCACTGTTTGTGTCCCATGGGTCTATTTCTGGTTTAATCCTTTGTTTACCCTATACTTAGCAACTGTAATCTCGAGTGACTCAAAGTAGTTCCGAATAGTTTACACCTTTGTTGTGCTCCAGGAACTAAAGGGTCCAACTGGGTTCTCGACGTATATGTTTCTCCTCCGTGATTGGTGCATAACATTTGTAGGAAGGTAGTGATCTACTGGTAAATTATCCCTCGAGGATGTTAGGTTATCCTCCATGATTAATTTTATTGGTGAAAAGTATCATACCGTTCTTTGCATTCTTTTCTTTGTTCATCAAGGGTTTTTATCAAATAATTCTTGCTCTTCAATTCGCAATGCTATTTTATTTTGTCAAGGAAATTATTTGACATTCTGTATAAAGGGTTTTCTCTGTATTAATGGTGGGGCTCTTACTATTGCGAGGGTACCCACCAAGAGCTCTCAGACCCTTCTCCCCTCAGTTAGGGTTGACTACAAAGCAAAGCATGACAACAAGAGGTGTGACGTTTCGGCCCTAAGTTAAGTGATCTGACAACTATGGTTATCATTATTCCTTTTTGAGTTTATAAGTCAATATTCTACTCTGTAACTTTCTAATGTTTACCGTGATGGCCGAATGCACATGTGCCCACTTCACAGTGCGGGTTTTGGCCTCTATTCATCCTGGCAAAGGTACTCGGGTTCCAAAATATGACCCTTCAACTTGTTTGTGAAACCACAACCTGGAGGTTGTGATTGTGTTTGTAGTTTTTTGATGTTAAGAGTAACCTTTATTCATGCACTGATTCCTTGTATCGGATAACTGAGGGTTTAATCCCATTTTTGTTTATCAAAGTTCCAATTTAAGGATCTCTCTCTCTCTCTCTCTCTCTCTCTATATATATATATATATATATATATAAGCATGATGTGGGTGGCTTGTTAATGAAATTCTTGTTTTCTTTTTGTTTAAAAGAAATATTTACCCCAACGGAATCATTAATAGAGGTCTCGCATCTTCAGACTCTGCGTATTCATATGTGTTTGTTTTTGATCGACTGCTTCTTCAACAAGGATTGCATTACTCTGTAATTTCTGAGAATGCAAACCGACTTAACAAAAATTATTTGTTTCCTTTCTGCGCACAACATATATAAGATATGTCATACGTTATTAATGTAGTAGCGAGTTTATCTATCTATTTTCCCGTAGTATTATGCTAGTATGATTATATCGTCCAAAAAATTAGGGTGGTCTTACTCCTTCGATTACGTTCGTCCCCATATGCTTCATCAATTCTCGACTATTTAAGTGGATTTTGTTTACAGTTTGAAACATACATATGCATATATAGCTATGTTCGTGCATTGATATATGTATTCAACTCTATTTAAAGGTTGAGACATATATGTGCATATAATAGTTATGTTTGTTCATTGATGCATATTCGAATCTGTTTCAAATTTTGAAATCATATATGTACATATAATAACTCTGTTTGTTCATTCAACTCTGTTTAAAGTTTGAAACACATATACACATATAATAACCCTGTTCTTTCATTCAAATCTGTTTAAGTTTGAAACATATATACGCATTTAATGGCTCTGTTCGGTCCTTCGACTCTGTTAAAGTTTGAAACATATATATGTATATAATAGCTCTGTTCATTCATTGATACATAATCGATTCTGTTTAAAAAATGATTCTGGAAAATAAATCTGCAATTAAATCATATAGTCTATTCATTGAATTTTGAACAGTCTTTGTCTAGGTTCTTGCATGCATACCAGTGTTAAGGATCCCACTATAACAATAACCAATTCATTCTACAGAGGTAGAATACTGAATATTTAGGTACAGGAAAGACTTACAGCAGTTACACGATCATTAAAAATAGATACTAGAACTCTTTCCGTATAGTGATAACATGTACAATATCTCCAATATAAAATCATTCAGAGAGATAGAGTTTAGAGTACATATCTGAACAAAGATTGCAGAGAAAACAAAGGGAAGAACCACCTTCCTCCCAACCGTAGAACCGAGTAGCCACGATTACTTGCCCGATTCACCCCCTAGCCTGACCATGAGTCCATAAGGGAAAACTTGGAAATCCCTCTGTAGCACTGTCCTTCAATTTAGTCACCTTTTTCTCCTTGCCTCACACCCTTCGAGTGTTCATAATAGCAAGTTAAAAAAAAAACAAAAAACAAATAGACTCTTTTCCCCAACATACTTAGCAACATCCTTCCTCCTCACATATGATTATTTGTAACTTGCCTAGGTCTTTTTCCTTCTTTGAAATTTTCGCAGCTTCCTAAATCCCTGGTTTCCAGGGGCTGCCAATGGCCAAATCATTAATTTTCCACTTGTACAAATCAACCTAGGGGTAGTTCCAACATGTTTCCCACTCATGGAGTCATGGTCAACTACTTTTAACATGGCTGTTCCATTTGTCTTCCTGCAATCAATATAAAATATTTTGTTTTCAAACAAGTGTCATTGTCAAATAGTTAGTTGGGTCAAATGAGTGTCCTACCCAACAATCATAATAATTTATTACAATTAACAAATTCAGATTTCGGAATTGCCATAAATGACAAAATTTTTCCAAATTCGAATTGACTAAAAACAAAATAATTTCCCAGAAATTTAAATTTCCAAATTATTTTATTTTGGGGAATGTCACATCCTTCCCCCCTTCAATAAAACACTGTCCTCAGTGTTCGTTCCTTTCTTGGAACAAGATTGGATGAGATTTCCACAAATCTCCTTCCCATTCCCAAGTGGCCTCCTCAAGACTAAAGTGCTTCCATTGCACCTTTACCTGAGTGATGGCTCTGTTCTGAAGAACTATTTCTCTCCAGTCTAGAATGCATAGGGGTTCCACCTAGAATTCGCCTCCGGGTTCCACCTATACCAAGTTCCAATCAATCATATGAGTAGGTTCGTGAACATATTTTTTTAATAAAGAAACATGAAATACATTATGAATTCTTAGATTTGCTAGAAATGCAAGTTGATAAGCTACGGGTCCAATTCAAGCTAGTATCTTGAAGGGCCCACAGAACCTGGGTGCCATCTTGGCACATTTTCCTAGCTTCCGTGAGCTTTTTCGGGCTTTGACCTTCAAATATACATGGTCTCCCGCTTGAAACTCTATGTGTCTTCTTTTCAGATTTGCATAGCTCTTTTGTCTATCCTGTGCTTCCTTCAAGTTCTATTGTACCTTTCTTACCATGTTCTCCATTTCTTGGAGAATTTCTGGTCCAACCATGAGTCTGTCAGTCGAGTTATCCCAACTAATTGGAGTCGTGCACTTTCTGTCGTACAATACTTCGAAAGGGCTCAACTTTGCTGAAGTTTGGTATCCATTGTTATATGCAAATTCTACCAAGTGTATATAATCCTCCCACTTGTTTGGTTTTGTTCTTACATACATGCGGAGCATATCCTCTATGATTTGGTTTGTCCTTTCGGTTTGTCCATCCATTTTTGGATGATAACTTGTACTGAAATTCAAGTTGCTATTGAGCCCTGCAAACAATTCCTTCCAAAAAGAGGATGTGAATTTTATGTCTCTATCTGAAATCACCATTTTAGGAATACCATGCAGTCTAAAGATTTCTTTCATGAATATTTCAGTGATGTTTATAGCTTTAAAAGTAGACTTTACAAGAATAAAGTGTGCAGACTTACTGAGTTTATCGATTACAACCATGATGGAGTCATTCTGTTTATGAGTTTTAGGCAAACCTGTTATAAAGTTGAGTGATATAGTCTCCCATTTCCATTTTGGTACTGGTAATGGCTGTAAGAGGCCGGCTGGATGATGGTGTTCGGCCTTAACCTGCTGACAATCTTGGCACCTAGCCAAGTATTCCAGTGTTTCTCCCTTCATATTAGGCCAATAAAATAGTTTCCTAAGTGATGTTATCGTTTTCTGGTAACCTGGGTGGCCAGAATACGACTTCTTATGCACTTTGTCCAAGATTGTTAATTTTAACCCTGCTGAATCTGGTATGTAAAGTCTGTTTTTAAATCGCAGCAGCCATTTCTCGTCGATACTTAGATCTGGTTTATCTGAGTTCGCGGTATTGTTTGGTAGTTCTTATGTTATTTTAATATAGTTTTTTTCATCAACACCTGCCGTCCTTATTCTTTCTTCCAGATCACTATCTGCCCTGCTAATATTCATCTCAAATAATCCATGGATTCTTCTACTTAAAGCATCTGCTACTTTGTTTTCCTTTCCCTTGATATGTCTAACCTCGAAGTTGAATTTGCTTAAGAAAGATAACCACCTTGCTTGCCTTGCGTTAAGATCTGGTTGGTTAAATAGATATTTCACCCCGTTGTTGTCCATTAATAATAGGAATCTTCTGCCCATTATGTAGTGTCGCCACATCTTTAAGGCGTGTATTACTTCTGCCAATTCTAAGTCATCAGTGACATAATTTTGCTTGTGTTCTTTTAATTTTTGGGACTCATAACAAATAATGTATCCTTCCTGAGTTAGGATACCACCTAGCCCTTCTTTACTCGCATCGACACATACGGTGAAGTCTTTATCTAGGTCTGCTACTTTCAATATGGGTGTCGTTGTCAATAATTCCTTTAGTTTGTTGAAGCTGTCTTGACATTTCTCTGACCAATTAAACTTGGTTCCTTTCTTTTGTAGTGATGTGATAGGGTAGGCTATCTTGGAAAACCCTTCTATAAACCTATGGTAGTATCTGATGATTCCCATGAACGACCGTATATCTGCTACATATTTAGGTACCGACCATTCCATAATGTATTTCGTCTTTTCCGGGTCAACGACAATGCCCTCTACTGAAATTATATGTCTAAGATATTGTATTTCTTTATGATAGAAGGAACACTTGTTGAAATTGGTGTACAAATTGTGCTTCCTTAACATTTGCAGAACTATTCTTAAGTGTTCCTCATGTTCCTCCTCCGTCTTTGAGTAGACCAGGATATCATCGATGAATACCACCATGAACTTGTCCAAGTACTCATTGAAAATACTATTCATTAGGCACATAAACGTGGCTAGGGAATTAGTGAGTCCGAAAGGGATGAATACAAACTCGTAGTGTCCATATCTTGTTTGAAATGATGTTTTGTTTATGTCCTCATCTTTTATCCAAACTTGATGATAACCAGATCATAAATCCAATTTTGAAAAGATCTTGGCCCTCCCTACTTGATCGAACAGATCATTTATCCTTGGTAAGGGATATTTATTCTTAATAGTCATTTTGTTCAATTGTCTATAATCGATACATAATCTTAGAGTACCGTCCTTCTTTTTCACAAAGAGGACTGGTGCTCCCCAAGGTGAGACACTTGGTCTGATATACTCTTTGTCCAACAATTCTTGTAGTTGTATTTTTAATTTTGTCAGTTCTGGTAGACTCATCCGGTAAGGTGCCTTTGAGATAGGGGCAGAACTGGGTAATAGATCTATGGAGAAGTCTATTTCCCTTCTAGGGGGTAATTCTGGTATCTCATCCACAAACATGTCTTTGAAATCACATAGGAAAACAAAGTCTTTCAACTTTGGCTTATCCTTCTTTTCTGCTAAACTCATCACTTGGATGGCATAAACTTGACATCCTTTTCTCACACATTTCTTTATTTGCATCGCTGAAATTTGTCTGACTGATACCGATTTTGGTATACCATGGGCTGTTTTGGTGGTGCCAGAATCATCTTTATAGCTAAGTATCTTTGTATAACAATTTAATATTGCTTTGTGTCGTTCCAACCAGTCCATCCCAATAATCATATCGTAAGATCCTAGTGGTAGGATGTTCAGATCGGTTCTTATAGTTTGACCATCTAGGCTGAATTCAAAATCCAAAATATAGTCGATTACTTTCCTTTTTGTACTTGTCGCTAGTTGCACAAGCCATGATTTTGTGTGCTTCAGTCTCTTAAGTTTATTTGACTCTACTACCTTCGGAGTAATATAACTTAATGTTGCTCTGGGGTCAATTAAAATAGAAATTCGAGTGTCATGGATTTTACCTTCGACTTCTACCATTGAGGATTGGTGGTCAGCTTGTCGTCCATCGATGGCTGCATTTATCCGATGTAGGCTCCTACCCACGTCTCCCACTGTTGAGGCTTCTTGCAGGTTATGAACAACAGTTCTGTTTGTTGAACTCAAACGTGGGCAGTTCCTCCTGAGATGAGGCTCTCCGCATTCCCAACACTTTAATGGCTCATGAGAGTTGTCCCCAAACCTCCCCGTTCCCAGGTTTACCGGCTTTCCGCTTCCTTGCATATTCGAAAGATTGGAGTGAAATTCCTTTCTCGAAAAACTCTTTGCTGTATTCTGATAAGGAGCTAGCTGGTACCCCTTCTTCTGCTGGTTCATTCAATCCTATTTCTTATCCTTCCAAGCTTTTGGAAACTCTACTCGCTGTTTATATTGGTCATAGCACATTCACACTTTTCTGAATACTTTGCTTAAGGATTTGGGGTTGTCAAACTCAATTATGTCCCTGTAGGACTGTGGTAGACAGCTTAGAAATCATTGAATTTTTACTTTATCCTCCCAGATGTATGGTACGAACCTTAGCAGATCCAGAAATTTATTTATAAGGTCCTCCATTGTCATATGTCCGAGTCATAACTCGTAAAATTATTTTGTCTTCCTTTCGTAGTAATTTTTAGAAAGATATTGTTTCTTGAAATACTTCTTAAAGTCAGACCATTCCAACTGTTTCTCCTTTAGGCCCTTGGCCAATTTCAAATCTTGCCACCAAATACTGGCCTTCCCTTTTAGATTGTAGATGGCCATCCTGACCTTCATGTTGCTGGAATAGTTGTAGATTTGGAAATACTTTTTGATGTCCAACAACCATGCCTCTTCTTCTTCCCCTGTCCCAGATTCCCCATCAAAGATAGCGGGTTTAATATTTTTAAATTCTCCTTCAAGGTGGTCTACTTGTTTTCTTTTTCTGTCAGTTTTAGTTCCATCTTCAGCTGGAGGTGTCCCTTTAGACGAACTGTCTCCTTTTTCTGTTTCTAGCCCTGAGTTCTTGGAGGCTCTCTTGCTGACTTCTTCATCGTTATTATTGTCTTTTGGGATTTTCTAGGTCACTATACTGCGCAACAGGACTTCGTTTATCTCTTGCTGTTCTTGCTGTGCCTTATTCAATTTTTCATTTTCATCTTTAGAGATCTGTAACTCAACAATCAGGTTCCTCATTGTTTCCAACACTTCTGTGGGTGAGCTTCCGTCACTATTCTACCTTGTATCTCCAGGAGGTCCTTGCCGTGGATTTTCTTCTATCCTGTTTTCTGCATTGTCTCGAGATGCCATACTTATTCACCAAAACAGAGAAAGTTTTCTGTTTGTAACCACATAATTTATTAGTTTTTTTTTGTTTTTGGAAAAACAATTATATACTAAGCACTATAGTGGTCCTGTTCAGGTCCAGTGTTGTAACTTTCGCTCTGATACCATATGTAATGAACCTCAAAATGCTCATAATTTTTTTTTTTTCGTGGTACATTATTTGCTACTTAACTTCGTTTAATCCACTCATGCACCAGGTACTTACACTTTGTTTTTGCTTGCATGACCTTATGACATACTAGCTCAATACTCTTGGCTTAAGCTTAATACTCTTGGATTAATACCTTACAAAAATTGAATGCAAGTATATTCTAATTCTTACTTTATTATAAGGGCTTTATTATAATGCCCGCACCTACCTATACACTAGGATTGAAATTTCAATACTTTATTATAAGGGATTTATTATACTGCCTACACCTACCTATACGCTAGGATGGGAATTTCAGTCCCTTTGTTTTTAATAGAATCGAACTATTGTACTTTATAAATTTATGTCTTAGGTTTTAAATGCTTATACACTACCTAACTGTGTCAACATCAGTCTTCAAGTCCTAATTGTGGTACGTGACAGGAAGGTTTTAAGGAGATTAATGAATGGTTTAGGAGTGGTTTCCATGTGTTTTCCTTTGATGGCTCTACTTTAGTTATGTTACAACTTGTCCTTACCATAATGAACTAAACCCGATCAAGTCCGCGTCATTCTCTGCACAACTAAACTAACTAACTCCCCTCCACTTGCCAGAGTAACGAAAAAACAACTTCATGGTTTGGCAGCCGACTAGTTCACTCGACAGTCATAGTTTTACTGTTGGTTTACTTCATGTATTCTGGATTTAGGGTGGTATATGTACCTGTCAGGAGGAGTTTAAGACTCTGTCCGGGAAATTAATTAAGGGTCCTACTAACCTCAGCCCCAATGTCTCTTTCTCCTGCTCCTCCCAATATTGATGTGCTAGTTTTCCCTAATGTAAGGTTTTGTACTTCCCCTGCTGTAAAGAGTGTATTCGTGCCTCTTAGGTCTTGGCGGTCTCATTTCTTCCTTGTGCCTTCGAAGGAAAGGGGCTCTGTGTTATGCAAACTTCCACAGGGAAAAATATGCCGCCTCTGTGAGCAACCCTTGGTACAGTCGACGATAATGCTTGGTAAGTTTCTCTAAGGGACTGTCATATTTCAGATTCGAACAGAGTTTGTTATTTTTGGTTGAAACCAAGAAGAATTTGTTTCCTGTACACTTCACTGTGGGTTACATACTTTCCTTACTCCCGATAGAGTCTATGCATTCTTTTTATTTTAGTAGTGACAGTAGAAAAGGTTTTCTTACTATAACCGTGAGTCACAAAACCTCTACTTCTATGAACCTATGTTTCGTGTTCACTGTTTGTGTCCCGTGGGTCTATTTTCGGTTTAATCCTTTATTTACCCTATACTTAGCAACTATAATCTGGAGTGACTCAGAGTAGTTCTAAATAATTTACACCTTCGTCGTGCTCCAGGAACTAAAGGGTCCAACTGGGTTCTTGACGTATATGTTTCTCTTCCGTGACTCGTGCATAACATTTGTAGGAAGGTAGTGATCTACTGGTAAATTATCCCTTGAGGATGTTAGGTTATTCTCCACAATTACTTTTATTGGTGAAAAGTATGATACCATTCTTTTCATTCTTTTCTTTGTTCGTCAAGGGTTTTTATCAAATAATTCTTTCTCTTGAATTCATAATGCTATTTTATTTTGTCAAGGAAATTATTTGACATTCTGTATAAAGGGTTTTCTCTGTATTAATGGTTGGGATCTTACTGTTGCGAGGGTACCCACCAGGAGCTCCCGGACCCTTCTCCCCTCGGTCAAGGTTGACTACGAAGAAAAGCATGGCAACAAGAGGTGTGGCATTTTGGCCCTAAGCTAAGTGATCCGACAACTATGGTTATCATTATTCCTTTTTGAGTTTATAAGTCAAGATTCTACTCTATAACTTTCTAATGTTTACCATGATGGACGAATGCAGGTGTGCCCACTTCATAGTGCGGGTTCTGGCCTCTGTTCATCCTAGCAAAGGTACTCAGTTTCAAAAATATGACCCTTCAACTTGTTTCTGAAACCACGACTTGGAGGTCACGATTCTGTTTGTAGTTTTCTCATGTTAAGAGTAACCTTTATTCATGCACCGATTCCCTATATCAGATAACTGAGGGTTTAATCCCGTTTTTGTTTATCAAAGTTCCAATTTAAGGATATATATATATATATATATAAGCATGATGTGGGTGGATTGTGAATGAAATTCTTGTTTTCTTTTTGTTTAAAAGAATTATTTACCCCAACATAATCGTTAATAGAGGTCTCACATATTCGGACTCTGTGTATTCGTATGTGTTTGTTTTTGATTGGCTACTTCTTCAACAAGGATTGCATTACTCTATAATTTCTGAGAATGCAAAGTGACTTAAAAAAAATGCTTTGTTTCCTTTCTACGCACAACATATATAAGATATGTCATACGTTATTAATGTAGTGGTGAGTTTATCAATCTTTTTTCTCATAGTATTATCCTAGTATGATTATATCGTCCAAAAAATTAGGGTGGTCTTACTCCTTGGATTACTTTCGTCCCTATATGCTTCATCAATTCTTGATTGTTTAAGTGGATTCTGTTTATAGTTTGAAACATACATATGCATATATAGCTCTGTTCATTCATTGATATATATATTCGACTCTGTTTAAAGGTTGAGACATATATGTGCATATAATAGTTATGTTCGTTCATTGATGCATATTCGACTCTATTTTAAAGTTTGAAATCATATATGTACATATAATAGCTTTGTTCGTTCATTCGACTCTGTTTAAAGTTTGAAACACATATACGCATAAAATAGCCCTGTTCTTTCATTCGACTCTATTTAAGTTTGAAACATATATACACATATAATGGCTCTCTTCGTTCCTTCCACTCTGTTAAAGTTTGAAACATATATACATATATAATAGCTCTATTCATTCATTGATACATAATTGATTCTCTTTAAAAAATGATTCTAGAAAATAAATCTGCAATTAAATCCTACAGTCTATTCACTGAATTTTTAACAGTCTTTGTCTAGGTTCTTGCATGCATACTAGTGTTAAGGATCCCACTATAACAATAACCAATTCGTTCCACAGAGTTAGAATACTGAATATTTAGGTACAGGAAATACTTACAACAGTTACATGATCTTTAAAAATAGATACTAGAACTCTTTCCATATAGCGATAACATGTACAGTATCTCCAATATAAAATCATTCAGACAGATAGAGTTTAGAGTACATATCTAAACTAAGCTTGCAGAGAAAACAAAGGGAACAACCAAGTTCCTCCCAACCGTAGAACTGAGGAGCTACGATTACTTTCCCGATTCACCCCCCTAGCCTGACCATGAGTCCATAAGGGAAAACTAGGAAATCCCTTTGCAACACTATCCTTCAATTCAGTCACCTTTTTCTCCTTGCCTTACACCATTCTAGTGTTCATAACAACAAGTGAAAAAAAAAAAAAAAAACCAAATAGACTCTTTTCCCCAGCATACTTAGCAGTGTCCTGCCTCCTCACATATGCTTATTTGTAACTTGCCTAGTTCTTTTTCCTTCTTTGGAATTTTCACAGCTTCCTAAATCCCTAGTTTTCAGGGACTTCAAATGGTAAAATCATTAATTTTCCACTTGTACAAATTAGCCCAAGGGTAGTTCCAACACGTTCCTCACTCATGGAGTCATGGTTAGCTACTTTTAACATGGTTGTTCCATTTGTCTTTCTGCAATCAATATAAATTATTCTGTTTTCAAACAAGTGTCATTGTCAAATAGTTAGTTGGGTCAAATCAGAGTCCTACCCAACAGTCATAATAATTTATTACAGTTAACAAATTCGAATTTCGGAATT
>JZKD02S0740976.1:95312-106329 GCA_000966675.3 Picea glauca
GTTCCCATGAGGATTTCCCTCTTTACTCACTTTATTTTCAGTGTATCTTTTGTATTTGGGTACCTAACATGGCCTCGTTGTCGGGACCCAATCTTTATTTTCACCATAGTGATGTTCACGAAGGGTGTTGGAGTTACTTCAGACACACCTAGGATTTCTTTTTCCTAAGGTTTTTATTTTATTATTAGTCATAATTAGTCTTTATCTAGTCTCCTATATTTTAGGAGAGAATATGCCACCTAGAGAATATTCTCTTTCAGTTCACACTTCAATTTGACTAGTTGACTTGAGTTTAGATGTTGCATTGGGATCATCACCATGAAACATTGGAATCATCACCATGCTAATTCGACATTGCCTTGGTATCATCACTAAAGTGGTGCATTAGCCTTGATTCCTTGAGTTAACTCCTCACTACTTTCTGTTCAGTCAGTTAACTGAAGACTAGTTGACTAGTTAACTCAACTAGGTGGCAGTTCACTCCCGTANTTGTCACAGAACTTTGTACATTGTAAATCAGACCCAAATGTATACATGCTCAGGATGGCTGATTCACTTCTACTTTTAGTTCTGTATGTCGATGATTTGCTGATCACCGGTTACTCGACTTTAGCGATTGTTGCAGTTAAGAGGATTATTCATGATAGGTTTTTGATGACGAACATGGGTCCACTACACTTCTTCCTTGGACTTGTGATCAGTCAGGATGCATCACGCATCAAACTGTCTCAATCCAAGTATGCACGAGATCTCCTTGAGAGATTTCACATGACAGACAACAAGTCTTCTCCGACTCCTTTCCTATCAGGAGTCAAACTTGAGGATGGCGGGGAGACTCCACTGGTTGAAAACACATTGTACAGACAATTAGTGGGGAGCTTGTTGTATCTCACACACTCCAGACTAGACCTCTCATATGCAGTTGACACAGTTTCTAGGTTCATGCAAGAGCCGCATGAGCTACATCGGAAAGCTACAAAGCATATCCTTCGATACGTACAAGGCACCATCACCTTTGGGATTCATTATGCAATAGAATCTACATTAGATCTCATTGGGTTTACTGATTCTGAATGGGATGGCGATAGCACTGATCGCAAGTCCACATCTGGTTACTCACTTAGTCTTAGTTCTGGGCCTATCTGTTGGTCGAGCAAGAAACAAGATTCCATTTCTCTATCTTTAGCCGAGGTAGAGTACAGAGGGGTAGTTAACATAACGATTCAGGATATGTGGCTACAACATTTTCTCACTGAGTTGGGCATTCAGTTTCATCGGCCGATCGTCATCTGGTTTGACAACAAGAGCACTTTGAAGTTCTGCAGAGATCCAGTTTAGAAGCAGCGGAAAAAGCACATCGAGATCCACATGCACTAAATACAGGACTTGGTACACGAGGGGATCATTGACTTACATTTCTATCCTTCAGCAGAACAGACGGTAGACATTTTCACCAAGACCTTCACTGAGAAAAAATTCCATTCTCTACAAGGTCGTCTTGGAGTGAAGGACACAGTTGCCTAGCAACTGTAGTTCTTCTTTTTACATGCATTGTACCTTGAGGAGGGGGGGGGGTGGTTCCCATGAGGATTTCCCTCTTTACTCACTTTATTTTCAGTGTATCTTTTGTACTTGGGTACCTAACATGGCCTCGTTGCCGGGACCCAATCTTTATTTTCACCATAGTGATGTTCACGGGGGGTGTTGGAGTTACTTCAGACACACCTAGGATTTCTTTTTCCTAAGGTTTTTATTTTCTTATTAGTCATAATTAGTCTTTATCCAGTCTCCTATATTTTAGGAGAGAATATGCCACCTGGAGAATATTCTCTTTCAGTTCACACTTCAGTTTGACTAGTTGACTTGAGTTTAGATGTTGCATTGGGATCATCACCATGAAACATTGGAATCATCACCATGCTAATTCGACCTTGCCTTGGTATCATCACTAAAGTGGCGCATTAGCCTTGATTCCTTGAGTTAACTCCTCACTACTTTCTGTTCAGTCAGTTAACTGAAGACTAGTTGACTAGTTAACTCAACTAGGTGGCAGTTCACTCCCGTAACTGCCTGAGAGACTAGAATAGGTGGCAGTTCACTCCCGTAACTGCTGGTGTGTGTCCATATCACTCTAGACCACCACTATGGCAACTTGGTTCACCTCAATTAGAACTCATTGAGTTATACAGAGTATATCATGTGTAAATTATTCATTATTCATAATGGTTAATGAGAATTCTTTCCATTCTTTCTCTCCTTCTTCTTCTTTTTCCAATTCTCTCTACAAATGTGTGTATCATTGTTTATCTAGATATATTCTGTGAAGGTCAACACATTTATAGGTTTCATTATCTTTTTTTACTTTCTAAACATCTTAAGAATCCATAGCCTTCACAATCCAGTAGGTATCTGTCAGCTTGAATTACTTTGTTTCCCTGGTCCTAAAATACTGTAGGCCCTCAATATGGGCCTTGACTTCTTTAACAATGTCTAATTTGAAGGTATTGCGTCATTGACGATGATCCGCTTCCTCAATCTCTTCTGTAGTTTGCTTCTCCTAATGAGAACATAGGTACTTGAATCTTGTCCCAACCATCCAAGTCACCCTTCCAGCCTTGGTGTGGGTGACTGGGCCTTGGGAAGAGGAAGCCCCATTATGTTTACCCCTCTGTCTATTACCCCACATTTATTTCCTGGCCATTCTACGTCTCTTTCATGGTTTAAATTAACCAAACCCAAGAACCTCTTTCATGTTGTTTTCCTTAGTCTGAAACTGTCAACGGAGACATGACCCTACATCCTTTCCCCTTCGCCTCTAGGAGGGAAATGAGATGTACCGTTGAGCCTAAATTATACAACGACAATGAAAGTACCCCCCCTTTAACCTTGATGGGGATAAAAACCACATGACAAGATTATTAGGATTCCAATTCCACACATTGTTCCAAATTCCTTGAAATCTTGGTTCACTCTTCCAATGAAGACGATCCACCACACTCAATTTTTCCAAGGTCACACCATTATAATGGTTGTCTCTCTTGAAATAACCATGCACAAGACCTCTAGTGGAATGAGATATTTTTTGTGGTCTCTCCTAGAGAAATCATATTTGTTTTTACAACACTTGCAGTGCTTCCATAGTACTTCCCATAACTAACCTTCATTCTACGTACCTTGTTCCCACGATCGTTCTGTACTCTATGAATGTTACATTGATTACCATTCTCATTCATATGATTTTGAGACTACCCCGTGAAATCTATTGATACCACCTTCCTCAGTCGATGTCCGTCTATACTAGCCATACAATCGATTTTTGACGTTGGTGATGTCGACACAACTATCGATAGTTTCTTCGTAATTACTCGTATCGGTTAGCGAATTATACCCACAACATTTTGGGCCACTTACCCACTCTTTCGAAGCTCCACATGTCTTTTTTGTCTTGTCGAGCATCCAGGTGGAGGGTCCGTTCTCAACTTTTGATACCCCTTTGAGAAAAGTTAATAAATAATATTAATTAATTAACAAATAATCAATTGTTTAATAAATTACACATTGCATATAGAGAATTATACATTAATAAATAATTATTAATATTTTAATTATTTGTATAGGACTATATTAAAAACAAATGTTTATACCAACTAACACACATACCTATCCACGGATATACATGTGCAAAGATGCATACAAATTGTCAAAGAAAACGTTTCCCCATATAAGCAACAACACATTGTACATTTAAATATTAAATAATTAAAAAATAATATTGAATAATGAATAATTAATTAATTAGTTAATAAATTACACATCCATATTTTCCATTGCACATTAATAAATAATTATTAATTTTTAATTATTTATATAGGACTATATTAAAAAAAAAATTAAAAATCATTTTTACACTAAGTGACAAACATACATCTGATGGGATATACATGTGCAAAGGTGAGGACAAATTGTTAAAGAAAAATTCGCCACACATAAGAAATAGTAAATCGTCAAAGAAAAAGTCTCCGCTCATAAGAAACAAGGCATTGTACATTGCAATATTAAACAATTTAAAAGTAATATAAATATCTAGCTTACAAAAAAAATAAAAATTATTTATTTATTTAATATAGTTGAAGTCGTACACTAGAACTTTGAGACTCGTACATGCACTCATTGATGCATAAGTTCAATATTGCAATGTACAATACATTGTTGTTTATGTGCTAGATTTTTTCTTTCACGATTTTTCTACATATTCCCACACAAGTATATCCTCACACATGTATGTCTGTTAGTTTGTGTAAAAATGTTTTTTTTTTTTTTTTAATATAGTCCTATACAAATAATCAAAATATTAATAATTATTTATTAATGTGCAAATAATTAAAATATTATTATTTATTTATTAATGTGCAATGTGCAATGTGGAATTTATTAAATAATTAATTATTCAATATTATTTAATAGTTAATTATTGATTATTTAATATTAAATAATTAAAAACAATGATCTAGATACATAGCATTAAATTTGATGCGAGAGCTGCGAAAAATGGAAACTAGCTCTAGCACTAGGCCCAAAATGTTTGCTAATGTCTTCTCTATGGGCTTAAATCGATATCCACATTAATATTGTGTCTTCTAAAAGGAAGGCCTATATAAAAAATAAACATAGAAACTATGAACATTGAGAATATAAGAGTAACATGAGCATAGTTGGGCTGGCTGATCAAACGCCTAATGGACTGCCCCTTCCATCGCGTCGGGGAGAACCTTACCATACTAGATCAAAATCTCGTTGGTGTTACTGCACTTGGAAATGTTAGCATGGATATGGGGCTAAGAGTAAATCATAAAGTTCCCCTATTTTGTGTTCCACCATCTCCTCATGGAATTGTTGTCTTGCCACATACCTCCAAAGATCAAATATCAATTGGAGTTGGTCATATGATAATCTCATGGGATTATCCTCATTGTCAATTTGATGGGAATATTCCCCTTGAACCGAAGACTTGGAACCTGGATTATCCCTCCTCACTGCATGAGTTGACACTTCTTATTGAACACTCCTATCGATAGGAGAAACAGGGACATCCTCATGGTCCTCATTTAGAAACATTGGTAATTCCTCCTCCACGACCGCATATCCCAAAAATTATTCCCCCTGATGGATTTATTGAAAGGACCTATATTTTGATATGTAATTCAATGTCTCGTTAGATGAAGTAGAATCACTCGAAGTGGGAGAATGATTTTGGTCCCATTTTGAATAATTGCAGAAAGTGCCACTACCTCTACAAACCTTTCCTCTTTCATGATGCATGATTAGAGGAGGTAAAAAATTGATCAGACAATCTAGAAATAACAAGGAGACACCTGAAACAGGATGAAAATTGAGTCATGCACCTTTCCTATTCCAGAATTTGATGGAAAGGACTTGACAGACTTTGAATAAATGGCGAATGGATCCATTTTTAGGTCCTGGGAAATCAAAACCTACATAACTATGTCATAAACACCTTTCATAGGAACAATAATAGAGCTTGCAGAGCTAGCCGACTATGTAACACAATTCATTAAAACTCGCATGAGGGAATGACCTCAAATGTTAAGAGAAGAGCGCCCAGTGGCTGCATGGAGGGCGAGGTGGCATGATGTTATGTTGGGTGAGGTGACACCCCATCGAGGGGATAAAAAAATTAATTATTATTTATCAATAGATCAATTATTTAATAAATTGAAAATTACATATTGCGCATTGCCTGCATTAATAAATATTTATTAGTCTTTTAATTAGTTGTATAGGACTACAATAAAAAAATTTAAAATTTGTTTTTACACCAACTCACATACATACATGTGTGGGGATATAACTATTCAGAGGTGTAGATAAATTATCGAAGCAAAAGTCTCTACACATAAGCAACAACGCATTGCACATCACAATATTGAACATCTCCTGCAACAAATGCATGTATGAGTCTCTAAGTTTCAATGTACTTATATGAAATAGGTGTATTTTATTTACTAAGTGTTTTCTATCCTAAAAAATGTATAATTAAATTTTATTAAATTAATAATTAAGTTTTATTTTAAATTAATAAATAACTATTAATCTTTTAATTATTTGTAAAGGACTATATTTAAAAAAAAATTAAGAATTATTTTTACACAAACTAACAAACATACCTATGTGGAGGTGCATAAACTATATTTGAGTGGACTATATGTATGCCATGAAAATGTATAATTAACTTTGAATTTTAATATATGTATATATGTAAAAAATATTTTGTTAAGAAAATGCATATGCATAACAATATTCTATTATTGGTAACATTGATAATTATTAGAGTAAGTGTTTGTTGTGTAGGGATATAACTATGTGAAAGTTGTAGAAACTATATGTCTTGAGACTATATGTCCATGCTAAAGATGTATTTTATTTACTAAGTGTTCATTGTGCGGGGACATACATGTGCGGAGGTGTGGAAGCTATATCTTTGTTGAAGATGTATAATTAACTTGTATTAAAAGTAAAAACCATTTTGTAAAACATATGCATATTTTACTAAGTTTGACTAAACATTGAACACCTTACCTTTTTGCTTCTTTTTACAAAGTTTTATACTAAATGTTTTTACTCCAAAGACTTTACATTGCTTCACGTATAAGCTAACCTCCCCATTAAACATTTCAGTTATTTATTTACTAAGTTTTACTCCACCACATTGAACAATTTGTTTTTAAACTTATTTTTACAAAGTTTTGTGCTAATTATTTTTACTTTATTCTTTTCATTGTACTCTTTGCATAAACAATAATGCTACTTTTCTTTATTATATGGATTATATTTAAGAAAAAACTATTTGTTATGTATGCATCTAATTATATTAAGTTTCATTGTTCATCATATATTTCCTAGTCGAAGTGTCATAGATCCCTTGTTTAAATATATTAATAACATAATTACGTGTCTAATTTAAAATTATTTAAAATTGGTTTTTTTATTTTCCCTTAAAAAAATAAAAAAGTGTAAATTTTATTTCAAAATGAAAGAAAATTTGTATTCTGAATAATATATATGTTCATGTAAGATATTTTAAAATCAAAACACATGTAATCCACATGATAAGATATAACATGATACATATATAGAACAAAAAACATGGAATATTTTTCCATTAATATCGGTAGATCGAGCTATTAAGAGAATGGAGAAGATATTTGTTCCAAAGTTGAAGAAACTCTGCCACACCTATATATATAGAGAAAACCACATGACATTAATTTTTTTTTTTATTTCTTATAAGAAGACGAGAATGATTGATTATATTTATCATAACATATAATGAAACTGCGATGAACATCCTAAAGGTCACTTAGGATGGGTACACAACTTATGAGTCCGACCAAAAATTTGAAAACCTTCACTTAAAAGGTCATAACAAGAAGCAACAAAGAAAGATAAAATTTCTCAGACTTCATATACCATATTATATATATATATATATATATATATATATATATATATATATATAATAAAAAACAAAATGATTATCATCCTTTATTTCCTCTATCTGCCACTGCCCAATATCCAAAGTGTAAACCTTCTTTAGAGAGTGCATCGACTCTCATGTTGCATTCCCTGTATACATGCCGTTGAGAAATTTTTCCATAAAGGTCCAATATTTTTAATACTTCATCCAGTATAGGAAGCAATTTGATTTTATGGAATTTATGAATTTTTTTATCCCGTTTATAACCACCATAGAATCCTCGAATATCTAGAGACAGTTGATTTTTTTTTCCTAGCAAAGGCCAATGAAACCTTTAATTCCATTAGTTTTGTTAAAAAACATTCCGGGCCCAAACCCATTTTGATATTACAGTAATGAGTGTTGGATAAATGAAGGAAAAACCCTCCTCCACTAATCTGATAATCATTTTGGGAAGCCCTATCAAGATAGGACAACAACCTAGAGAAATCCACAATTTCCTCAAATAGAGCTCGCACTGGTTTATGGTATTTCCCTTGAGGGAAATGAGAAAGGATACTAAGGCACTTAGCAACAATGTGTTCCAATATGGATGTGCAATCATTAAGTATGGATGAATTTATAGCCATCCATGCTCCCCAATTAATGATCAATAGGAGAGATTTTATATTGTTGTTTGCAGGGTTTGAGACCCAATTTCTCCATGCCTCTTCAATTGTCTAGCCTTCACACACACAATTTTCCTAGGGAGTTTGTGCGCTCAGTCCATATTAGCTTGGTGAAAGGACATAGTAAAAAGAGATGAGAAATAGTTTCCTCTACGACCTTACATAATGCACACCACCCTGATCCTTCCAGATTCATGAGCTTCATTATGTACTAGGTTGGGATTTTGTTTTTGATCATGCACCACATGACAATATGAGATTTTAAAGGGAATTTAAATTTCCTGGTTCCGAGCCGCTGGTAATTCCTCCTCCACAACCGCATATCCTAAAACGTATTCCTCCTAAGGGATTTATGATGAGGCCCTATCTTCTCCCATCTGATTCAACCCCTGGTGGGATGAAGCAGAGTCACTAGAGGAGGGCGAAAGAGTTTTGTGCTAGCTTGAATAACTGTAGAAATTTTCACTACCTCTATGAACCTTTTCCATTTCACGAGGCATGATGCACGGAGGGAAAAAATTCATGACATAGTCTAGAAAGAACCAAGAGAGACCTGAAGCTTGAATCCACAGGATGAAAATGGAGTGAGATGCCTTTCCTATTCCATAATTTGATGGAAAGGTATTGAAATACTCTGAATATATAATGGATGAATCCATTTGGAGGTGTTGGGAAATCAAAACCTTCATAACTGTGTCATAAACCCCTTTCGTAGGAACAATACTAGATCTTGCAGAGCTAGCTGATGATGTAACCCATATTTTTTAAAAATTCATTAGGGAATGACCTCGAATGCTTAAGCCTACGTCAAGGACTGGCCTCAAGTGAAGAGAAGAGCGCTCCGTGGCTACATGGAAGAATAATTAGTGTGATGTCATGTTGGGCGAGGAGAGAGCCCATCCGGAGGATAAAAACATTAATTATTTAATAAATTACAAATTGCACATTGCATATTAATAAATATTTATTAATCTTTTAATGATTTGTATAGGATTATATTAAGATAATTTAAAATTTATTCTATACCAACTAACAAACATACATGTTTGTGGATATATTTGTTCGAAGGTGCACATAAATTGTCAAAGAAAAAGTCTTTTCACATTAAAAAAAAAAAGAGCACTTTACACGTTGCAATATTGAACATCTGTCACAACATATGCATGTAGGAGACTCTAAGTTTTGATGTACAACATGTGTTTTATTTACTAAGTGTTTGTTGTCCTAAAAATGTATAATTAAATTTTATTGGATGAATAAATAACTATTATTCTTTTAATTATTTGTATAAGATTGTATTAAAAAAAAATTAAAATAATTTTTACACAAATTAATAGACATACCAATGTGAAGGTGCGTGTGGTGAATATGTATGTAAAAAGCATTTTGCTAAGTAAATGCATATGAGTAACAATATTCCATTATTGATAACATTGATAACTATTAGACTAAGTATTTATTGTGTGAGGATATAGATATGCAAATATGCGGAAAATATATGTGAGCACGCTATATGTCTATATGTTTGTGCTGAAGATGTTAATTAACTTTTATAAAATTAATAATTAACTTTTATTTTTGATATTTGTTTATATGTAAAAAACATTTTGTTAAACATATGCATATTTTACTAAGTTTTACTAGACAATGAACACTTTACCTTTTTGTTTATTTTTACAAATTTTAATACTAAATGTTTTTACTCCAAACATTTTATATTGTTTTTAATTTTTACTCCACTACATTGAACAATTTTTTTTTAGCTTATGTTTACAAAATTTTACACTAATTGTTTTTACTATATTCTTTTCATTGTCCTCTTTTCATAAATAATAATGTTATTTTTCTTTATTATATGAATTATATTTTAATAAAAACTATTCATTATCTATACATCGAGTTATATTAAGATTCATTATTCAACATATATTTCTTACTTTGTAAGTACCACACTTCCTTAAAACCCTTGTTTAAATATATTTACAACATAATTTTTTTTTTTTTTTTGTATTTCAATAAAAAATAAAATTTACATTATAAATAATACATAATAATACATGTGGTTATGTATTTTATCTTCAAAACATCTCTTCCATTAAGGACGAAAATGGAAGATATTATAAAGATATTGTAAAATCAAAAGACATGTAAGCCTCCTATAAGAGATAATATGATACATATATATAGAACAAAAAACATGGAATATTTCTCATGTAATATTTGTAGATCGAGTTGTCAAGAGATCGGAGAAGATATCTTCTCCCAAGCTCAAGAAACTCCACCACACCGATATATAGAGAATTCCAGACGACCCTGAAAATAATTTACTGCTTATAAGAAGCCAGGAATGGATGGCTATATTCAACATAACATATAGTGAAATTGTGATGACTATTCGATAGGTCGTTTTGGATGGGTACATAACTTATGATTCCGACCAAAAATTTAAAAAACTTCTCTGGAAAGGTCATAATAGGAAGCAAGAAAGAAATATTAAAGCCTATCCCATCATATCTATATATGGTTTATGATAAAAAAAAAATGATTACCATCCTTTATTTCCTCTATCTTCCACTTCCCAATATCCATCTATAAACCTTCTTTTGAGAGTGCATTAGTTGTTTTGTTGCATTCCGTGTATACATGACGGGGAGAAATTTTTTCATAAGCGTCTAATATGTTTAATACTTCATCCAATATAGGAAGGAATATAATTTTATGGTATTTATGATTTTTTCTGATCTAGTTTATAACCATCATAGAATCCCCAAATATCTATAGAGAGTTGATTCATTTTTCCTTAACAAAGGTCAATAAAATATTTAATGCCATTAGTTTTGCAAAGTTGTTTCTC
>JZKD02S0740976.1:106339-125171 GCA_000966675.3 Picea glauca
CCCATCGTCATTAATATGTGACAAACGATATCCTATCATCACACTGTGATGAACATAGCCCCATCGTCACAATGTCCTTAAAAGACATATAATTCATCATATACAAAGTTCAAGATATTTTTCTATCAATGTGATGAACATAGCCTCATCGTTGCAATGTGATGCAAATATCATGTTGTCATAATGTGACAAACAATGTCCTTTCATCGAGATGTGATGAACATATCCCTGTACTCACAATAAATGTCATGTTGTTGTAATGTGATGAACATATGACATTTATGTTCATCAGATATGCATACAACATACAATGATCATACGATGAATATAAAACATTTATGTTAATCACATAGTCACTTTTTACTTAAATGTCCTTTCATCTTAGTGTGATGAACATAGACGTATTGCTGAAATATTACCATCATCATAAATATGTGAAAAACATTATCCTATCATTGCAATGTTATGAACATATCTTCGTCGTCACAATGTGATGAAAATATCCAATAGGAATAACATGATGCAAATATCCTATCCTCGCATTGTGAAAAACATAGCCCTACCCTCACAATGTGGTAAACATAAACATATTCTCGCAATGTGACAAACTTATCATTTTACAACGAACACAAAATGTGACGAACATAACCATATTGTCGCATTGAAACAAACATAACTATGGTTGACCCTCATTGACCTTTTGATGAACATAGTCCCATCGCCACAATGTCCTGATAAAAAATATAATTCATCATCTACAAAGTTCAACATGATTTTCTATCAATGTCATGAACATAGCCTCATCGTCGCAATGTGGTGCAAATATCCCATCGTATAATGGTGGGGCAAATAAATGTCATCTTTTCACAATGTGATGAACATATGACATTTATGTTTATCACATATCTATATCACATATGATGAACATGTGACATTTATGTTCATCATATAACCACGTTTTACTTAAATCTCTTATCATCACAATGTGATGAACCTAGCTCCGTTGTTGCAATATCGTTGTCGTCATCAATATGTGGAAAAAAATATCTTGTCTTCACAGTGTGACAAAAATATCCAATTGTCATAATGTGATGAAAATAATCTATCCTCCCAATGTGACAAACATAGCCGAGTTGTATCAATGTGATACACATAACCATATTGTCATAATGTGACAAACATTGCCTTATACGATGAAGACACATTGTGACGAACATAACCATATTGTCACAATGTGACAAATATAACCATATTATCACAATGTGATTTGACAAAGAAGGCAATCTACAGGAGAAGGTGACCACACAAGCCATAGCTCGGCTTCTAACCAAAAATGCTCCTCAGGGACGCAAATCTGAATAGGGGCACACCATTAGTTTGGGTGACCAAGCAAATGGGGATCTACACCGGGGTGATCCGAGAGTGGCCAAGAGGTTTTGGCGACTCAGAGTGACCTCCGAGGATTAGTGGGAGAATTCCAGTGCAACCATGGAAGAGCTCACACTCACTTCATTCCCACAAAGAAGAAACCAACAAGGGCGCAAACCCCAGTTGGTGCGCCCTCCCTTCTGCCTCAAAAAACTTGAAGGAAAGGATTTTCTCCCTGAGAGAGTGGCTAGATAATGAGATAAACTTGCTCTTAGAGGTGGAATCATGGAAAACAGAGTCACGAGGAGGCAACCATGAAGGAAGGCGCACTCGTTATTCTTCAGAAACCCTAAAAATGAAATTGTCGTGAATGTAAAATGCAAACTCAGAAAAGAAAACAACCAAGACACATAGTTCTAGTAGAAAAGATAAGAATGCTTTATTTTAGTCCTAGTTCACCTTATATACCAAGGGAACCATTTATTTTACATATATTTAATTCATCATCAAAAGGTGAAGAAGTGTTGTGCCTAGGTGATTGACTTGTGCGCCCTAGGTGGGCATTCCCCTAGGTGGCCTCCTTGGCCCAATTCCTCCCTGTTTAGATTTGCAAGCATCCCAACTTCCATGAGAAGATGTGGAAACTTGTTGTGAAATACATCATTTTTTATTCACTTTGCCTGAGATGGAGTTTGTCCTTGGCGGGCTACCAGATAGGAAGTGTAAGTCTGATGTCTTGTAGAGCAACTTTGAGTGTCCAGTATAGTGTCTTTGGCCAATGGTAGTTGGAAATTAGGAATGTTTTCCACTAGATGAGTGATGGTGTCTGGTTCTTCCAAGAGGGAAGGCTCAAACAACTTTAAGTGATTTACATTAATGACATTGTGGATTCCCAGTTGTGGTGGCAGATCCAACTTATATTCATTTTCTCCAATCTTGTCGAGTATTGTATACAGACCATATCTGATTGGCAATATATTTTTATGGTGGACTTTGAAGTGCTTCTTATCTAAGTGTAAGAAGACTTGATCCCCTGGTTGAAAGGCCATGAAGGTTCTTTGTTTTTCATGGCACTGCTTGGCATGATCTTGGGCTGCTTTGAGTGCTGATGTGACTGCACTATGGTGTTGTGCAATGTTTTGGAGAAATTGTTGAGCTCAAAGTTGTTCCTGCTGTTGATGGAAGGTACCTTGAGGAGCCCAAGTGAGTGGAAGCTCGGTTGGAGATCCTAGTTGGAAGCCAAGAAGACTTCAAAAGGTGAAAAGCTTGTAGAAGAATGTGTTGCCTTGTTGTAGCTATGCTAGAGAATGTGTAAGTAATTGTCCCATTGTTTGTTGATCCCAAAGTGAGTTCAGAGAGAATGCACCAAGACTCTATTGACAACCTCTATTTGGCCATTTGTTTGAGGATGGAATGCAGTGGAAAACTTGAGGTGGCACCCCAATAACACCCATATGGTCTTCCAAAATGTATTGAGGAAGCGAGAATCTCTGTCTAAGATAATACTGCTTGGGAGGCCAAAATGGGGCCAGACATGATGGAAATAGAGTTTCGCTATTTGCGTTGCTGTAGTAGTCTTTGTACATGGGATAAAAAGTGCCATTTTGCTGAAGCGGCATACCACTACCGATATTGCATCATGTTTCTTTTGCGTTGTTGGAAGTCCACTTAGGAATTCCATTGAGATTGAATCCCAAGGTCGAGAAGGAAGCAACAGTGGTTGATACAACCCATGCTTTTGGTTGGATGGCTTGGATTGTGAGCATAAGGCACAAGCTCTGATAAATTTTTCAACTTGAGGCTGCATGGAAGGCTAATGAAAATGGCATTACAGATGTTGGGTGGTCTTTTTGGTCCCGAAGTGGCCCCCATAGACTGAAGCATGTGCTTCTCTGATGAGAAAGAGGTGGTCTTCTGAGTGTGGAACGCATAGAAAACTCAACTTATATAGCCACCCATCCTGAATAGTGTAGTCTAGGAAGGGGGTCTGATTGATCACTATGGGGCTTTGCAAAGATTCCCAAATCTCTCGAAAGTCAGTGTCAGTAGCATATTGATATTTCCATGTGTCATAAGTAGCACAACGTAATTCTATAATGGAAAGAAATGGAGTGGGAGGTCGACTTAGAAAATCAACCATTTTATTAGAAGTGCCTTTCTTGTATTTGATGACTAAGTGAAATTGTTGAATGTAGGAGGCCCATTTAAGGTGCCTTTTTCCTGAATCTTTGATTGAGAGTTGATGAAAATCAAGGGGTGGTGGTCAGTATGCATAATGGTTTATTTACCCAACAAATAATGCCTCCATTGTTTGAGTGCTTGCACTAGACTATAAAATTCCTTGTCATAGGTACAATAATTTTTCTTTGCCCGTGACATGGTTTCAGAGTGGTAAGCAATGGGGTGTCCTCCCTGTTTAAGTATGACACCAATAGCATATTGTGAGGCATCATAATCAATCTCAAAGGGTTGGGAGAGGTCTGGGAGATGTAAAATAGGGGATGAGCAGAGGGCGTCTTTGAGCTGAGAAAAGTGAGCAATTTCTTCTTTGGTCTAGATGAATGTAGAAGAAGTATTTGAGAGCTGATGCAAAGGTCAAGCAAGATTTGAAAAAGAGGGAATGAACTTATGATAGAAATTGATGCCACCCAAAAATCTTTTCAACTCCTTAGCTGAAGAAGGTAGAGGCCATTGTTTCAATGCTTGGATGCGAGATGGATTTGGTTGAATACCCTCTGAGTTGACCACAAAATCGATATAGGGGACTGAATTCTGACCAAAATAGGATTTATTCTCTTTGACTTGCAACTTGTGTTCTTGGAGAATTTGGAGAACTTGTCGGACATGTTTCATGTGAGTGTCCCATGTTCGACTGAAGATGAGAATGTCATCTAAGTAGATGACCACAAATCGACCCAAATGTTCTCTGAAGATGTCATTGATGAGCCTCATGAAAGTGGTTGGGGCATTGGTGAGACCGAAAGGCATGGCTTTCCACTCAAAAAGAACAAATTTGGTCTTGAACGTTGTTTTCCAAACATCATCTAGGTTCATTCGAACTTGATGGTAGCCAGATATCAAATCCAATTTAGTAAACCACTTAGCTCCTTGGAGGGTGTCGAGTAGTTCCTCAATTTGGGGAAGGGGGTAACAGTTTTTTATTGTGGCTTTGTTCAAGGCTCGATAATCTGTGACAAGGCGCATTTATGAGGTATCTCATTTAGGGATGACAAAGGCGGAAAAAGAACAGGGAGAAGATGAAGGTTGGGTGTGGCCAGAGTTGATGAGCTCGGTCAATTGTCTTTCCATTTCCTCTGTTTTTTTTGGGGCCAACCGGTAAGTAGGGGCATTAGGTAAGGCAGATCTAGGGATGAGATGAATGGAATGGTCGATGTGGCGGGAGGGGGAAAGTCCCTCCGAAGGTTGGAATACCTCTGCGAAATCGTGGAGGAGGGGAGTCATAGTTTCAGGAACAGGGTGCATTGTATTGTTTGGTGTTATTAGGCACACAAAACAGAGAGAGACACATTGGTTTAAATGTACATGTGGGATTTATTCTTTGGTAGAAGGGGGTTTGGGTTTTGCTGCAGTTAAGATATAAGTGTGGCTTTCTTTGGTAATTTTGTACTGGCAGGATTTGGCTAGATAGATAGAATTTCTTTGGGTTTGGTATGGGATAAAAAGTAGAAAATCCACACAATCCAAGGGGGAGACATCACAGAGGACAATATCTTTGAATTGGCATATGGCGAAAGTGACTAGACAACGCTTGGAAACTAGGATGTGAGGGCCATCCTTTTGGACCCATCTGATTTGATAGGGTTGTGGATGTGGAGTGGTGACAAGATTAAGGTGGTTGAAAAGGGCTTCAGACATCAAATTTTTCTGGCTTCCATTGTCCATAATCAGTAAAGCCAAGGCATTTTTGATTTGGCAGTTATGGGTGAAGAGGGGTTGGGTGGATGCGTTTGAATCTTCCTGGGTCATTAGAATCAATGAGGGATATACTTCTATGGGATTGTCTAGAGGAACTTCTTCAGTATATTCTACTTGGGAAGGTGTAATGATCTCAGTGAGGAGATTTTTGTTGGTTTTTAGATTTTGGAGGATTCGACAATCTGATGAATTGTGTGAAGTAGTTTTGTGGAATGAGCACCAGGGTGTCCTTGTAGTTGTATTGGGTGAGGGGTTTTGAGTCTGAGGAGGTGGAAAGCAGGCTGAGGGATGGGAGCTGGATGGTTGAGAGGAAGGGGGGTTGGTGTAAGGGAGAGATTGAGGAATACAACCTTTAAGAGCGACTTTCCTTTCTATAGCCAAAGATCTATGAAATGTTTTATCTAAAGTTGGATTTTCAAACAACTCTACTTCTCGACATAATTGAATTAATAAACCAAACACAAATTTTAATATGAGTACCTCTTCTGGATCTGGAACATGAAGTAAGAGGTGCATCTTGTAGAAGAAGTCTATGTAGCCTTGCACTCCTTGTGAAGGGAGTTGTCTAAGTTGGTGCCATTTGATCCATAAGGATTTCACATACCCAGGTGGGTAGAAGCAATTTATCAAAGCTTCAAAAATTTGAGCCCAGGTTTTGATGGGTTGCAAATTATAGGATTCTAGAGCATCCCCAATCTATCACAAATGTGGTCTTCTCTTGCTTTGTATCCCACCAAGCTTGTTCCAGTCCTTCTAATTGTAAGGCGACAATCTAGAGTTTTATTTCCTCGGTAAGGACTGGACATGTATTAAAATAGGTGGATAGGCTACATATCTAAGAATCCACCATTTCACCATTTGTTTTCCCAACAAACTTGGGTAGTTGGATTCGAGTGTCCAACCGGAATGTATCTAGATTGTTTTGTTGTTTCATTTTGAGAAGCTCATTGAGGACGGAGGAAAGATCTTGGACGGGATTTGATGTGTTGGAATCTGAGTCGAATGCCAAAGGATCTTTGCGTGGAGGCATTGTGAGGCCATCTAAAGAGAAAAGGCACCCCTAGGTTGTAATGCTAAACAAAGAACTCTGTTTTGAGAACACATGACTCAAAACTCTGAGGGAACAGATCTTGAACTGGTCTAGAGGGAGAGATCTATATTGTTTTAGATCTATGGAGCTCTTCTCTGTGGAAATGGATATGTGGGCACCCTTGGGGCTTATGATATATGTGGATCTTCTTGTATAAAATGGAAACCCTGGAATGGGAAAACTCTGGATTATTTCATGAAAACCCCAAAAACAAAATTTGGCTCAATCTTCAAGATCGAAATCTTTTCCATGGATCTTGAGGCTTTGATACCAATTGATATTCCCAAGAAGGTGATCTACAGGAGAAGGTTAACATGCAATCCATAACTTATATTCTGAACAAAAACTCTCCTCAGGGGCACAAATCTGAACATGGATGCACCATTAGTTTGGGTGACCAAGCAAATGGGGATCCACATCGGGGGTGATCGCAGAGTGGCCAAGAGGTTTTGGCGATCTCAGAGTGACCTCCGGGGATTAGTGGGAGAAGTCCAATGAAACCATGGAAGAGGTTGCACTCACTTCATTCCCACAAATAAGAAACCAACAAGGGCGCAAACCCTAGTTGGTGCGCCCTCCCTTCTGCCTCAAAAAACTCAAAGGAAATAATTTTCTCCCTGAGAGAGTGGGTAGATAATGAGATGAGATTTGTCTCAGGTGTGGAAGCATTGAAAACAGAGTCACTGGGAGGAATCCATGAAGGAAGGCACACTAGTTATTCTTCAGAAACCCTAAAAATGAAATTGTCGTGAATGTAAAATGAAAACTCAAAAAATAAAACAACCAAGACACATAGCTTCAGAAGAAAAGGTAAGAATTCTTTATTTTAGTTCCAGTTCACCTTATATACCAAGGGAACCATTTATTTTAAATATATTTAATTCATCATCAAAAGGTGAAGAAGTGTTGCGCCTAGGTGATTGACTTGTGCACCCTAGGTGGGTGTTCCCCTAGGTGGCCTCTTTGGTCCACAATGTGACAAAGATAACTATGGTTGACCTTGGTTTATGATGAACATAAAATATTTATGTTCATCACATAACCACATTTTACTTAAATGTCCTGTCATTTCATTATGTTTAACATAGCCTCATCAACACAATATACCCCTTGTCATTAATATGCGATAAAAGATATCATGTCATCATAATTTTATGAACATAGCCCTGTCATCCCAATGTGACACAAATATCCAGTCGTCATAATGTGATGCAAATATCATGTCCTCGCAATGTAATGAATATATCCCACCATTACAATGTGATGCACATATCCATATTGTCACAATGTGATAAAGATAACCTTATATGATGAACATAACCATATTGTCGTAATGTGATGAACATAACTATTGTTGACCTTGTTTGACCATGACCATGATTGACTGTGGTTGACCATGGTTGAAAATGGTTAACCATGTTTGACAGGTGTTGTCCACAGATTACCATGGATCGCCATAACTATACTATCGCAATGTGACAACCATAACCATATTGTCACAATGTGACAAACATAACCATATTGATGCAATGTTTTGATCATGGGCTCATCATTGCAATGTGATGAACATAAACATATTGTCACATTGTGATGAACATAGCCTCATCATGGCAATGTGATGAACATATCCTCATCATTGCAATGTGACACAAATATCTTTTCATCATAATGTGACAAACAATGTCATGTTGTTGCAATGTGATGAACATATCTCTTTCATCACAATGTGATGAATATACGACATTTATGTTCATCACATAGCTATATGACATACGATGAACATATGATATTTATGTTCATCACATATCCACTTTTTACTTAAATGTCTTGTAAGCACAATGTGATGAACATAGCCCAGTCATCACAATATCCCCATCGTCATCAATATGTGACAGACAATATCTTTTTGTCACAATTTTATGAACATATCTCCATCGTAGAAATGTGAAACAAATATTTTCATGAAAAAATGTGACGCAAATATCCCATGGTCGCAATGTGATGAACTTAGCCCCTCCATCCTTATGTGACGAAAATATGAAAACAATGTGACACAAATATCTTAACGTCATCACAATTTGACACAAATATCATGTGTCAATACGCGACAAACATTGTCTTTTTGTCGCAATGTGACAAACATAGCCCTGTCGTCTCAATGTGATGACCATACAACAATTATGTTCATCACATAGCCATATGCCATATGATGAACATAAAAAATCTATGTTCATCACATATCCAATTTTTACTTAAATGTCATGCCATCGGAATGTGATGAACATAGCTTTGTCAATGCAATATCCCCATCGTCATCAATACGTGACAAAAAATATCTTGTCGTCGCAATTTTATGAACATAGCGAGATCATAGAAATGTGAAACAAATGTTTGTGTCACATAATGTGACACAAATATCTTGTCATCACAATGTGACAAAAATAACCATATTGTCGCAACATGACGAACATAGATTCGTTGTCACAATGTCATGAACATATCTTCATCATCGCAATGTGAAGAACATAGCTTCGTCGTCATAATGTCATGAACATATCCTCATCAATGCAATGTGACACAAATATCCTATCATCATAATATGACAAACAATTCCAAATTTAACTATCTGAATGTCATCCATAGTCTTGGTCAGCCATGGTCATGGCCAACCATGGTCATCTATGGACAACAATTGTCAAACATGGTTAACCACTTTCAACCATGGTCAACCACATTCAATCATGATCATGGTCAATCAAGTTCTACCATAGTTGTCCTTTCAATGTGATGAACATTGCATTGTGATCACAATGTGATGAATATAGAGTATTTAATACTTTATTATTAATAATCAATTAATAACTAATAATTAAATATTATTAATACATTTAATACTTGAAAAAATTCATGTATTTAATTAATATATTTAATACTACTTGAACACATTATTGTATTTTTTATTTTATATATTCATTTATATATGCTTAATATATTATTTAAATAATACATTAATAATGTGCTTATATTATAATGTATTTATCCTATAATGTATTATAAATATATTTTTGATTTATTCATGTATTTCTAATACTTTATTATTTTAATGTATTATTGCTAATACTTTATTATTTAAATGTATTATTGTGATTTTCTGAAACTTTAAAACTTTATTAATATATAGGTACTTTATAGATTCATGTATTGCTAAAATTCTTTTGTTTTTCTGGCTGGCCACTAACAACAAGATTTTAACGTGGGACATCTTGCAAAAGAAAGGGTGGATGGGACCGGGCAGATGCTATCTATGCAAAGAATCCTCTGAAGATATCGCCCATCTGTTCATTCGCTGCCCATTTACAAAGTCTGTCTCGGCAAACTGTATATACATCCTTAATTTAAAATGCTCCTGGAATGGCCAGAATGTTAATGATTGTATTGAATCGTGTTGTCCTATCTACATGGCTCGCACTATGCCCTAGTTTAATTTCCCAAAGGCACTTCTCTCGGGAAGCTTCTTCATTTGGAAGTACCACAATAAAGCACTCTTTGAAGGGAAGGCACCCTCAGCCGAGACTGTTGTCTACAGGACTTTAGATGCGCTTAATAAACTTCCTACAAAAGTTAAGACACAGGTTTTAAAACTGAGTCCAATCATCTAATTGAATGGATACACTTTGGCATTTTTTGATGGGGCATCTATTGCAGGGGGAACAAGTTGTGGGGCAGGGGGATCCTTGAAATGTAGAGATTCTCCAGATGTTAGATGGTTCTTCAATTGCGGAGAAGGATCAAATACCAAAGCTGAGTTATTGGGAGCGTGGGCTATTCTTTCCATTGCAAAGCTCCTGTACATTCACCATATTCAGATTTTTAGGGATTCCAAAGTGGTTGTTGATTGGCTGAAACAAAAAGGTAATCTCCAAGAAATCAATATTGAAAGGTGAAAGCGCAGAATTCGATATCTGGCAGCATCTTTCCAAGGTACAGCTTCCAACACATCTTTAGGGAATCTAATGAGGAGGAACATAAATTTTCAAAACAAGCACTCTCGGCGCCTAGAGGAAGACTAACTTACTTCAATTGGGATGGAGAAACTGTGGGCCCATCCCAACATTTGAAATTTTTCTAAAAGTCTTTCTCTATTTTTCTTTTTTGTGCAATTTGATCTGTATGTTTTGGGGCAAGAGTACAAAACTTTTTTGGTACTGTGATATTATTTTCCTATATTACTAGTCCCCATTTGGAGCTTCATTCCTTGAGTAATTAGTTTTTTTCTTTCCTTTATAGGAAAATTGTGAAAACAATTTTTGATTGTGATGTGGGGCCATGTAGCCTCGAAAGAACTAGTCTTTTTGATATTATGATCTGTCGATGTAAAAAAAATTATTCCTTAATATAATTTTGTGCGATTTTTCTTCTGGAAAAAATGTATTTCTAATACTTTATTAATTTATTATATTATTATATTTCTTGATAATACTTTAATACTTTATTATGATTTATATATGTATTTATTAATAATACTCTAATATTTTAATAATTTATACATACTTTTTAATTGTATTAATTAATTAACAAAAAAATTAATGACCAATGTATAAAGGTAAATGTTCATCACATAGTAAGGGCTAGCCATGGGTATCACATTGAAATGTTCCTATAAGGATATGTTGGGTTTAGTCACATTGTAACATTACACCACATAGTCTCTTTATTTATGGTTATCTCAAACAGAGAAATTCCTTATGAGATATGTTTAAGTGAGATGTTCGAGAATGTTGATGTTTCATTGTGATATTTAATTGGGTTGGATTATAAAGAGTTGGTAAAGAGTTGAATTATAATTTTATAGATGTTTTTTATTAATAATACTTTAATATTTTAATAATTTATACATACTTTATAATTGTATTAATAACACATTAATGTATTTAGTATTGTATACATTCATTTATATATCATTTAAATAATATATTAATCTATTATAAATATATAAATGTGTTTATCCTATAATGTATTATAAATGTATTTTTATTTTATTCATGCATTATTAATACTTTAATAATGTTATGTATTATTGTATTTTTTGAAACTTTAATACTTTATTAATGTATATATGTTTTATTAAACTATTCATAATTAACTAATTTTAATATTTTAACAATCTATTAATTTATACATTTATTAATAGATTCCACGCTTAATATATTTATTAAATTATAGGTTACATTAATACATTACATTATACATTAATATATTGATACTTTATTTATACATTGAATTAATGTATTAATTAATTAAGACATTAATATATTTATGTAKTATTAATGTTTTCTTACTTTATTTATATATGTTCACATTATTAATGTATTATTTTAGTAATGGGTTTATGTTGTTATTACTTTCTTATTATTACATGCAATACTTTCTTCTTCTTATTATTAATAACTTTATTAATTACTATTTTATTTTTTCTAAATTAATTTATAATTTATAAATATGTTTTTCCATTATTAATGTATTATTTTAATAATGTCTTTATTTTGTTATACTTATTTTATTTGTGCTATATTATTTTCTAGTTTATAAGTAATTGTTATTTAATATTTATTTTATTATTGATGATCAATAATTTAATTATTATTAATTAATAAATATTAATATATAATTTCTAATTAATTAATTTTTAATAATTTAATAATAATTTATTATTATTTAATAATTAAATAATATATTTTTATTAATAATAAATTATTACTAATTTATTTATTATTATTATTATTATTATTAATACATTATTTAATTAATAATAATATTAACTAAATTATTAATTATTTTATTTTAAATAATAATTAAGTAATTACTAAATAATACTTAATTATTAAATTTAAAATGTATAAATATATTCATGGTTGTGCCCATGCATGTAGGCTGTCAACTAGCAACAACCACTTTTACATAAAAAGTGGTTGATATGTGCCAATCGACGTCATTTTCCACCTTTTACAATTAATGGCACTGATCAGCTTATATCACCACTTTTGACATAAAAGCGGTTATTGCTAGTTGATATTTAATTGAGTCTTTTCTCACAGTGGTCTTCTTCACCCTTCATCTTGAGTGGATTCTTTTTTCTTGGTCTCAAAACTTGTGATACCTAGAAATTCCAAACTTTAATCTTGATTATTTACTTTACTATTTTTTTTTATAAACACCACATTATTGATCCTAGTGATTTAACTCAAAGAATTATTATTGTTTTAGTTTTTATTATTTTATTAATAAAAGAGAAAGAGGAGACAAAAGTGAGGGACTCTTACAAGAGAATATCTATGGATATAAAGGGAACCACTAAGTGACAGGAGAAGGGGGACAAGTGGTGAAGATTGGCTGAGTTAAGTCAACATAAGTGAGACAAGATCTCAAGTTTTTAGGAACATGAGTAATAATCATATTGACAGGTGGCCAATAAACATAAAATTGATTTGATAGGAGATCAATGAGCAGGAGGCTCGAACAAGTGTCAAAAACCTAAAAAAATATTTAAATAAAAGAAAAACAAGAGAATGGGACACCATTCTGAATCAGATGAAAATTTTGAGAAGTACTAAAATGGCATAGAGAATCTTCACATAAATCTTGGAACCCTATACTTTGAGAGAGGTCACTTGGTTGGTTGGATCGATATTTAGCTCGAGGGTGACATAGTAGGCATAGGTGGCAGCTCTGATCTAAGGTTGGGAGCAATAACCCATCTTACATGTGTTTTCGAAACAAGTTACAGGTTTTTCTTATAAGTTTTCTTCTTCCATTCTATTATGAATTTGAATTTTATTTCATCAATATTTCCTGGAAAAATCTATATGGATGTGCTTAGTGTCAAGATATAAGTTATAAATATTCATTCAATATTTTAATTATCATTCGAATGAAGTTTATGAATATATAAAAAATTTATCATGTATCATTTTCTATACAGTCGTTATGTCGAATATCAGAGAGAAATGATATGCATAAAAATTTTTAGATACGAGACCAATAGTTCTTATAAAGAAACAGAGAGGTAGTTATATGTTATATATGAGATCAATAGTTCTGTTGCGATTAAGAACTGAGAGGAACTTATACTATGCAAAAAAAACTAAACACAACCTTGCAATTATTTTGCAAAAGGGAAAACTTTATGGTATGCAACGGATAAACTTGTATCATAGAGAACCTAGAATTATATAAACATAAAGGGAATCGACCGCATGAAACAAGAAGATGAAATATACAAACATGGCCATAAGAAATTTTCTAGAATAAACCTTTATAGAGAAGAAAACATCAATATAACCCATGGATTCAAACCAAACGAAAATGTCGCTGTTATGATCTTTCATAACATGATGTTATAGTTAGGTAGTTCACTAAAAATAAAAAAGGAAGATAATGACAATTGACTAGCTCAACAAAGATTGGAACTCTTCCTTATAAAATAAGCTACTAGTAGTTTACAAAATGGGTTAACCTAACTCTATAAGAGACAGAAGCATAAACCTTCTATTTAAAAAAAATACATACAATATGTTTTTTCCTAACTTTAAATCTCAATGAAAATTATATAATTCCTCTTGCATATTTAACTACCCGGTTACAGAGAAAACCCACTATAAACCAGGATGGGATTTTTGAAGTTAACTATCTCTCTAACGTTGAAGTGGAACGGAGTATCAATATTCATTGATGGCAAGAGTCTGTGAGGGAAACCGAAGTACCTTTTTAAAAGGTCACCCTGACTGAGGAGTTGAATCAATACCTACAAGAAAGGATGCAATATTCGGAGTTAGTAAAATACCTTAGAAAAGATCCTCATTAAAAAGAAAACGAAAGTGTCAAAAGAAAGGAATACTTACAGGAATTTCGACATATTATTCAGTATAAAACCCTGACACTTCTCGTCGAATGATACATGTAGTAACCCACAAATAATTTACAAAGAAAACTATAAATTACTTAAATAATGATAAGGAACATAATAGGAATATCTTACCATAACTAATTTAGGGCGAGTTATCCTTCCCATAGAACGCCTCAAGCGAACCACAACATCTCTCTTCTCTTATGGGTACCTTCAGAAACAACAAGGGGCCCATCATTAGTCTAGCATCCAACAAAAATTTACCATAACAGAAGACTAGAAACAATAAACTTTTTAAGACCAAGTCTCACACTATAAAACTCGTGGCGTTCTTCATAGCTAAACTCAGAATAGGGTTTTAGTAATAGTAATGGTATCGAGAAGAAGGAAAATATATGCGAAACAAATATTTTCCGACAAGACACCACCCTCGACAGATTTCATGATCAGATTGTTAAACTAGATGAAAACTAGAATGCCAAATAGGAATTTAACGAGGTTTCCAGTGACAAAGTAAGAATGAATGAGGAATAATGAACAACAAAGGTATCATAGGAGAAATACAGAGTAAACAGAGAGAACAAAACCCTAGTGAACCAGCAGGTAACCTCGCCTTCCTCCGGAATTGTCCTATCCATGAATTGGGACAATGCGAAAACTGTGTAGAATGGTCAGGACTTACGCTTCCAACTCATACTCCAAGGAAAACCACACTTGGCACAAACAAAGTTTTCCATAAGCATCACAAGGACATATTTGATTTATAAGTGTAGGGTACATTCGACAAACTTTCATTAACTATCAACCACCCCTGCTTAATTCTTTTAAGCATCACTAGCACTAACCAAACAAGCGTAATAATCTAAAGTATGGTTAATAGATGTCATTTATGTTTTTAACATGACAAGAGACTTGGGTTAAAGTCTCAAGTGCTTGTAAGGACTATCATTCCACCATATTATATTTTCTTTTATAAGATTCATGACAAGGGTCTTCCCTAGGTCGACCCACAAGGGTCCTTAAACATATAAGAGTTTCAACCAAAGTTTTAAATCACCACCAAGAAGTATAACATAAATTTTAAATTATGACACTAAGACTATGACATAGGATAAGTAACACTTGGTAGTTTTAAGGTAAAATTATTCAAGGATAGAATTGGTTGTGATAATAAGATTCACATAGTTAAATAACATTTCTATCAATGTTAATATATATATATATATATATATATATATATATATATATATAAAAGAAAACAAATTAATTGTTGTTTTTGGGTATGTGACATAATGGTATCATAGCTTTAGGAACAACACTTGACCTAGTGAGCTCAAATATGAAGACTAATTTATTATTATGATGTTTCTTCTTACCACTAGGAAGAAGATTGTGAATTACGGGAAGGATAACAGAAGTACCTATTCTACCTAAATAAGGGTCACATGAAAATGCACTCGAAGATCCTAAACAAGGAGATATTGGTGAAGGAAATATATGGGTTAACTTGAATGAAAGAAGGGATAACAAAGAATGAAAACTAATCCAAACTATACATGGTCTAAGAGTTTAAGTGAAAACTGTTAAGGTAGATAATGAACGAATTATAAATACACGAGAATAACTTAATGCAATTTTGTTAGACAAGTTATTTAATCAAAATTGTAGTAAGAATAAAGGTCAGTTTTCAAGTAATTCAAAAACTGATCTACACAAGAAGAAGTCTAGGAAATTCAAACACATTGAATCAACGAAGGAATCTATATTTAATGAAACTGAAACTTGAAGTGAGGATAATGTCAAATTGGAACAAAGAACTAAAAGGAAACATAAGCATCATGAGGAAATTATGGGAGAAGTTAAGAAAATAAAACCTCCAATATTTAATGGTGAGATTGAGATTGGAGAAGAGGCAGAAGCTTGGTTTTCCAAAATGCAAAAATACTTTCATATATACAATTATTCAAGTGAATCTAAAGAAATACTAGATATCTATAATCTAACCAAGAAGGAAGATATCCAATGGCAAGATATAAACAGGGTAAGGAATATTAAGGAACAAAAAATCACTTGGAAAACTTTTAAGAGATATTTTAAGAAAAAATATCTATCAGAACAATACTATTAAAGTAAAGATAAAGAATTCTATGAACTGAAATTGAGAAGTTTAACCATGAAGGTTTGTTGCAACAAATTTGTAATATTATTACACTATGTACCATATATTGTGGATGAAAAACTGAAGATACAACGCTTCATGAGTTTCCTACCTACCTCGTACAAAGACATAATTGAATTTGGCAATTCTAAAACTTTAGAGGAAGCTATGCATAAGGATAAATTATGCTTTGAACAATATAAAACTAGAAATGAGAATACTAAAAAATGGAAGGGTAAGAAGGTGAAAGTGTTTGATCCACAAAGAAAAGAAGGAAAGTTTTTAAATAAAAAATTTGCAACAGGGTTTCAGGGAAATAAGTACAGAAATAATAATCCTTATAACCCATCTCATAATAAAAATGAAAAACCAAGAACTTTTATAATAAAGAAACTACCCAAAAAGAACTAGTAAAGTGTTGGGAGTGTGGTGACCCACATTATTTCAAGGATTTTCCTCACAGAAAGAAAAAAAAAACAACAATATATGTACAATTCAAGAAGCTACTACAATTGGTGAAATAGCAAGGAGTACCCCAAAGATCATCACATCCTTGGAGAATAGATAAGCAGATCACGAGGCCTCCATGGTGGAAGTAGAAGGTATGTTGAATAGTCAACCAATTTATATCTTGATTGATCCAGGTGCTAGTCTAAGTTATGTTTCACCTAAGATAGTAAAAATGTGCAAGTTACAGAAAGAAAAAAATGAAAAGGAATTAGTACAACTTACTACAAAAAAAAATGAAAATTACAAACCTTGTTAAAGGTTGTGAAATTAGCATGAATGGATTTAAGACTCAATCAGATTTGAATATTTTTCAAATAGGGTCATATGATGTATTGATATGTATGGACCAGTTAGAAATATATAAGGTAATTCTAAACTGCTATGATAAAACGTTTATGTACGTAGATGATGGGTGTTATATATGCACTAAAAACACAGTAAAAACCCTCAATTAAATTGTCAACCCGGGGTAAGTAAACTTAGAGTTGTAGCAAAATATATGCCAAAGGTAGAAGGGTTGGTAGGAGTATATTCTAACTAATGAAGGTAGCTATCTAAGGCTAATCTACTCAAGCAAAACTATCTAATGAGAAAATCCTACTAAGCAACTTGAATCTAGGTAACCTAAGTACTTTTGGGCCAAGGATCGATGGATAGTTCTAAGAAAAGAAAGTAAAACCCCTACTTGAAGAAACCTAGTTCATAACAATAAGCAAAAGAAAACTAAATAATGAGCAACTAACAAAAGAAAACTATTTTAACTTGCCAACCTACATTCAATGAACAACTACCCTGTGAAAGCAAGTAAATAAACACGCAAGAAAAAACACCTAACTAACCTACTAAAGAAAGTAAACAAGTAAGCAAAGACAACTATCTAACCTACTAAAGCAATAGATAAATAAGAAAAGACAACTAACTAACCTACTAAAGAAAATAGACAAATAAGAAAAGACAACTAACTACTGCAAGCAATCAAATTAAAACTTCTCATTGAACAACTATCTAGCCTAAGAGGCAAGTGGACTAAATTCTTAATTCAAAACTATTTCTAATTCATGAAAGGAAATTTATTTAATTGAAAGCAAGAAGAACTACCAACTAATTCTTAATCTATGATAAGAAAACTACTATCTAATCTATCAAAGAAAAGTCTATCTATTCTACAACAACAATAAAACTATTTTTTTAACTAGGAAAACAAGAAATTATCTCTTCTGATCTACAAAAACAAGAAACTCTATTTTATGATCTAGGACAACATGAAACTATCTTTAATCTATGAAAAACTCAAATATAATGTTGGTGGTTGTGTGAATGTCTCCGGTGTCAAATAATATCTCGATGGCACTTGACAACAAAGGACAATTCAAGAGGTATAAGCTCAACACTAATCTCAATGGAAAAGTGAAAGGTATGGATTAAACAATCCAATGAGAATTTAGCCATGAAAAAAAAATGTTAGATACCCTGCATATTCATGTATAAACCATCAACAACATAACGAGATCATCATTATACTTCTATACTACATAAGAAAAACTAGATTCAAGCATTAACTAAGAAATATAATTGCAATTTAATCATAGGAAAGGAAATTACATAAATGAAACTATGCTACATCTATTCTAACAATTCAAACTGCAATAAGAAAAATGCTTAAGAACATAAGTTAAACTATGATATTGAAAAGTAAACTAACAATCTACATTAACCAACAACTAATTAAACAAGATCTATATACAAATGAGATAATAAATATATACTTAAAAACTATAATTAATTTTATCCATCCATCAAATCCCTGTCAAAGAGGACCCAAATAAAAACTCTGTTCTATTCTAATTAAAACTTTATTTTAAACTTG
>JZKD02S0740976.1:125506-138226 GCA_000966675.3 Picea glauca
TTCACCATAAAAACTCAAAAATACATTTCTTATGTAATCTCGCAATGTAAAATAGCAAAATAGAGAAAAAATGAGTTTGTCTCTAATACACTGGTTCTTCTACTTGGTTAACAATCATCTAACCATCCTAGTGGTATTTATAATATTACAGACCAAGTGGTCAACCACAAGAGGTTCAAACCACTTCTAAATTCAAAAAATTACAATAAATGATGCCCTAATTGATAAAACGGAGCGAGCCAATAATCGCCCTCTTGAACAAATGAAATTGAGTTCTCGGGAGCTCAGTAGCTAGAGGGGGAAAGCATAAAAAAACCCACGTTCCTGATTCACCCATCACTGACTGCCAATACCATAACCACCAAGTTGCCCTCCGTTTTTGTGCAATACGCAGTGCTGGACAGAGTGTCAGATCAAGTGCCAGAACGAGTACTAGAAAGAGTGTTAGATCAAGTGCTAGAAGCAGAAACATGGTGCGTTTTTTCCCTGTAACACCAAAAAAATGTGGATTAGATCTTGGTAATCATAAAACATGATGAATTATCCTCAATATAATCATTAAACATGAATTACACATACGTAGTGTCGATCATACCGTTTTATCATGAAATTCTTTAAAAAACTCCTTTAAAATAAGAAAAACACATATGTACATGCGGCAAAAGTGTATAATAATCATCATAAAGTGGTCATATCTCAGGCCCAATAGTATATGAGAATGGTAACATTATTAATATCAAAGGAATACCAAGAACCATTATTATTAGGAAGATCTCATCTCTACAGATTAAAAGATGTGTTCATAAGGGATGCAAAGTATTTTTTGTTCATGTAATAGATAATGAAAAGAAGAAAGTAAAAATGATATAGAAAATCACCCTATATTACAGGAATTTCAAGATATATTCCAAGAAATTCCTGGATTACCTCCTAAGACAGAGATAGACTTCTCGATAGACTTATTACCAGGAGCAGTGCTAGCCTCAAAGGCTCCATATCAGATGAATATCTTGGAACTTAATGAATTGAAATATCAACTTCAAGAATTATTAGAAAAAAAGTATATTTGACCTAGTGTATATCCTTGGGGAGCACCGGTACTATTTGTGAGGAATAAATATGGAACCTTATGATTATGTATACACTATCAACAACTTAATAAAATGACAATTGAAAAAAAATATCATTTATCCCGCATTGATTATCTATTCGATCAAGTATGTGGAACAACAATATTTTCAAAAATTGATTTACAGCTCGGATATCACCAAGTAACAGTTAAAGATGAGGATATATACAAAACAAATTTTAGAACAAGATATGGAAATTACGAGTTTGTAGTGATACTCTTTGGGTTAACAAACAACCCAACTTCTTTCATGTGTTTAATGAATAGTATCCTAAGTAAATACCTAGATAAATTTGTAATTGTCTTTATCGACGATATACTAATCTATTTGAAGAATGAACAAGAGCATGAAGAACACTTAACAATAGTTCTACAAATTTTTAGAGAACAAAAGCTATATGCTAAATTCAGTATATGTGATTTTTACAAGGATAAAATTCAATATTTAGGGCACATAGTTTCGAAAGAAGGAATAGTTGTGGATCTTGAGAAAAGAAAAGCCATTATGGACTTACAAATCCCAAATGATGTTTTTGAAATTAGGTCATTTATGGGTATAACAGGTTATTACCGGAAATTTATTGAAAGGTTTTCAAAAAATGCTCATCCCATAACATCCATACAAAAGAAAGGAACAAAATTTGTATGGTCTGAAAAATGCCAAGAAAGTTTTGAAAAATTAAAACACCTCCTAACAACAAATCCAATACTAAAAATAGAAGATCCATACAAGGACTTCATTGTATGCACTGATTTGTGCATTCAAGGGTTAGGTGGAGTCTTAATACACGATAATCATGTAATTGCTTATGAATCTAAAAAGCTTAAGGAACATGAACAACATCATGTAACACATGATTTATAATTAGCCGCAATAATACATGAATTAAAGATGTGGCAACAATATTTTATAGGACCGAAATTCCTATTAATGTCAAACAATATTTCCTTAAAGTATATTTTTGATAAACAAAACCTCAACGCTTGACATGCAAGGTGGTTATCCTTCTTGAGAGAATATGATTTTGAGATAAGACACATAAAGGGAAAATAAATTAAGGTAGTTGACGCTTTGAGCAAACATGAAAATCTTAGTTATATAGTTACAAGAAGTAATTATGAAACTTACTTAGACGAAAAGGTCAAGATGGCAGCAGAAAAGGATAAATAATATCAACATATTAAATCTAAATTAATAGAAAATGAAGCAGAAACTAAAAAATTAGATCCCAGAATTTCTAAAAATGGACTATTGATGTACAAAAATAGGTTGTATATACATGAAGCTGAGCAAAGTAAATCACTCATATTGAATGAATTACATGAAAAACCATGATGTGGACATTTTGACTATCATAAACTAATTACTATGGTAAGGAAGGAATTTTATTGGCCTAACATAAAAGGATAAAATGTTGAATATCTAGGTAAATGCATAGAATGGCAACAATTTAAGGTTGAACATCGACATCGAGCTAGACTATTACAACCATTACCAATACCTGAATGGAAATGGGGAATTATAAGTATGGAATTTATAACAGGTTGCCTAATAGTAGAAAAGATAATGATTATGTAATGGTTGTAGTTGATAAATTAAGGAAGGCAACAAACTTGATACTAGTTAAATCCACTTATAATTATATTAACATAGAATATATATTTATGAAGTAAATTTTCCGACTACATGGAATTCCTAAAACTGTAATCTCAGATAGAGACACAAAATTTACCAGAAACTTTTGGAAAGTGCTATTTAAAGGTTTAGATACACAATTCAACTTCATCACTACTTACCATCCTCAAAGAGATGGGAAGACTAAAAGGACTAATCAAATAGTAGAGGATATGCTCAAAATATATGTTATGAATAAACCAACTAAATGGGAAGAATATATACATTTGGTTGAATTTGATTATAATAATCATTACCAAGCTTCAACTAAACTTAATCCTTTTGAAATTCTTTATGGAAAAAAATGTAACGCCCTTGTTTCTTGGATTAATTTTGTCAATATATTAATGATAGGACCTGAAATGTTAAAAAAATAGAACTAACTGTGAAACAGATACAAAAACATTTGAGAGAAGCTTAGGACAAACATAAAATTTATGAAGACTCCAAAATAACTCCAAGAGAGTTCAATATAGGAGACCATGTGTATATAAGATTAAGGCCTAAAAGAAGTTCTTTAAGACTGGGCATGTATACTCAATTATCTCCTAGATATTGTGGTCCCTTTGAAGTGCTTGCACGAATAGGATCTGTAGCCTATTAGCTCACACTTCCAGTCACGGTAAAGTACATGATGTTCTCTGTCTTTAATTATTAAAGAAATATATACATGATCCTACTCACGTTCTGAATTGGAATATGATACAAGTTGAGCGAGAGGGTGAGTTCCTAGTAGAGTTGTTTCGTATTCTCGACAAGAGAGACATTGCACTCTAGAATCGATCCATCAGACAGGTAAAGGTGCAATGGAGGCACTTTAGTCCCAAAGAGGCTACATGGGAAATGGAGGATCATATGAAAAAAACATATTCATTTATGTTCCAGAATTATTAGAATCAAAATTAAGTAACACGAAGGGCAATGTTATCTATTCTAAGGGGGGGTGGATGTGATACCCTGAATTTATGAACTTTAAATTTAATTATTTAATTTACTATTTTTTTCTAAACAACACATTATTGATCCTAGTGATCTAACTCACAGAATTATTATTGTTTTATTAATAAAAGGGGAAGATGAGACACACGTGAGGTGGGAATGTTAGAAGAGAAAATCCATGGATCCAAAGTCAACCACCAAGTGACAGTAGAAGGGGGACAAGTGGTGAATATTGGTTAAGTTAACTCAACAGAAGTGAACCATGATCTCAGAATGTTAGGAACATAAGTAATAATTAGATTGAAAGGTGGTCAATGAACAAAAAATTGATTTAACAGGTGGTCAATGATCAAGAGGCTCGAATAAGTGTCAAAGATCTAGGAAACTATTTAAATGAAAGAAAAACAAGAGAATGGGATGCCATTCTGAATCAGATGAAAATTCTGAGAAGGAATGAAATGACATAGAGAATATTCACATAAATATTGAAACCTTATACTTTGCGAGAGGTCACTTGGTTGATTCAATCGAGATTGGGGATGACAGAGAAGTCATAGGTTGTAGCTCTGATCTAATTTTAGGAGTAAAAGCCCATCTTACATGTGTTTTCCCCTATGGAAACCCAATTACATGTTTTTCTTATAAGTTTTCTTCTTCCATTCTATTGTGTATTTGAATTTTATGTCATCAACATTTCGTGGAAAAATATATATCAATGTGCTTAGTGTCAAGATTTAAGTTATAAATATTTAGTCAATATTTTAATTATCATTCAATTGGAGTTTATGGATATATAACAAAGTTATCATGCATCATTTTTCTATACAATTGTTATGTCTAATATCAAAGAGAGAAATGATATGCATCGAACAGTTTAGATATGAGACCACTAGTTCTTATAAAGAAAAAAAGAGGTAGTTATATGATATATAGAAGACCAATAGTTATGTTGCGATTAAGAACAAAGAAGAAATTATATTATGCAACAAATAGACTAAACACAAGCCAGTAATTATTTTGGAAAAGGGAAAACTTTATGGTATGCAATGGAAAAATTTCTTATCATAGAGAACCTAGAATTATATACACAGAAAGGGAATCGAGCACATGCAACAAGCAGATGAAATATACAGACATGGCCACAAGAAATTCTCTAGAATAAAAATTTATAGAGAAGAAAGAATTAATATAACCCACGAATTCAAATTGAATGAAAATTTCGTTGCTATGATATTTAATAACCTAATTTTATATTTAGGTAGATCACTGAAAAGAAAAAAGGAAGATAATGACAATTGGATAGCTTGACAAAGCTTGGAAATATTCCTTATAAAATAAGATACCAATAATTTAAAAAATGGGTTAACCTAACTCTATAAGTGATAGAAGTAGAAACATTTTGTTTAAAAAAATACATACAAGATGTTTTGTCATAATTTTAAATATCAATGCAAAATATAGAATTCCTCTTGCATATGTAACTACCCATTTACAGAGGAAACCCACTATAAACCGGAATGGTATTTTCTAAGTTAGTTTTATATATAACGTCGAATCTAACCAGAGTATCAATATTAATTCGTAGCAAGAGTTTGTGAGGGAAGAAAAAGTACCTTTATAAAAGGTCAATTACCCTGGTCAAGGAGCCAAACCAGTACCTGCAAGCAAGGACGCAATATTTAGAGTTAGTATAATACCTGATAAAAGCTCCTCATTAAAAAGAAAACAAAAGTGTCACAAGAAAGGAATACTTACATGAATTTCAACATAATATTTAATATAAAACCCCACCACTTATGGTTGAACAATACCTGTAGTAACCCACAAATAAGTTACAGAGAAAACTATAAATTACTTAAATAACGATAAGGAACATAGTAGGAATATCTTACCAGAACTAACTCGGGGTGAGGTGGCCTTCCTGTAGAACGCATTAAGAGAACCACAACATCTCTCTATTCTATGGTGGGTACTATCAGAAACAAAAAAAGGGCCCATCATCAATTGAACATCTAGCAAACATTTATGATAGTATAAGACTAGAAGGAGTAAACTATTTAATACCAAGTCACACACTTTAGAAACCTGTGGCGTTCTTCATAGATAAACTTATAATAGGGTTTTAGTAAAAACAATGGTATCCAAAAGAAGGAAAGTATACGTGGGATAAAACGTTTCCGACAAGACACCACCCTTGACAGAGTTCATGATAGGACTGTTAAACTAGATGAAAACCAGAATGCCAAAAAAGAATTTAACCATGATTCTAGTGACAAAGCAATCCAGAACGAGGAATAACAAATAGAAAAAGGTAACATAAGTGACATACACAGTAAATAGAGAGAATGAAACACTATTGAAACAATAGGTAACCTCTCCTTCCTCTAGAAGCTTCCTATCCATGAATTGGAACAATATGAAAACCATGAAGAAGGGTCCGTACTTACCCTTTCGACTCACACTCCAAGAAAAACCACACTTGGCACACAAAGATTTTTCCACGAGCATCACAAGAACATATTTTATTTATGAGTGTAGGGTACATTCAAAAAAATTTCGTTAACTATCAACCACCCCTGCTTAATTCTTTTAAGCATGATTAACACTGACCAAACAAGCATAATAATATAAAGTATGATTAATAGATGTAATTTATGTTTTTTTCACGACAAGAGTCTTGGGATAAAGTCTCAAGTTCTTGTAAGAACTATCATTCTTGTAAGAACTATCATTCTATCATTCCCTAGGTCGACCCACGAGGGTCCTTAAACATATAAGAGTTTCAACCAAAGTTTTAAATCACAACCAAGAAGTATAACATAATTTTTAAATTATGAAACTAAGACTATGACATAGGATAAGTAGCACTTGGTACTTTTAAGGTAGAATTCTTCAAGGACATAAGTGGTTGTGATAATAAGATTCACATAGTTAAATAACATTTCTATTAGTGTTATATATATATATATATATATAAAAGAAATAAAAAATAATTATTGTTTTTGGGTATGTGACAAAACCACAACTTGATTTGGTATTTCTTCATCATGGGATTTATCCATTTGTACCAGAAAAAAATCATATTTTATGTCCATATAACATAAATCCATCTACTAAGGTACATGGGTTTCCAGCCACAACACCCACCAATTATGTTTACTCATAACTTGGTCCCCAAAACTCTAATATTAATATACTTTCCCCCCTTTAATGGAAGAGTCATTGATACTATTAGAATATGTGTATACCTTAACACCTTGTTTATCCAAGAGGATCTCGATGGCCACCTAACTTGTCCAACTAGCTCAAAACATTTTTTTGGCAACTTACTATTTTTATGATTTTTTCGGTTCCTGAACTTCCGAGGCCATTTTGAGGGCCTAAATGATGTTTTTTCACGATCATGAACCTCAATAATAGCTAAAGTCTCTCATTCAACCCCCTAAATGAATTTCCTTGTAAATACCTTTTCAACGAGCTATCCTGCGCCCTAAACGGAGATCATATGCAAAATTTATGACCCTAGGAAGTTGATGTACTAACTGACCCCAACAGGGCCCACATAACTTTTGGTGCTTCATCTCCTAGGGTTAGGTTTTTGGTTGTCTAGGGTTTTGGAATTCATGTTTATTGTAAAAAGGCCTTCAGAGCCTCATTGTACTCATCTTCTTGTGAATGAGGGTATTTGTCACATCTTCTCTTATAGATAATCTGTCGCCATTCTAGCAAGCTTGTTTTCAGTATGCATTTTACAATTTTCAAAATATTTCTTATTTAATAGAAGTAAAGTTTTATTGTATCTCTATTATTGTTCACTATTTCTCTATGTTAATATTATAAATTAGTGGTCTTATTTCGTTCCACTCATAAATTCATATCAGTGGAGGTCTCCTCCTTGTCGGTTTTTTTAATGCCTATCCCTGACACAATTAGGGTATAGAGAGTTGGGTCTCGAGATTGTTTCTCTTGAGGACAATTGCTCTCGCACGCCAAATAAAATTTCCATGGAAGGAGAAAATAAAGACGATGGGACAAGAGATCCTTTCAAAAATTTTCTCGAGGAATCCCTTGATCGACAGAGGAACAAGATGATGGAAATTTTTGCACAAATCCTTCGATGGCTACCGACAAGTGACACATCCACCTCAAGTGGAGGCATCATCCCCTTCAAGGTACAAATGAATTTTGATATTCCTATATTTGAAGTACAAATAGATGCGGATTTCATAGATAAATAGTTAAACCTTCTAGAAGGTTATTTTTCTTTCCACAACTTTTCCGGTAGAGAAAATATTACAGTTGCACTCCTCAAGGCCACCCCCCATGTCAAATATTGGTGGGAAACTTTTTGTGAGCAAAAGGAAATAGAGGGATCTACATTATTTGCAGTTGCACTCACTTGGGGTTCCTTTAGGGATGTTATTAAGGAACAATACTACCTTGTTGGAAGTTATGACAACTTGTATACAAGATGGATCACACTGTGGCAAGAAAGAGACCAAAAAATTATAGAGTTCACTAATGTCTTCCATACCTTGCGCACCTAGTTGGGTATCAAATATTCTCAACAACATCTCATGCTCAAGTACCGCAACAATTTGCATAGATACATCAATACATAAATGTATTTTTTGGACATCTCATCCTTGGGCATGACCTATCGATATGTTATCAAAATCAAGCAGAAGCTAAAATAAAAGACGTGAAAATTTGGGTCTAGGAACCGATCACAGCAGAAGAAGGACAAGGGAAGCCCCAACTCGTAGAAAAAAAGATAGATTAAAGATGGGAAACCTTAGGAAAACCATTCCAATCCACAAGAAAAGAAGTAAATGGGAAGACAATGAAATATACTAGGAAGTCGTGCAACTTCCATGAGAGCCCCTGACATAATACTATTGATTTCCCCTCAAAGAAGTCATTGGTGACTAAGGTAAAATCCTTTGAATCAAATGTGGGTTTTGAATTTGATTCAGAACCAGAAAAGGGGAGACAAATCAATGATGCAGAACCCAGTGCCATCGTTTCTATTACCAAGATCTAGTTTGGTGAACCTGATGAGCTAGAGGAAGGAAAAAACCTCTTTCATTCATAGATGTGGGTAAAATTCACTCCGTTCCACTTCATCATCGATAGAGGTAGCTAGAAGAACCTCATATCAACAAAGTTCTTCAAGTGTCTATGTTGGAAGCAGGTCGAATCAAATAGAAAGGCTATTTTTGGAAGAAAGGCATGCAAGAGGAAAGCGATATCTGGAAGAAAAAGAAGCACGCGAACATGAATGGAAGACCTAATGACGATAGGGTTAGGGTTTTTGTAATACATTGTAATGGTTGGTGAGCCGTAAATAAAAATAAGTAGTACTAAAGAGAGAAAAGGAGAAGGAGAGGGACACGAGAGGCTAAGTGGGAGAGAGAGATGAGGGTTACTGGAAGAACTATACAAATCATTAAGTTGGTGAGATAAGGAGGGAATGAGTGACTCGATCCTGAGGGTTAAATTGCAGGCTGAGGAGCTTGGTGTGATCTAGTTAGCCTCACAGGGATTGAGGAGCTGCTGAGGAGAGTGAGACCTAAGAATGTAAACATGCGTGGCATGATATCTTTCTAAACCATAATAAAATCCTAAGAGCCAGATATGTGTGGACGTAGCCTAGAAGGGGGTGAAACACGATAACACTATGTTGTGGGATTGAATGAATGTGTCTTTGTGTTTGATTAATTGATGAATGTTGAATGAATGAAGTGATTAAGTAGATCTAATATTTTACATGCATACATAGAAAAAATGGTATAACAGGATGTTAAATAGACTAGGTAAAGGTTGCAACATACAAGAACAAATCTTGCTCAGTCCTAGGTTGCAAACACCTGAGTATTGCATCCACCCATAAGAGCTATCTCGGGTGAGGCTGCATAGTGCATTTTGTGTACTACGTTGCCTTCCAAGTAACCAAAGGAGCCAATAGTCTTAAGATATTTTGTTGGGAATCTTATTAGTTATGAACCAGGGTCAATTTGTAGTGGTAAATGGATAAAGAGAAAGAATATAACCAACAAATGGTTCTGTTGCCAGCTAATTGGAAGGCAATGGGATTGAGCACATGAGATCTGCAGAAGGCATGTCAAAATAATATCAGATTAGAATACAAAAAGGTGAGAGAATGCACCACTAGAAGGGGATGTTGAGACTGTGGAATCCCACAGAGGCAGAGGTCAAAAGTTGGTTGAAGACAAAGGAGCTAGATTTTGTGCAGAAAGATAAAAAAAAACCCCAAGTTAACACCGCACAAGTATCTGGACAAGTACGTATTCACCGACTTGCATGAAGTACTTTTCTGCGATTTCCCACACATATTGTAGGAATGGATCAAAAGATTGAAATAAAACCATTCGACGAATCAGATCAGAAAGCTAGAGTGGAATCTCAAAGAGATCGCATAGCTACAATGCACTGATAATAAATTCACGCGTGTAGTATATTTTTGGCTTGATAGTATAGTAGTAGGATTTATAACAGAATTTGTAGTAGACACTGTGAATTCATACAATGTAGCATAATAAAAGTTTATACACATCCCTCGAGAAAGGTATATTATATTGTTGTATACTTATATTAAGATATTGCTTTATAACAAAGGTGTAATGACAATGGATTCAGGGAACTAAACTTCCCTGCCTGCATGGGAGAAGGGGGGAAGCACTGACAGGAAAATGATAAATGGAAGGAGATAAAGGAAAGAAGGAGGAATCCTTGGACCCAATCATGATGGATGACGACCAAATCAAGCAAATCATGGTGACAGCTGAAAATACACATAGTGGATTACCCTACCAATACAAGGTGAACACCAAGAAGAGAGTCGTAGTCGTGAGGGAAGGCTTGGCAAGTAATGAAGAAGAGGTAAATGATCTCTGGGTTGTGGAGAATATTGAGGAAATCCTGCGCGCAAAATATGAGAGGAAGACGAGAGGTCTAAGAGCGGGAATAGAAGGCAACAATCCTATCCATATTAATGTCTATGTGGAACCCGTAAACCCATGTGTGACTAACACACCAAAAATAACACCACCATTTAGACAACTGAATTTTGGGACAAGGAGGACAACAAGAAGTACATCTACACAAGGAACAACAACTGGGGGAGCCAATTTAGGAAGAATTAGTCTAGTATCTACACCACGTGGAGGTAGTAGTTCAACATTCAGGATGGAAGGACACAATCCCACCATCAGGTTAACACAATTCAAAGGAGAAGCATCAGAGGACTTGGAGAAGCACATGTTTATCTCTGAAAAGATATGGGAAGAAAAACAGATCATAAATGAGGACACTAAACTTTCACAATTAGCTATCACACTAAGGGATCACGCATTGGATTGGTATATGAGTCTAGCCACAAACAATCCACCAGGAAAAACTAGAACGATTGGGGATATCAAGAAGTTGTTGATAAATGAGTTTCATAATCCAAGTTCAGAGGATCAATACATGAACGAGATGATAGAAATTCAACAGAAACTGGGAGAAGCCGTATGGGAGATTGACCAGAGATTCAAGCGACTCAAAGGAAAGCTAAGATATGTCATGACAGATATGCATCACATGCACCTATTCATCAACTCACTATTACCACACTTGAAATATCCACTGTGACAAGATAAGTTTCATACGTAGGAAGAGGCTCTACAGGCAGCCTTGCAACTAGAAGAAAACCAATATCACAAGATAGATCCAACCATCGAGGAGTTGAAGGAGCATATGAAGAATATAACGTTCCATCTAAACTAGAAAAAAAGTAAGGACAAAAGAGAAGTTGTTTGTTGTGCCACATGCAGGATAGAAGGACACCATAAGAACAAATGTCCAACATTCACGCAGTACATGGCAGTAGGAATGTGAAATCCATTACCAACCAGAGGACTATGGTGCGAAATATACAAGAAACAGGGCCACGATCCATATCATTGCCCAATGATGTAGAAGTACCAGACAGTCTTATTATCAGACTAATCGGTAGGTGCAGACACTAACTGATCTCCCTAGATCCACCTAGATCTATAACAAAACACACTAGAACATGACGCTTTCCTTAAGTTTTAGATATTGCATTTACTAACCAAAGAGGGATGGGTGACATACCGTTAAAATGTCACTTCCTCTCACCATCGCCATCCTAGCTCCATTCCAACACTCATACAATGATGAACCTGCAAAAGAATGCAACCAACCAAAGTGATAACAATAGCATAAACTCAATATAAACCTATGTATGTGATCAAGGAATCATACAAAAAAACACAACAAGCTTTATAGGAAATAATCATATTACTGTATCATATTAAATGTGAAAGAGAGATTACAACCATGGCCTTGATGTCATAAGGTCCCTTCCAACTGTCCTTCATTCCCCACACACTTTCACTCCAAGAATTTTGAGAGCATAGATCTGATGATATTCACAATCTATCTTGAGAAAGTAAATCTCAAAGCCACTCCAACCAAGCTAATAATTCCAAGCCAACCAAAGCTAACAAGCTCAAGAACCCCTTCTCCATGAGAACTCCTCTCCTTTTATAATTTGAAGAGGATAAGGTGAGGAGGTTAGGATGATCCCACTAAATCATGAAAGCGAGTAATATCCAAACCGTTCGGATGCCACCTCACCATGGAAGTTTCTCCTTCTAGAAGATTCGAGAAAACACTGGTTTTTCCCATGTGTAAGCATTATTGCACCCTGCTTATAGTGAAACCTGTGAACTGTTCGCACCCTAGTTATGATGCAGCCTGTGAGAATCAGTCATTCTTGCACCCTAATACATAGGCAGCCTGCGAACATCCTTTTCTATAAGGTTTTTACACAGGAAAATGCAACTTCTTTTCTCAGGAAACGTTCTTCTCCCTTCTCTCTTTAGGAACTCAGGCCACTGACCCCTCTGAAGGAAACATATAGGTTTACATCATTAATGGTCATAGG
>JZKD02S0740976.1:150884-173425 GCA_000966675.3 Picea glauca
ATCTTGACAAAGAAAATCTCAAAGCCACTCCAACCAAGCTAATAATTCCAAGCCAACCAAAGCTAACAAGCTCAAGAACCCCTTCTCCATGAGAACTCCTCTCCTTTTATAAGTTAAAGAGGATAAGGTGAGGAGGTTAGGATGATCCCACTAAATCATGAAAGTGAGTAAGATCCAAAATGTTCGGATGCCACCTCACCATGGAAGTTTCTCCTTCTAGAAGATTCGAGAAAATGCTCATTTTTCCCATGTGTAAGCATTCTCGCACCCTGCTTATAGTGAAACCTATGAACTGTTTACACCTTAGCTATGATGCAACCTATGAAAATCAGGCATTCTCGCACCCTAATACATAGGCAGCCTGCGAACATCCTTTTCTATAAGGTTTTTACACAGGAAAATGCAACTTCTTTTCTCAGGAAAAGTTCTTCTCCCTTCTCTCTTCAGGAACTCAGGCCACTGACCCCTTTGAAGGAAATAGATAGGTTTACATCATTAACAGTCATAAGAATGACAAAAATAATGTGTAACAAGTCCCAAAGAGTTCATATTGCAACTTTTTCAATTCAGTTGGTCATGATGACAAAGACTGTAGAAACATGGAGTTGATAAGGGAGAGGACATCAGATGCATATAGGGTGCAGGAAGAAATGATGACTGAGAAAGACAAAACTTAGTTTAACCAAGTACCATCCCAATACAACATTTTTCAACAACAGTATAATACTGCGCAACAACCATATAACACAACTCAACCACAGTATAACATAGCACAACCCCACTACAATACCGTGCAATATAATTAGGTGCCTCAATATAATGTGTCACGAGGGGAGCGATCTAGCTACAAAGGAAAAGAAATATAAAGAGGAGGTTTTGGAAGAGGTAGAGGACTAGTGGTATGTCACAACAGTCAACAACCAGGACACTATGCAAGAGAATGTCCACTTCCACCAATGACTTTTATGTATTTTCATGCATTGGATCATGACACAGAGGAATGTCCTCTGTTATTAGGGAAGATATAGGAATAGAGGAATAAGAACAATCAGAATGTTCAATGGATTTTAGTAGAAGTGAGGGATGAAAGAAGAAACATCAACATAGTTACATGTAGAGGAGCTAAAACAAGAAAAAATGTAGTACGACAAGAGCTAGTACAAAACCAATGGGTGAAGAAGAATGTTGAACCAAGGAAGCATTTTGATGTGCAGAACGAGAAGGATATATTTAAGCAAGATAGACAAGAATTTCTGAAGATAGAAATTGCATCGACCTCAACCGTGCAACATAGTAAGGAAGTACCAGAGTACAATATGCCTCCATTGTTGAATCATACCAAAGAAATGCAACCCCTGGGAAAAGTAAGTACAATCAAAGGATTTTTGCAATCATGTGTAAAATTACTAAATGATCCAGCCTCTTTCAAAGTGTTAGTGCAAATTCTTGCAAAGGGGTGTTTTCTCTCCAAGATTCGAGCCCGTGGCATAAATGCGAAGAAATGAGGCTTAAAGAACCTAACAAATGCATTTTGTCCAAGGCCACAGCCATGATCGCACTGTGCAACACATAAAATCCCCATTTCGAGCTTAAACTGATAGTAAACGCACGATCCAGTGTCCGACAGCTAGGATCGACCAATGGAGAAAATCGTCGATCGACGGATATTTGCGGCCGATGGAATTGCACCATGTTTAACACAAGAATCGGGCCCGCAATATCACCGAAGAAGTTTCGGGTCGTCCGATCAAAGGGGGGCATGTGGTGTGTGATTAGGCTCTATTGCCACTTTGCCCATTGTGACTTTGAAGAAGCAAGAATTAGCTCCTTCCCATCTACGAAACGTGAAGCATCGAAAGCGCTCAGGAGTTGGGCCCATGGTCTTGGTGTCTAGTCACATAGGAACAAACCCGAGGAAAAGGCGCTAGCGCACACCATATAATGAGACAGGTCCCAAAATGTCAACATCATCACAATCGTCTATCCAAAGGGACGTGTGGCACACGATCAGGCCATGTTGGCATTTCGGCAACCGGGACTTCCAAAGGTAAGGAGTTTTTCTCTTCCATTGCATTTCAAAACCCCAAACCCCAAAACGTCGAAAGCGCCTTTAATGGCTCAACTACCCCCTTAAAGTGCCTTTAAATTCTACACAGGCTAACTCAGCATTTAATGGCTCAAAAACCCCCTTGTAAGAGCCATGCAAAGTTAAGGTGGCGTTTGACGAAGGATTTCAAACTAGATTTGACTGAAGAGATGCCATGCCCTGAAAGTCTAGGATGCCTCTGCTGGGCAAATGTTTAGGAGTATATGTACTCAGTTTTTGTATTTTTGAAAGGATCGATGGTAGAGCACATCTCCCAATTGTAAATATTTAATCTAGCCTCTGGTTCTCGGGTTATAGAGGAACATTTGAGACTTCTTGTTTAATGGAAACCAACTTATTCTTTTCCTATTTTCCTCTGAATCTAAGATCCCGGGCATGAATGATCCAGTCGGGTGTTTCTTTGCTATATTATGTAGGTTTGATATTATCAGTTCTGCAATCTTCTTAGGTTCATTTTTAAGTTTGTTCGGCTCTGAGAGGATCTCACAGCCGAGTCTTTTCCTCTTTTGTGAAGACTACTAGAAGACCAGATGTCAAGAGAAGACTTTGTTTCTCCTCTCTTCCCTCCAAATACTCACCACTATCATTATTACTGGCTTAATTTAGGTCAAGACCTCATGTGTCACTATTGTCCCAACCCAGTTCTCTGAGTTAGAACGACATTGTTTCGAGTTTGCTTCCATTTGATCACCCCTTTATAAAAAAAATGTGACATAAACTGATGGGCATCGGGCTCTGCTCCTGCTGCAATCTAGGAGTGACTTCCAATGCCAACACAAAGTATTACAAAATATGCTATAAATATGTAGCGTAGAGACAAAAGGAAATCTAGAACATAAAACAGTCAATCACCTACATACAAGGATAAGAACAAGTAGGGAGTTTAGGATGAACGCCAACATTGGATATTTGAACATGGGAGATATCATACTGGATCTAGTATCCGAAGTCAATGTATTACCTTAGAAGACATGGCAATGTATGGGAGAGCCCACATTAGGATATTCACCCATTCAATTGAAACTGGAAAATCAACACAAAGTTCTACCAATTGGGAGACTAAAAGGAGTGACAATAGACCTAGATGGAGTGTGAATAAACATGACTTTGAAGTAATAGAGATAGTGGATGACACAACACCTTACCCAACATTGCCTGGCTTGGATTGGGTGTTTGATAACCAGGCCATAATCAATTTAAAGACTCAAAAAAATACCTTCGAGTCAGGAGAATATAGGGTCATTGCGCCATTAGACCCATCAGAAGAGGAAAGGTTCGTAGAACCTACTTGCTTGGACTTGGAGGAAATTAGCCAGTTGTATAGAAAAATCGCACTAGATGAGGATTACGTAAACCCAACTACAGATGGGATACTTAGTTAGTTGACCATGACCTTATGTGCGTCAGACTCAGATATGGGTTTAGAGAACTGGCAACAAAGGATACATGAATTTTCCACAAGAATATGTGCTAGAATAGACCGCACAGTAAGATGGGTAGGTACGAAGATAAGGGAACCACCCAATTTCCATGGGGTAAACGATATAGAAGAATTCTTGACACGTTACGAAGATGAAGTGATATAAAATCAGAGACTCTTAGCACTACATATAGCACTCAAGGCCACACTTGCAATATGGTGGGGCACACACAAAGAAAAAATCAAGGAATGGTACCAATGTAAGTGGTTACTACGCATTAGGTTTGTCGTAGAACAAAGAAGCAACTAGCAACATAAATATGATGGACAGGGGGAACTAGCAGAACACTTGGAGAAGTGCAGAGTGCTATGGAAAATGACACCCCCAGAGGAATGACCTCATCATTTTGTACACACCTTAGAGGGAATCCCAACAAACTAGTATACAGACCAGGAATTACACAGAGGAAATACGAGTTGGACAGTACTACAATGAAACTTTATATCCACTTTCTCATTTGAGAATGAGAACCCCAACATAGATGCAACACTTAAACAAATAATATGGGTGATATTCATTAAGGAACCATAAGTTGAACTCATAACACAAGAACAACAACAGAATAGACAGACAATGAAAGAACTATTGGCGTGCTACCATGTGGAGGAAGAAGTACCAGATGAAGATGATTCGTGTGATATTTAGATTAAGGAATTTGAAGGAGAAAGAGAAGTGGAAGGTCCACCTATAGAATCATAAGTAATTGTTGCGTCAATCAAGGTGAAGAAATTCAACATTGGGACAATTGAGAATCCCAAAATGGCTAGCATTGGAGACTATTGGGATGAGCAAATAGTGGAAAGCATAACATAGTTACTGCATGAGTACAACGACCTATTACCCACAACATTCACAGAAATGAAGGGCATAGCAGGAGAGCTAGGTGAAATTAATATACCACTCAGACTTGAGACAAGAATGATCAGACAACGACCCTACAGACTAAATACGATATATAAGAAAAATTCAAATCTAATATCGATAGAATGTTATAGGCTAGAATCATAGAACCTATAAAAGAATCAGAATGGATAAGAACGATGGTAGTTTAGTAGAAAAACAAGGCAAGATAAGAATATGCATCAAATTGAGGAAGTTGAATGATGCATGCCTACATCACCCATTCCCTACACCTTTCACGAATGAGGTGTTGGAGAACGTAGAAGGAAGGGAAGTTTATTCATTCACTGGTGGATTTTTAGGATACCATTAGATCAAGATAGCATTGGAAGACAAATACAAGACCACTTTTTCTGCAGAATAGGGATCCTGCCAATACATAGTCATGTCGTTTGGAGTGAAGAATGAACCAACAATATTTTCCAGAGTAGTCATAGTTTCATTTAAATAATTTATCCAACAGTTTATAGAGTTATACTTGGATGATTGGACAATCTATATTCTGTTGAAATACCATGTAGAGGTATTGCAGATGATGTTAGAAAGATGCAAGAAGTGCCAGATATCGTTAAATTTCAAGAAGTGCATCTTCGGAACACCTTTTGGGATACTATTGGGACATATAGTATGCAAGCAAGGTTTACTAGTAGATCCTGCCAAGATTTCAATAATCATTAACCTTCCACCACCAAAACCAGTCTGTAAACTATGAGCGACATTGGGACACAAAGGATACTACATAAAATTTATAAAAGGGTATATGCAGATCATCGTGCCAATGGAGAAACTGCTAAGGAAAGACACAAAGTTCTAGTGGAATGAGGATTGCCAACACGGTCTGGATAAGTTGAAAGAAAATATGGTAACTGCACCAATACTAGTTTTCCAGACTGGGAGAAGACATTCCACGTATATGTATATGCATCGACCATAGCACTTGTAGCTATTTTGGCGCATCTAGGATCATCCTATAGCATTTGCTACCAAAAAATTGTCAGAATCAGAGAAGAACTACAACACTATAAAGAGGGAAGGCCTAGCTATTGTCTACTCTCTTCATAATTTTAGACATTACTTACTGGGGAAACATTTCAAGATGTTCACGGACCATTCAACGCTCAAATACCTATTCAACAAGCTAGTGTTGGGGGGGGGGGAGAATTTGCAGATGGCTATTGTTGTTTCAAGAATTTGATTTTAAAGTAATAGTCAAGCTAGGGAATATGAATGCAATAATTGATCACCTATTAAGGATCATGAATGGGGAGGAACCTACAAATCTAGAGGACAACTTTCCGGATGCACAGTTATTTTCAGTCCAGATCGTCGATGAATACTTTGCATACATCCAGTACTTGAGTACAGGGACTACGCCATAGGAATATAACACTGTGCAGAAGAAAAACCTGGTAGTCCAAGTTGTAGTCTATCAACTAATTGCATGACATTTATACAAAATGGGCACAGATTTCATCATGAGAAGATGTGTGCTAGAACATGAAAGACCAAGTATTTTAGTAGAATCCCATGAGGGAATAGCAGGAGGACATTAAGTAGAAAAATATACCATGCATAAGGTATTGTATGTAGGACTATGGTGTCCGACCATTCACAGAGACTCAAAAGAGTACTGTCAGAAATACGATGTATGTCAGAGGGTTGGTAAAGCGAATAGAAGGGACGAGATGCCCCTGTGACCACAGGTATTCGAAAAATGGGAAATAGATTTTTTGATAGCAATTAACCCACCAGAAAAAAGGATAGGAGAGAGGTACATTATCACCATGATAAAATACTTGACAAGATGGGCAGAAGCAACACCGGTAAAAGATTGTAGCGTAGAGACAACACCACACTTCCTGTTTGAACAAGTGATCAACAGATTTGGTTGCCCAAGGATTTTGATGAGTGACCAAGGCAATTGCTTCATTAAGGGTACTATTAAGGCTATGAATAAGGAATTTGAATTCCATCATAAAAAGAGTATACCATATCATCCCCAAGCAAATAGAATAGTAGAAGCCTTTAACAAGATCCTTGAAAATGCATTAATGAAGATCTATAACATTAATAGGGATGATTGGGACCTAAAGACACCAGTAGTATTGTGGGCATACAAGACCAAATTCAAGAAGTTGACAGGAAAAATACCATTCAAATTGGCATATTGATGTAGAATCATCACTTCACATCAACAATGCGCCAGCTAGACAACACATTCAACGCATATTCAAGAGGGGAGAGACGACAACGCTCTCATTTTCCCCTCATTTTAAAAATTCAAATTGTAATTAAATGTTTGTAAGGATGGAAGAGACAAATCAATGCCTTTGTGAAGATACTAGATAAATTCTCCTTTAATGGTTGACAGGATAATAATATTTAGATTTGATTCAGACTAGACAACCATTGAATGTAATTCATTGTAAATTAATGAGAGTAGGTAGATTGGAGAGAAGAGATCGAGGAGCCCCATTTTTATAAAAATATATTTGTATCTAGATTGAAGTGTTCTATGTGAGAGAGGCAGAAGCAAGATAGAGAGATAGGAGAGATATCCAAGACTCTGTTGTAGTCCGAGATTTGTACACATTGTAATCAGACATTTATGTTAATGAGAAAAGAGAAGTTTTTCCTACATATGATTCTGTGTGTTCATGTGTATTTCATAAATTCTATGTGTGTGTTATTTTATGTTGTAGATGTATGTTAGATTTCATCTGCAATTGATAGATATATTTCTCTATCTATCTGAGAGTTCTTCGATTTCAGTCTGGGTTCTTTGTGGATTAATGCAAGGGGTTGCATGATAGAGTGTTGAGGACTCTATGAGCTAGTGCAAAGAGTCCACATTTGAGTTCTTTGGAATTCAGGAAAGAACGTGCCAGGAGGGCACACGAGAGGAATCATAAACTCATGGGAGAAGCCTCAAGGATACTAAACACCTTGGATGTGAGACTGTGTAGAGGAGGGCACAGAGAGAAAACCAAATCATTGAGGATTATGTGAAGCTCTACCAGGAGGGCATCGAGTGAGTGCAAAGAGTGCACAAGAAGAACTCTATTCCAAGTTCAGAGATAAGGGAAGTGTCTAGGAGAAGACACTCACAGGGTTACTAAATACTTTGCAAGATAAGTAAGGAGTTCTTGAGTGGAAAGTCGCCAAGAGTGCACTTAAATATCTTTGAGGGATAGAATGGAAAAATAACTTTGGGGTCAAAGAAGTTGAAGCTCAAGGAGACAGAGTTGCTGAATAATATGGAGGAAGACCTATGCAAGGAGCGCACCCGACCAACACTCAGAAAAAGTGTTGAAAGACATCCATCTGAAGGCTAGTCAAGCACAAGGAGTGTCCATATAAGAGAATTGCTTCAAGTTCGTAAGCTCAGGAGGAATAGTACCTTTGCATACAAAGTTCCTGTAGAAAGAAGCAGAAGGCCGAGACACTTCGAGGTTTTGGAGCGAGTAAAGCTCAGAAGAGATAGCACGAGGAGTGTACTAGAGTGGACTTATTCCATGTCCAGAAATATCAAGAGGAGTAATGCATAAATCAAACACAGAGCACAAGTGTGTGCTAGGGTTGAGGTCATTTTCCATTTCCAAAGATCATGAGAGACAACATCTTCAAAATGCAAATGAGACCAAATTCATTGGGCTCACAGAGGAATTAAATGTCAAAACCTTTGAAACGTTGGAAATCTTCCAAATCAGGGAGAAATTTCAAGATCAGGAGGAGGAGCATCAACAAGCATTAAATCAGCTGTAGAGGGGGGAGATCTAGACCATTGAATCTATGTCCAAATACTCAGAGGAACAAGTGCAGGGGAAACATATCTGGGTCATCATATATGAGTGCATGGACCAACAACTATTGGATCCGAAGGAAGGTGCACGAGGGTTAAACCCTTCAATAGTGTACAGAAGAGTGGACTTTGTGAAGTCACGAAGTTTCGAAGAGATTGAAATTGTCGATCATCAGAGGACAAGTGGCAGCAGATCTAGGGTGTGCATGGAATCAAATATCGAGATATTTGAAAGAAACAAGGGAGAGAATTCCCGATAGGTGAATTCGAGAAATCATTCTCAACCATTGGATCTGGGGTGACAGGTGGTGGAGATCCACATATGTCAGAGGAGCTGGGATCCAAAATGATCTTAGTCGTCCATCGAGAAGGATATGTGGAAAGAGTTCAGCATTGCGATGAATCACACATGAGAGAAGTCAAAAGGAAGAGTTTAAGAACTTGCGAGGCTTGAACTCATGATTAAATATGAGCCATCAAATCGAAGAAGGAGCGTGGATCATTGATCTTCCACAGAGAATATTTTGGGGTTTCATGGATTCCCGATATGTGAAATCCTGAAACACCTTTTGATTTAGCACTTGGTTTTTCCATCATCATAGTTAGAGGGGACTAGAGAGAGGAGATAGAATCGAGAGAAAATATCGTCGATCAAAACATCAGGGATCGAGAGTTCGGGAAGAAAGGAGTCAGGAGAGACTCGCATGCGAAAATCCTGAAGTTGCGAAATGCGACATGCCATTTTGTTTAAGCCTGTGGTCATGTGGAATGGTCACATGAGCGGAGGGAGCTAAGATTTGTTAATCCCCTTTCGAAGTTTTGAGATTCGGGGAGTCAAGGGTGGCTCATACGTCAAAGTCCCAACATGTGAAGTCTCGAAACACTTTTTGTGTAGGCACGCGGTCACAACCCATGGTCGTGTGAGAGAAGGATCTTGCGCCTGATGAGGGAGCTAAGAGTCGTTAATCCCTTTTCGAAGTTTTGAGAGTCGAGGAGTCAGGGGTGGCTCATACGTCAAAGTCCCAACATGTGAAGTCTCAAAACCGTTTTTGTGTAGGCACGCGGTCACAACCCATGGTCGCGTGAGAGAAGGATCTTGCTTCTGATGCTTAGTTGCTTAGGAAGAGTTTCATAACAGGACATGTGGTTAAAGTGTCGAAGGTTCCAGTAGGGAATCAAAGAGACATTTTGGCTCAAAGGAATTTGAATGATCTTTGACTGGGAGGTCAACGGACCCTGTCGAGGAAGAGATAGGTAGGGGGTCTGCATCATATATGGAAAAGAAGCAGTGGTGCCACTAGAAGTTTTGGTACTCAGTTTGCGCATAGTAGAAATTACGAACATGACAGAACAAGGCGTAGTACATGAGAGGACAAATCAATTGATGATCATGGAGGAAGATAGGATTCTAACATGGTTCCACCAAGAAGTCCAGAAATCAAGGGACAAAGCTTTGCATGACAAATGTATCAAGTGGAAAAATTTCAAGGAAGGAGACTTAGTGTTGATGTATGATAGTAAATCCTTTCTCCATCTAGGAAAATTCAGAATGCACTTGTTAGGACCATACAAAGTAAAAACTATAATAGATGGGGGATTTGTACAGTTGAAGGATTTAGGAGGCACATACCTTAGAGGGATGAACAATGGGAGCCAAATGAAGCTGTATAGGGACAGTTGACCCCCTAGCCATTGAAAAAAAAAATTGTCGCGTCGTGTCAGACATCAAAATATAACAATAGAAGTATAGTGTGCCGAAAAAAAGAATGAGCATGCACACTTGAAAATGATATCTCGACAGAGACAAAGCCAACAGTCATTACAAATAAGAAACAATAGGAAAGATGGATACGACAAAATAAGCACCAAATGACAACGATTATCAGAATTGAATGCCATAAATGACGGACGTGATGCTGCATTAATTGCGCCAACTGGAGACACCACGTAAAAATCAATGACAAGTATGCAGGAACCACCAGTTCAATTAAAACACAATCGTGGCAACCTCTCTGACAAGATTCACATGACCCCAAGACAAATCAAGAATGCGGGAGTGGAAAGGTAATTGTGAAATCAGGAAAGGCACAAAGTGATAGAGAATACGAGGCAGAGAGTTAAGGTTTCAAATGTTGCAGAGACCAATAAGCTCGACGAACGACATATTTACCACCATGGAACCACCCAAAGAGGGATAACCAAGCCAAACTTCCAAAAAACATCAAAGCAATTATAGAGCACCATCGCCTACAAAAGGAAGTGAACAACAACCACCTTAGTCTCTAGAAGTCATCAATGTGGATGAAATTTCATCACCTAATACAACACCAGGAAGCGCCACACCCATTATGGAGGAAACACAATAGACAATACCAGTGGGCATGGAACTTGATGTTCCAAAAGAGGGACAGGGCCAACATGCTGAGGATGTAGGAAACCAAGTGCACCCCGAAAACCCTGAAGAAGCCCCGAGAGTCAATGGGATGGCTCCAAGCCAAGAAGAAACGACTACACCAGAAAGATCACAAACAACTACAAGAGGGAACAATGGAATATGTCACTGGATGACTAGAGGAGTATGCAGAAGAATGAACAATGGAGGCTGGAACCTCGAGTCAGCCACCACAACAGAAGGGAAAGCAGATGGTACCAAGGTCACTGTGTAGGCAACCCATCGCAACCATTGTCTTGCTGCGTATTATGGAAGGTGTACGTATAACAACAATATTTTTAGGTCATGTGGAGAAATTAAGGTACTCAGACCATGAAGTGACGATCACCAACAAGTTCCCAGAGTTCATCAAGAAAGTCTACCTATAGAATGTGGGTATAGGACCCTTTGGAGAACCAATTAATCAACTAGTCTAGTGGGCAACAAGACTGGCCAAAAACAGGATTCTAGTCCTTTTGGACCTACCACACTTTGGGAGGGGCTGGTATGCAAACAACTGCATCAAGAAGCTGATGGAATTTGCACATGGTGGATACCTGTGGCTGGAACAAATCATCTCAATAGATGTAGAGCTCATCACATATATCACAAGGTTGCCATCATGGGGTGAGGATCTCACATAGTTCCTTGAGGACAAAACAAAGGAGAAAGTACTAGATGAGGAAATGAAGAATAAATATGGCACCGAAAGGGGGTCATGCAGAATCATCATCAAGAGGATTAGTGACGTTGCGACAAGAATAGACACAAAAATCATGGCATGTAAATTACTCAGGAAATTCTGCAAGGAGAAAGTCCTGACTGGGGTTGTCGCAGTTGCAACACAATGTGCAGAGGGCACCACACTCGGTTGGGCCCCTTATTTACTGAATTTGTTCCTAGACAACTGGAAGGATGTGCATGATCTGGGGACATAATTTAATTATTCATGGCTACTCATCATGATAGCCTTGATTGGATGGAAGGAGCCGAAGTATTCATTTTTTCCACTAGACCGAATCCCTTCCATAGAGCACGATAGTTATCATTGGGGTCTGCTTCAGACTCCAAGAATAGAAAGGAAAATGTAGCCATATTTGAAGGCTATCTTAGTGACATATAGGACAACATCACCAACACTTGGAGGGTCACATTGGAAGAAATCACACAGTATCAAGGCATATCCAACTTCAAATCCACTAGACATGCGATGTGGATCCAAGCACAAAAATATCCCAATAATAAATGGCTACAACTGCACTACTGCATCAAGCAAACATACATAGAAGTGGCCATTAAGGATTGGGAAGATGACTGGAGAATTCCAATCCTCATTCAAGAAATACCCATAGAGATAGAGGAGGAGGCGGTAAGACAGGAACAGACACATGGCGAGGAGATAACAGTGCCCAAGAAGCCAAGGATAGGTTAGACCAAGGCACAACAAAAAAAAGGGTGGACATCCAAGAAAGGATCCTAGGTGGGGAAGAAGGACAACACACAGGTGCCACAGGTACAACAAAAACAAGATGAGACAACACAAGAAACTACATCAAGTGTTACTCTAGAGGAGCAAAGCCAGAGTAAGAGGCTAGTCATCCAGATGAGGGGTGTGCGCAAGAAGTCAGAGGCACACAAAATGCCCCCATAATACATGATCATTGAGGAAGATGCAAACATGGTCCCCCAAATGATCCAGGATCACATAGTCAAGGATTTCGATAATGCTACATGCCAAGGGGACATAATTGAGGAAGAGATGGAACACATATGATAGCTCCTCAAGGAACTCATAGAAGCACAGGAAGCCGGCAACAATGTAGGAATGGTCCCATCAACATCACATATAGGAGGTGAAGCAAAATCAAGTGAGTAGGACAAGATCCAGATGACAACATAGCCAAGCTCGACATTTCACGTCACACCTAGCATGCTATGCATTGATGAAATTGTGGGGTAGACACACCTAAAGGAATTGGCTCCAATATAGTTGATATCGATGAAAATACCAACCAAGGCCTTGTATAAACTACAAGTCAGTGTAACACAGGAGATACAATATTGCGCACGCATAGATGCAGCGGAATTGCAATAGGAAAAGGAAAATCGGGACGAGCTATAATTGGTACTTGAGTAGTCTAAGCTCAAGACCAAATATGATAAGGATCGTGCGAATAGGCTAGAGAAGAAATTGGTCATAGCCTATGAGAGAATCCCAAAGAACACACAGATGGCCGAACTCATGGTGAGACAGACGATTTATCAGATTGTTCTGACAATCGATCAATACCAATAGGAGATCAAGCACCTCTGGGAGAAACTCACACCTATGACACCACCATATGTGAAGGAGCAAAGGAAGGATGAGACAACACCATAGATAAAGGATATAGAGCGACAAGTCCACATGACGAATGACTTGTTCGACAAAGAAACACAACTCTGTATGAAGTTGTAAGAGGATCAACAAGTCCAACAGTGGGACCAGGAAGGAGAAAGGATAAGCACAATTATCTAGGACCTCAAGAAAATGCATAATACAATGTCAATCGCAGAGTGCATCAAAGGAGTGCAGGATATGAAGAAACTATAGGTAGAACTCATAGTTTCATAGAAACAGAAAAAGGAGCACCAGGCTCAAATGGAACTGCTCTAGGAGCGAGTAGAAGAGGTCATTGTACAAGAGGAGGAAGCCAAAAAAGATATGGCACAAACCTAGGTAGAGTGTGAAAGGATGGTCAATGACGCAATTGTAGTGCAGGTATTGGACACACTCAAGGAGAATACTGTGCAGGCCCAAACACAAGCAACAGAGCTCATAGAGAAGTTCCAAGTGATCCTAAGAGATATTTACAAAGCACACCAGGGTTAGGTGGCTCGAGATGAGCCACATGTCAGTGTTGGGAACCTGTTGGAAGCAGGCTAAATTAGAAAGAAAGGATATTTTTGGAAGAAATGCATGTAAGAGGAAAGCATCATATGGAAAGAAAAGAAACACGTACACATGCCTGGAATACCTAACGACACTAGGGTTAGGTTTTTTGGAATACATTGTAATGGATGATGAGCCAGAAATAAAAATAATTAGCACTGAAGAGAGAAAAGGAGGAGGAAAGGGACACGAGAGGATAAGAGGAAGAGACAGACGGGGGAGAGAGAGGAAGGGTACTGTAAGAACTTTATGAATCATTAAGTTGGTGAGGTAAGGAGGGAATGAGGGACTTTATCCCGAGGTTTATATCACATGATGAGGATACTAGTGCGATCTAGTCAGCCTCACAGGAATCAAGGAGCCACTGAGGAGAGTGAGACTTAAGAATGTAAATATGCGCGGTGTGATATATTTATGAACCATAATAAAAGACTAAGAGCCAAATCTTTGTGGACGTAGCCCAGGAGGGGGTGAACCACGGTAACACTATGTTGTGGGATTGAATGAATGTGTCTTTGTGTATGATTAATTAATGAATGTTGAATGAATGAAGTGATTAAGTAGATCTAATATTTTACATGCATATGTAGAATAAATGTTATAACATGATGTTAAATAGACTAGATAAAGTTTGTGACATACTAGCATAGATCTCGCTCAGTCCAAGGTTGCGAACACATGATTATTGCAGCCACCCATAAGAGTTATCTCAGGTGAGACTGCACAGTGCATTCTGTGTAGTGTGTTGGCTTCTGGGTAACTAGAGGGGTCGATAGTCTTAAGGGATTTTGTTGGGAAGCTTCTTGGTTATGAATCGAGGTCAATCTATAGTGGTAAATGGATAAAGAGAAATACTATAGCCAACAGGCTATCATTGTCAACAATGCTTCACCCACAATCCTACACCGTCAGATGGCTCCTTTAAGGAAGCGATCTTCACATCAACCAACAGTGTCGTCTTTCATACGACATCAAAACATTCAAAGATGAGGTATTGTGTGATCTTTCTCCCCTTGAATTTTGTGATGTTCTTTTAGGAAAACCTTATTTATGGAAATTTCATGCTATATATGAGTCTAGGCCTTCGGTTTTATTATTACTTTGAACAAGAAATTGTACAGGATACCCAAGGTAGTCCCACCTAGTGCTATTTCCTTGATCTCTGTTAAGCTATGAAGGAAGGTCATTTTTCAAACTAAGAAGTTTGTCTTCTTCGTGATTCACTCTCAGAGTTAGAACAAGGTTGCAACCACATCCATAGCCTCCATGAACGACCTCTCCACATAGTATAAGAAATAGGATAATGTTGTGGAATAATACAAATACATATTCTCATCGCCTACTGGGGTACATCTACACTGTTAGGTCAAGCATCGCATCGATATGATCCCCAGTGCACTGCTACCCAATGGGATAGCCTATCACCGCTCTCTTATAGAAAATGAGGAGATCAAGTGCCAGATCCAATAACTTCTCCACAAGGGGAACATCCTACCCATCTCATCACCTGGTGGAAGTCCAATCATGCTAGTGCATAAGAAATATGGGACTTGACGACTTTGCATTGATAACTGGGCCCTAAATAAAATCACAGTTAGGAAATGATACCCCATTCACCGAATAGACGATCTCCTTGATCATATCAAGGGGGACAAATACTTCAGTAAGATTGATCTGAAGTATAATTACTGTCAGGTCCCAATAGAATCGACAGATGTATGGAAAATTTGCTTCAAGTCAAAAGAAGGTATTTTTGAATGGTTGGTCATGCCCTTTGGTTTGACAAATCCTCCAACAAATTTGATGAGGATGATATATTTCATCCTTTCAATAATTCTTTTATGGTGGTGTATCTGGATGACATCCTCATCTACAACACAACTTTGGCAAAAAACTTGCATCATATTCAACAGGTTTCACACACTTTGTGGCAACACAAGATATATACCAACTTGGAAAAATGCTCCTTCAGCATGGACAATGTCCAATACCTAGGCTACATTTTTGATGTGCATGGTGTTCATGTTGATCTAGCCAATATCCAAGTCATCCGTGACTGGCCAGCGCAAACCACGTCCACTGAGCTTCATATCTTCTTAGGCCTTGCCAATTTATATCAAAGGTTCATGTTGGGATTATCTCATATTCCATTGGGCTCTCAGCCAAATAACCAAGGGTGGTGGTAAGGAAAAAAAATTGTGGGGCCTGCCCCAACAAAATGCATTCTATGACCTAAAGCAATGATTGTTCTCCACTCCAATGATTCCATTACTTGACTTGTAACAACCCTTTGATATCGGGACATATGCTTCAGACTATGTTGTGGGCATATTTATAACTCACCACATCCACCTCATGGCCTATCATAGTGAAACACTATCTGATGTCATCCATAAGTACCTTACTTATTACAAAGAAATTTAATCCATTGTGCAAGCTTGTCGCTAGTGGAGGTGTTACATTCTCGGGAAAGAGATAGTCATCCACACTGATCATAAACCGTTGGAGTTTATGCACACACATGGAAAATTGCAGAGTGACTTCCATCAGAAATCATCCACATATTTGTAGTAGTTTGACCTCAACATCAAGTATAAAAAATGAAGTACCAACCAAGTCTTTGATTTCCTCAAATGACCTCCATTCGTGACACTCATCACAATACTCTATTCTTGCAAACACAAGACCTTCAGATGGTCCCGCCTCTATGAGACATATATTGAATTCTCTAACACCTACCAGATGTTGGGTGCAAACACAATTGTCACTAATTTTCATCTTTAGGATGGGTTGTTGTGCCATATGGGCCATCTATATGTTCCATGAAGTGAGCAAGTGACGATGAATTAGGAATCCCACTATAGTTAGGTGGCAGGACACTTCAGCATGGGAAAGACAATTGCAGTGTTGTAGCGACATTTCTACTGGCCGAAATTCTATAGGATGTTAACAAGTATATTCGGTCCTACACTACCTGCACTATTTCCAAACCAACCATTAAGAAACAAGTCCTATACACTCCCCTTCCTACTCCTGACAGGCCTTGGGAATCCATATCAATGGATTACATGTCGGGTCTTCTATCCACGAAGAAGGAAAATGAGTGTATTGTTTTGGTTGTTGATCACTTTTCCAAGATGGGGATTCTAGCCACCTGAAAAAAGAGCATTGCAATGGAGGTCACTGTGAATCTCTTATTTGGACAAGTGTGGGTAATATTTGGGATCCCACAAACCATTATATCATATAAGAATAATTGGTTCCTTAGTACATTATGGTCAAGCCTCTGGTCATTGTTGGACACCAATCTCACCAAGTCCACTACCTTCCACCCCCAGACGGATGGCCAAACTGAGGTCGTAAACCAAATGATCATGCACATCCTGTGCATGTACAATTCCAAGCACCCCCACACCTAGGATGAGAGTCTACTGTATGTTCAACACAAATACAACATATCCATACATAGCTCACTGGATTTCAACCATAGGTAGGGTTGGGATTTCAACCATTGGGTCCTATGAATTTTATACTACCCCTTACGGCCACCCAGGTAGACTTGTTGCATTCTCCAACTGGAGCTAACAAATCCACCCGGTTCATTGAGTGGAACCAACATGTCCACCAATAGGTTCAATATATTTCATATAAGTCCAATTCCAAGTACAAGGAATGCCATGATCAACATCGGGTGCCACACCAATTTCATATGGGAGACAAATTTTGGTTGCACTTGCAAAAATAACACCTTACAAGAACTCATCAGAAGCTTTGTCAACTCGGTTATGGATCCTTCACCATCACCAAGGTTGTGGGTGACAATTCTTTTGATCTTAACCTTTCCCCTTCCTTGGCTTCCACCCAATGTTCAATGTGGACCTCCTTCAGCCTTATTTTCCACCATTATTGGACACCTCGGAGATAGCACAATAGTTCATACCAACATAGATCAACCCTAAATGCATGGAACAAGAATCCACTAATCATATCATGGACACATGGGTCAAGGGAACTCTCCAACAAAGGATCCAACTTTATCAGGTTGTCAAAGCAGAGCAACTCCTCCACTAAGTCAAGTGACTCACTCGGGGCCAAATTCAACAGAAATTTCCTCATCTTATGGGGGAACTCAATGCAATGGATACCATTACTTCCTAATGTTTATATTGTTAGGCTCCAATCTACTGATGTAAGTTAGAGTATAAATGATTGTCAATTCGGTGTTTGTAAGACTTAGAGGCACATCCAAAGTATACAGATTTAGAGATAGCTTTTATCTTTAATGGAGATAAAAAAAAACCTATTCTAAGGGCTGAATATGGAAGAGATGCTAAGCTTCTATTCAAAATTCCTATTCATAGATCTCATAACAATAATCAACAATTGTTTTCCTAAAGAGTATCAACAGTAAGCATTCAAGAGATGTTTGAACTAGTTCTAAGACCTATCAAATGCTAGAAGGACAAAACTCTTATTTAAGAGATGCATTCATTGTCTTCTTTCATTCATTCATTAGCAACTATCATCAAATTAAATCAAAAGTACCGAAAGCACAAATAACTCAAAAAGCATTCATGACTATCTTAATGCTTGAAGGCAAACTACACATTGAATTCTCATTCAAGAAATCGTTCACAATATGAGTAAGACTTTGAAACATTAATCATATGAATTAGCTATAGAATTCATCTAATTACAGAAAGATATGAATAAAACACATCTACAACAAGATCTGATCTAAAACATGTATCAAAGATTACTTGAAAAGAACATAAAGAAAGAGTGTACTAGTTTGGCAAAGGGGGCCCTCCAATGCTTCACTGGTACACTTGAGTTGTCTCAGCTAAGAAAGAGCTCCAAAATCATTCAAATCATCACATAATATACATTAACAAGAACAAAACATGGAACTGATCTCAAGAGTGCAGATTCCAAAGTTTCTTCATTCACATCAAAAAGTTGTCATACTAATCTATGCTTAAGAGTATTTATACAAGAGTTTCAAAACTAAAAATGATAATAAGTCTCCTAAATATCATGATCAGATCCATAATATCCTAGGAAGGTCGAATGCCTCCTTCATATCCACAATATATGGACAAATCCCCAAAAAAGTCAAAATTGTCCATGATTTAAGGCTAAAACAAAGTATTTTCTACTAAAGTGGCCCTGTTTGACCAGCGTTGACCAGACATCTGGAAGGCTCAAATCTTGAATATAATAGCTCATTATCCATCCTTGTACATCACGGAACATGACCCAAGTCTTATATTTTTCCCAGGTGTCTTGCAAGTACACAAACCTTGGAGCTATTACGGGATTTAGTCAAATCCTGTAATTTCTGATAAATTTTCAATTTTAATGCCAAAATTTAGAAAACTCAATTCTTAAGCTAAAGAATGATAAATATACCTTGCATAATATGTTTCATGGGAAATATGGAATGCAATGAAGGCAAAATGTATGGATATAGATGCAAAAGTGTGGTTTATAAAGCAAAAAGGAAGAATAAAAATGTACTCAACATCTCCCCCAAGAGGAAGTCCTTGCATGTCCTCATGCACAAAAATGTCCCTGAACCTCTATCACTGATATTATGCCACCTCTGCTGCCTGCAATAATGTTTCCACATTCACCTGAGCTGTATGAAGTGATTTCATTCTTTGATACTTCTCTTTATATGCCTTTTTCTGTTGGAACCACTTGTAGGCTTGTTTGGAGATTAACTTGTTCTGTTTTTGAAGCTTCTTGTTTTTCTTCTTCAAAGTTTCATTTTCCTCCTGTGTTTTGTGGATTTGAGTTCTTAGGATTTCATTCTCTATTTTTATGTATCTTTATAAGACTTCAATTTCTTTGATTTTTCTCTTCATTTTCCTTATTTTCTTATTTTTCCTATCAAGTTCAGATGTGGATGTACCGACCACTTCTTCCATTTGAGGTTCTTCTTTCATGTCCCTGATTAATTGTTCCACATCTACTCTCATTTTTTCATAGGTGGAAGTTTCTTGTTCCTCAAAACCATCATTTCCCAAAGATTGTGCTTCTAGAGTCTGAATATGTGCATACTATGCTTGTTGTGCTTCGTCATCATTTTCTTGTATTTGGCCCTTTTGAACTTGTTGACATTTTCTTGATTTCCTTTCATAAGTGGTAAAAATCTTGTCTTTTTCCTCAAGTTATTTCTCCTTTATCACCATACTTCTTGTTCTTCTCCTCCCCATAGGCGGTTTTGAGCTTGTTTCCTTGGGGTGATGTACTTCTTCCTCATCATCAATCACAACTAAAATTTGTCCCTCTTCTTCTTCCTCCTTTATTGTTTCAAAACCATTTTCAATGATAAACTATTGCCAAGTCAAATTTTGCTTCTGTAGTTCATATATAATGATCATTTTAATAAAATCATAGTGATATAAACTATTTTCTGTGTTCCTTCCTTGTTTCTGGACAACCTTAGCCATTTTAGAAAGGCTTTGTAAGAGAAAATAAGGCATATTGATTTCACAGTCATCTTTTAAGTGTTGCAGTAGTTTAATGTGATATTGGTAGATGATGCTAAACCTTCCCTCACAAGTTATAAATTTTTTTATGAGGTATGCTAATTCATCCCAAGGATGAATCAACCAACTTCTTGGAATTCCCTTCTTCCAATTTATTGCTGCTACCCTTGACTTGGAAATAAAAGGTGCCCATGATTTATCTTTAAAATGCTTGGTTTTGAAATATCTCTCTCCTATTTGAGGAAGTCTAGTGACATGTGAAATTCTATCTTCAGTAATCCTAATGGTAAGGTTTCCAACAGTAGCTCTTTCCCCATCAAATGAGTGAGCAAATTCTAAGGCAACTCCTTCACAAAATCCATCAAATTTTTTAAAGAAACCTATCCACTGTTTTTGCTCCAAAATTTGTATACAATCCCTGTGTATTTATAATGTAACAAGCCTCCATGGTTCATATCTAGATACCATACTTCCAAGTTTTAAGAGCAAGGCCTAAAATATTTCCACTGTTTATAGAAAGGAGGTCCAAAAGCTTCAACCCTGCAATTCTTTTGACCAAAATTTCTTAAACTTTCAGACTCTGTGTGGATTTAATTCTGTGTATGGTCTTCAAGAAGATTTTCTGTTCAATAAGCAAAGGAAATCTCTTATTTTTTAAATTCCTAAGCTATTCTCTGTTCATAAAAAAATTATGCAAGGGCATACCTGGTAATTTCGAAAAATTCTCAGGCTTCTTTTTGAATTCTGGCTCAATTTCCCCTCTTTCAGTCGGCCTCTGCTAAAAATGAACTGTCTTGTTTCAAAATGTGCCAAGGATGTTGAATTTTATACTTGGCTATTTAATTATTTGAGTTCGGGCTGACCTTCAGTGGTCGAATCCTATTTGGATACGTTCTCTGCCTTTGCTTCACCACGTATATCCTTCAACCCCCCGCGTTTTCTTCCACAGAACAAAAATGTTGTATGTTGACAATGAAATTGTCAACATACAATTCATTTTTTTATCAAGGAATTTCGGAATAGGAATGTGTAGGAGGAACAATGTGCTAGAGCGTAGGGATTTGGGATGGTGCTAGTGTTGTGAACAGAGTGTGTTATTTTTGAAATGGAGGTAAGTGTATGCAGAGGTGCATCAGCGGTTCGAGTCTGGGAGCGTGCAAGTGAGACACAACGTGCAATGTTTGGTGAGACATAGCAAATATGAAAATCATTTGAGTCGTTTTACTTTTATGGAGAGAAAAAAAACGTTGGAGGAGACTTTAAACAAGGGTATTTATTTTTGAAAATGGATTGTACAGTGATCATAGTTGAAGGTGTTGCTATATTCATACCTTTGTACTCTTCTCCTCATTGCAATCATTATAAGAAATGTTTTTTTTTTTTTTTTAAATGTTCACTTGACTTATAACTCCCTAATTTGTTTCCAACCTCTTCATCAAGCATGAACCCTTCTTCTTATGACCCCTTTTTAAATGTATAAGTAGACCACCCTTAATCTATGCAACAATACTTCAGTCTGTGTATGCAACTTATGTCTTCAGAAACAGAGCATTTGATAGCTCAAAACAAACAATGTGTTTTGTATTTGAAACCCGATCCCTCCTTATAACTCCTTTGGAAACCAAAAGTGGTTCTTTTAAGTACCATTTTTAGTGCTTTTGAGGATAAAAATGGAGTGATGAAAAGATGATGTAGGGGAAAGGAAAGATATGATATTTATCATTGCTTAGCTTAGGAAGAATTCTCAAATTTAAAGCATTAAAAAGGAAAATATATACTAACTTGTTTGCTCATTGTGTTTTGCTTGACTGAAGCTGGAGGGAATGTTGTTGTAAGTCCTCAATTTCCTCTTGTATTTCTTTTTCTTAGTATCTCAGGTCCCTCTACTGATTGAAATTGATTTTCTTCTCAGGTCTCTTTCTGATTGGAATTGATATTTTCCTTAGGTCCCTCTATTGATTGAATGGATACTTTCAGGTCCCTCTGCTAAATTGAAATGGATATCTTCCTCAGGTCCCTCTGCTGATTGAAAATTTCCTTTCTTTTAATGCATACTGTCATCTATAGAAGGCTTGAAAGGTTTTCAAAATATACCTTATCCCGCTCATCCTTATTTATTGACTTGTTCTCAAGTCAGAGATAAATGTTTGTAAAACTTTTGAAGCTGAAAAATGAAACTAGAAGTTAATGATGAAAATTATTATTATTGTTTTTTGAAGAATTTTGGTTGGCCAATGTTACTTGGTTTTCCAATCAAAATTAGAGTTTATATTGTGCCAGTTTCCTGGATTTTCACAACTAAACTCCCTTTTTTCTTTTTCTCTTTTAATTATATATATATATATATATATATATATATATATATATATATATATATATATATATATATAT
>JZKD02S0740976.1:177731-194257 GCA_000966675.3 Picea glauca
GAAGATTAGATTGCTTAGATTTGTGCATATTATAGAGAATTTTTTCTAGATATTCTTCTAAGATTTCATCTTCACTTTGAGACATTTTAAATATATCTTCTTTAGAGTCTTTGGATTTACAATAGGGCTGATATTTAGTAAGAAATTTATTTTTCATGTCATCCCAGTATACTATGGTTGCTTCTCCCAACCCCATGAACCATTTTAATGCATATCCTTTCAAAGTTGTAGGAAATAAACGAAGTTTTTGAGCATCATTCGTATATCCATATGTTTGACAAACAATGTCAAATTCAAACATGAAAGCATCAGGATCTTCAGTAGACAAGCCAAAGAAATTTGGAAGAACAGAGGGAGGAATATTTTTCATTTTTATGTCATCTCCTAAAAGAGTTGGTGTATCAACTATAGGAAATGCAAATGTAGTATGTTCTTCCTCCTCTTCATCATTTCCTCCTCCTCTTGTCTCTTCTTGATGTGATTCTCTATCCTCTCATTCTTTCCTTCCTCTTTCTTCATTTCTTTTCCTTTCTAATTCCCTTTCCATTCTCTCCCTTTCTTGTCTATCAATTTCTGACATTGCAAAGAAATTTTCTGTTGTACAGTCAGATATTTCTGTTGGAAAAAGAGGTTGTCCTATTTGTTCAAAAATAGTTTGATTTTCTTTTTGCTTTCCTACAGAAGATATTTTTGATTGTAAATTTTTCTTCTTTACTTCATGAGCTAATAGAACTTGTCTTTCTATGAGAGTTAACCTTTGTCCTGAACATTGTTTTTCTTCTAATTCTTCCAAAGTGATTCTTCCAGCAGTTGGTGTGGTAGATTCGTATTTTTCAGTTGTAGATGTTTCTGCTCCTACAGATGGTGGATTAGTTTTGGGGGGGGGTTGTTTTAAAAATCTGCCATTATCATCCCTAAATTTAGACATAAAGAAACATAACTTAAAATTAATTCTACGTTGTGTTTTTATTTTATTTTATGAATATATATGTTTTTTTTTTATCTCTAAATATGCCTCCTCAGCAACGACGCCAAAATGATAGGCTCCAATCTACTGATATAAATTAGAGTACAAATGATTGTCAATCCGGTGTTTGTAAGACTTAGAGGCACATCCAAAGTATATGGATTTAGAGATAGCTTTTATCTTTAATGGAGATAAAACAAAACCTATTCTAAGGGTTGAATATGGAAGAGATGCTAAGCTTCTATTTAGAAGTCCTATTCATAGATCTCATAACGGTAATCAACAATTGTTTTCCTAAATATTATCAACATTAAGCATTCAAGAGATGTTTGAACTAGTTCTAAGACATATCAAATGCTAGAAGAACAAAACTCTTATTCAAGAGATGCATTCATTGTCTTCTTTAATTCATTCATTAGCAACTATCATCAAATTAAATCAAAAGTATTCAAAGCATAAAAAACTCAAAAAACATTCATGACTATCTTAGTGCTTGAAGGCAAACTAGAAATTGAATTCTCATTCAAGAAATCATTCACAATATGAGTAAGACTTTGAAACATTAAGCATATGACTTAGCTATAGAATTAATCTAATTACAGCAAGATATGAATAAAAATCATCTACAGCAAGATCTGATCTAAAACATGTATCAAAGATTACTTGAAAAGAACATAAAGAAAGAGTGTACTAGTTTGGCAAAGGGGGCCCTCCAATGCTTCACTGGTACACTTGAGTTGTATCAGCTAAGAAAGAGCTCCAAAATCATTCAAATCATCATATCATAGACATTAACAGGAAAAAAAAACAAAACTGATCTCAAGAGTGCAGATTCCAAAGTTTCTTCATTCACAACAAAAAGTTGTCATACTAGTCTATGCTTAAGAGTATTTATACAAGAGTTTCAAAACTGAAAATGATAATAAGTCTCCTAAATATCATGATCATATCCATAATATCCTAGGAATGTCAAATGTCTCCTTCAGATCCACAATATATGGACAAATCCCACGAAAATCCAAAACTGTCCATGACTTAAGGCTAAAATATGGTATTTTCTGCTGAAGTGGCCATGTTTGACTAGCGTTGACCAGACATCTGGAAGGCTCAGATATCGAAGATGATAGCTCATTATCCATCCTTGTACATCAGGGAACATGACCCAAGTATTAGATTTCACCTGGGTGTCCTGCAACTACACGAACCTCAGAGCTATTACGGGATTTAGTCAAATCCTGTAATTTCTGATAAATTTTCAATTTTAATGCCAAAATTTAGAAAACTCAATTCTTAAGATAAAGAATGATAAATATACCTTGAATAAGTTGTTTCATGGAAAATATGGAATGAAATGAAGGCAAAATGGATGGATATAGAGGAAAAAGTGTGGTTTATAGAGCAAAAAGGAAGCATAAAATTGTACTCAACAAATATTATGGTAGCTACGGGAGGTATTTAGCTCCACGTGTAAACCTGATGAGAATAGAAGACTTTGGGAAGCAAGAGAAACCCTAATGAGTTGGATAATAACCCTAGAAGACTTGTCAACTCAAGAAGATAATATGTATTAGGTTATTAGCCTTCAAGAGAAGAAGTAGGCCAGAATAATTAATATATATGGAACAGACAAGTACCCAGAAGGAGAAGTCAGGCCCAGTAAGTCTTCCAGAACCACTATAATTACAGGGCGCTAGTCTCTCATTTGACACATCTAAACAGTTGCAGAGAGCCAGTTTTGTGCTGTGAAGTTGCAGTCTTGTGCGTAGGTTTGGAGGAGAGTTGCTGGTGCAGCTGCTGCAACTAGCAGTTACGTTTTGGCTTGGATTATCTCTTGGCTAGGCTTTTGACTATCTGATCATCTCTTGTTGATGAGATATCCTTGGGGAAAGGTGTGCTACCCTTTGTATGGCTATCGAGCCTAGGGTTTGCTTCCATAATGATTCTCTATCAAGGTTAAGGTGCTCGCAGGGTGGATTCAGCCTATGGTTGGGTGACAAGGGTATTTTCAATGTTAAAAAGAGCACACATCATTCATATTCTAACAGGTTATGGGCCCAAACCTCCTTCATTCAGTATAAATGCTGGAAGGAAGCATAGTCACTAGGATATTGAGCTCACTAAGGAACTGTCGCTAGGGTTACTAGCAGGAGCAACTTCCAAGACAATGCATCTAGGGTTACTAGCAGGTACAGTTGCAGAAACCCTAATCTTCTTGTTCAGGCACCTTAAGTGAAGGGATTGAACTAATCTATGGATAGATCAGTGTACCCTAGCCCAATGCATCTCCTGGTACTCTCAGAAATCCAAGATGTGAAGTTTGAATTTCTGGTCAAATATACTCTATTGTTCAGAGCTACATGAAGCCTTCACAGAAAATTAGTGTTCCAGACTAAAGTACATTTGAAATCAAGAATTACATTATCCGTTATGAAGTATAGAAAGGAGAAAGTGATTCTCCAATACATACCTCCACAGATGAGCAGATAAGAAGACATTTTGGCAAAGCTTCTATCCAAGATGAAAGAGTTTGTGTACTCAAGTTGGAGCTCGTGGATACGACTTCCTTATTGAAAAAGGAAGAGATGACTCCCAGGTTGTGAGGGAGCACTGAAAATATTATTGAGAACATTCATTTTCAATATTGAAAAATAGTCCATCTTGGACAGATGCTTCCCTGTTCGGAAAGCGGATTGAGATTTCTGACGAACAACGATTTCCCATTGTGGTTAACATGAGAAATGGTCCAGATTGTTGATGTATCATAGAAAGTGACTTCCCATTGTGGTTAACATGGGGAGTGGTCTAGGGAAGGATATCTTATTGAGGGTTACTCAAGAAGACTGGCCTGCCTCGCCGAACAATGATTTCTCATTGTGGTTAACATGAGGAATGGTCCATTTTGGAGGTTGATGCAGGACAATATTTTCCTCTTGTGGTTAATAGAGGAACTGGTCCGGATAGTCATTCCTTAGGGTTTATACATTCTCTCCATTGCACACTTTGATTAGTGTAGGAGGAATGGCCCAGGGTGGGGAATGGTCCAGGATCAACAATCAGGGACATGCATTCCTTAGGGTTTATACATTCTCTCTAGGGTGCACTTTGATTAGTGTAGGAAGAATGGCCCAGGGTGGGGAATGGTCTAGGTTTAGAAGACAGGACAATTATTCTTCCTTTCTTGAGAAGAATAGTCCATATATCTCACTGTTCTACTCCGAGGGTAGATATTATTTCATATCTCACAGACGTGAGTGAAAGATTGGCCTAGATGATTCAGTTTATATCATAACATTGTTTCTGTGCAGGTTGATATTAGGTGATTGTTATGAAGATTGTATGATAGTAGATGTATACTACTGTGGTGGATGTGTTCCACTGTTCATGACTATACATTACTGATCAAGTACTTGTTTTCTACTTGGTGTGGTAGTGTACCACTGGATTGTAGTTCTGTACGACTATGGATAGACACAGTTGTGTTCTATTTTTTTTCTAATTGCCTTGAAGACTATCAATAGTTTATTGGAGATAATCATCAGCTAGATGAATGATGAACAAAGATTTTCCAGATGGAAAATGGTTCAGAGCATTTACTCTTCTAGATTAGAAGAATGGCTCTCGCATCACTCTGTGGAGTGAACATCATGTCTGATTACTCATATAGAGTATGGTTTCAAGAAATGATGCAATTGATGATGATGATGGTGCTCATGATCTAGTCCATATAACTATGTTGATGCTATCGGGTGAATGGTATGTTTTGTGCTCAAGACCATTACCTGTAATACCTCCCTAGCTGGGAGGGAGTGTTGATATTATGGTAGTTGCGGGAGGTATTTATCTCCATGTGTAAACCTAACGAGAATAGAAGACTCCAGGAAGCAAGAGAAACCCTAATGAGTTGGCTAATAACCCTAGAAGGCTTGTCGGCTCAAGAAGGTAATATGTATTAGGTTATTATCCTTCAAGAGAATAAGTCAGCCATAAGAATTAATATATATTGAACAGACAGGTACCCAGAAGGAGAAGTCAGCCCCAGTAAGTCTGCCAGAACCACTATAAATACAGGGCGACAGTCTCTCATTTGACACATTTAAACAGTTGCAGAGAGCTAGTTCTGTGCAATGTAGTTGTCGTCTTGTGTGCAGGTTTGGAGGAGAGCTGCTGGTGCAATTGCTACAACTAGCAGTTACATTTCGGCTTGGACTATCTCTTGGATAGGGTTTGGACTATCTGATCATCTCTTGTTGATGCGCTATCCTTGGGGAAATGTGCGCTACCCTTTGTATGGCTATCTAGCGTAAGGTTTTCTTCCAGAATGATTCTCTGTCAAGGTTAAGGTGCTCAGAGGGTGGCTTCGACCTATGGTTGGGTGAAAAGGGTATTGTCAATGGTAAAACGAGAACACATCCTTCATATTCTAACACCTAATGGGGTAGGATTGATCTAGGAGGATCTCGATGGCCACCCACCTTGTCCAAGTGGCTCAAAATAGTTTATTGGCAACTTACAATTTTTAGTAGTTTTTTGGTTCCTGAACTTCTGGGGCCATTTTGAGGGCCTAAACGATGATTTTTTACGATAACACACCTCAATAATATTCAAATTATGTCATTGATCCCCCTAAATGAATATTCTCATCAATTCCTTTCCAACGAGTTATTGTGTTCACTAAATTGAGATTGTATGCAAAAGTTACGAACCCTAGGAAGTTGATGTTCTAACTTGCCCCAACGAGGCCCACATGAATTTTGGCACTTCATCTCCTAGGGTTAGGTTTTTGGATTTATAGGGTTTTGGAATTCATGTTTATTGTAAAAATTCCTTCAGATCCTCATTGTACTCATATTATTTTGAATGACCGTAGTCGTCATGTCTCTTCTCAGAGATAAGCTTCCACCATTCTAGCAAGCTTGTTTTCAATCTTCATTTTATAGTTTTCAACATTTTTATTTATTTAATAGAAGTCAATTTTTACTAGATCTTTGTTATTGTTCACTATGTCTCTGTGTTAATATTATAAATCTATGGTTTAATTTCATTCCTCTCATCAATCTAGATCACTTGTCCCTACCATAATGGTTTATTCCATAGCTTGATATCACATCCTCTCTCTCTCCATGAAAGGAACGTTGAGTACAATTTTATGCTTCCTTTTTGCTCTATAAACCACACTTTTGCCTCTATATCCATTCATTTTGCCTTCATTTCATTCCATATTTTCCATGAAACAACTTAAGTAATGTATATTTATCATTCTTTAGCTTAAGAATTGAGTTTTCTAAATTTTGGCATTAAAATTGAAAATTTATCAGAAATTACAGGATTTGACTAAATCCCGTAATAGCTCTGAGGTTCATGTAATTGCAGGACACCTGGGTGAAATATAAGACTTGGGTCATGTTCCTTTATGTACAAGGATGGATAATGAGCTATGATCTTCAATATCTGAGCCTTCCATATGTTCGGTCAACACTAGTCAAACAGGGCCACTTCAGCAGAAAATACCTTGTTTTAGCCTTAAATCATGGACAGTTTTGGATTTTCGTGGGATTTGGCCATATATTGTGGACCTTAAGGAGGCATTCGACCTTCCTAGGATATTATGGATTTTATCATGATATTTAAGAGACTTATTAGTATTTTTAATTTTGAAACTCTTGTATAAATACTCTTAAGCATAGACTAGTATGACAACTTTTTGATGTAATGAAGAAACTTTGGAATCTGCACTCTTGAGATTAGTTCTGTGTTTTGTTCTTGTTAATGTATATTATATGATGATTTGAATGCTTCTAGATCTCTTTCTTAGCTGAGACAACTCAAGTGTACCAGTGAAGCATTGGAGGGCCCCCTTTGCCAAACTAATACACTCTTTCTTTATGTTCTTTTCAAGTAATCTTTGATACATGTTTTAGATCAGATCTTGTTGTAGATGAGTTTTATTCATATCTTGTTGTAATTATATGAATTCTATAGCTAAGTCATATGCTTAATGTTTCAAAGTCTTACTCATATTGTGAATGATTTCTTGAATGAGAATTCAATGTGTAGTTTGCCTTCAAGCATTAAGATAGTCATGAATTCTTTTTGAGTTATTTATGATTTCAGTACTTTTGATTTAATTTGATGATAGTTGCTAATGAATGAATGAAATAAGACAATGAATGCATCTCTTGAATAAGAGTTTTGTCCTTCTAGCATTTGATATGTCTTAGAACTAGTTCGAACATCCCTTGAATGCTTACTATTGATATTGTTTAGGAAAACAATTGCTGATTACTGTTATGAGATCTATGAATAGGACTTCTGAATAGAAGCTTAGCATCTCTTCCATATTCATCCCTCAGAATAGGTTTTGGTTTATATCCATTAAATATAAAAGCTATCTCTAAATCCATATACTTTGGATGTGCCTCTAAGTCTTACAAACACTGGATTGACAATCATTTGTACTCTAATTTACATCAGTAGATTGGAGCCTAACAAGGGATTCACTACATGTGATTACATAAGCCATCACACTACAAGCTTCATGCATGAATAACACATCTAACAACTAACATGGGGAATACTTTCTACCTATAATTAGGATTTGCATATTGGACCAATCAATGGGGTATGTATTCCTAAGTAGGATTTACAAACATATTCTCATTTACATCATTTGAACTATGGTATAAGAGGGATTCACTACATGTGACTACATAATCCATTTCACTACAAATTTTCTACATGAAGAACATGCCTTACATCTAAAAGGGAGAATATACCTACAACTAGGTTGTTCAACTTGGACCAATCAATGGGATATTGATGTCTAAGTAGACAATACAAGCACATGCACACTTACATCATTTCAAGTTACAAAACTCATTTCAAATTGATCTGCAATGGAGAATTATTATTTTGCCATCTATCTTGGTACCTTTTGGGTGGAAAAATTGGAGGAATTGGATTGTAGGGCCAATTTTAATGTCATGTCCTAGTTTAGAGATTTGAGGTCTCGAACCTTCTAGATCCATTTGAGACATCAAATACCATTTTTAGGGTCTTTTTTTGTGATCATAGATTCCATCCCATTAATGTTATTCTACACATGGATACCTTTCCAACGATGTAAAAATAACCTCAATATGAAAAAATTATGTCTCCCACAAGTTGACCTACCTTGTTGACCACCATGGTATGAGTGGATGCTACACCAACCGCCATTATTCAGACATGTAGGGTTAGCCATGTGTTGAATTTCAAGAATATTATAGAAGGTCAGAACCTTATCACCAATTGAGGGTTGAGGATGTAAAAACCCTAACCTTTTATGACTATCAGGATATGTTAGTCATTGGGCCACTAGGAAGAGAGGGGGTTCCATTCTTTAGCATTATAAGTGTTCCATAGTTGAGAAAATAATATAGGAGTGGTATTTTGAGAGCATAACAGAGGAGATAAGAGATTCTATAACATTTATTCAGGCCATAGTGTCAAAGGAAAATCTATAGTGAATGTGCATTTCTTTGTACTTGATTTTATTAACTAAAGAAAAGAGAAGAGAGCATATGACTCACCTTCAAGATAAATTTTGTTTTGCATCATGTTTCCCAAGATACATCTTATGTTCATTTATGTGGATAGTGCGTTCATTTTCTTATTTTTTCATTTTCGTATTGCAATTATTTTCATAAATTTGAGCGATAAGCTATGCCAACACATATGATATATAAGGAAATAAACCTACATAATAAAAGATTTAAATGTAATACAATATATTTTGGACTAATTTTTCTAGTGGAATATCCATGACAATTTACATATCATATTGATATCATAGAAATTTTCTTTTGGGTATTTTTGAAGATTCACAAAACCCTAGCCATTGTATATGAGTATGTTTGTGACAATCCTCTGGATGAAGTGGAAGAGAGACTTTCAAGGTTGGAATAAAACGTTTTTGGTGTGTCTTACAACATGACCCTCCTCATGGCGGCTCTAGAAAAAAAAAATGAACATTTTTCGGGTGGTTAGTGGCTCTATATAAGAAGTTGGATCTGATGAGAAATTGAGAGATAGTGATGACCTATTAAATGAGTCAAGAAAATATCCTCGCAAAGAAAAACCAGGTTCCAGTGACATCACATTTTCACAATGTCTATTTAAAATAGACGAAAAAGTGGAAATCAAAACTTATGAAGGGGGATCAATGCTATTAAGTTGAATCATTGGTTGCAATAATTAGAAGTGTATTTTAGTGTTCATAACATAGATTAAGAGTATATAGTTTCATTTTCCTTACTTAAAATTGGTGGGAAAGTCACACGAAGAAACTTAGGTTGGAGGGTGATCCACGTGTAACTAAGTGGGATGATTTTAAAACCATAATCAAGTCCCAATTCTATTATATTGAGTATATTACAAAGAACTAGTGGATCTATTGAAATCACCTCAGGAAGAGGAAAGGTTAGAGTGTGCAAGAGTACACCACCAAATTCAGGAAGATGGTGATCATGTTGGTTATCTCTCCCAATAACCTATATGTACGCCTCAAGTCTCTAGGTGGCCTACACAATAATTTTTGAAAGCATCTAATTCTCTTCAAACCCAGGACTTTTGATGAGGCCTATGTAAAACCACAATACTTGGATAGCATATACCATAAGAAAGGAAAACCAAGTGGTTATAAATAGAAATACCACCAAGATGCTTCCAAGATAATGAAGAAGTGGAAAGGAAAATACAAGAAGATGGCATCCACTACACATTAGCACAGGGATTCAAACAACCACTGCAACCATTTCTATATTGACGGTGACATCAAAGTAAGTGTTGGAAGCTACATCAATAGTTGAATCCAAATAGTTGTAAGAAGGATTCCAAGAAGAATAACCTACTAGGAAAGGATTTGGAAAACCAAGTAGAGATCATCTTATATGTGGATGAGAATATTGTTTGAATTTCGATGTTGAAGGAGGTGAATCAGATTATAATTCAACATAAGGAAGATAAGGATATGATATAAATATTCCATATTAAGATTCATGTCAAAATAATCGAGGTAGATTTCCTATTCGATTCTAGTTCATAGGTCAACCTCAGAGAACATGGTTTGGTCAGCATTATTGGGTTGTAGGTTCATGATCATCCAAGACTATATCCTTTGGGATGGGTGAATAATGATGTAGAGATTAAAGTCACTAAACAATGTAAAATCAATTTTTCCACAAGTGCATATTTTATTGATGAATTGGAGTGAGATATAGTACCCCTTTCCATGTGTGGTGTAGTGTTTGGAATACCTTACATGTATATTAGGGTTGCAATATTCATCAGGAGAGAAAAACAATGCCTCTTGATCAAGGATGGGAAGTATTTCATCATCATTTCACACAAAGTTAAATTGAATATCTCTTGGTAGGTGCCAACCAAGTCAAAAAGTTGATCAATTCTAATAAGTATGTATTTATTTTGTTGAAAGATAATCAATTGGTTGATTAATCAATGAGAGTAAAGGCACCCATAGATGAATGTACCAAAGAGAATTGCATGAGTTGTTGTAGGTGTATAGAGGAGTATTCTAGGAGCCTAAATGGATACCACCCAAGAGGTAAGTGGTGCAAGAGGTACAATTGTTTTCTAACTCTCCATTACCAAATATTGGGTTGCATAGACAATATATTTTGGAAGTAGACGAAGTGAAGAAATAGTTGCAACATATTCTGGAGAAAAGATTAATTCAACCAATAAGTTCACATTGTAGGTTACCTATAATAATATTACCCAATAAGGATGGGACTTGGCCAATGTGTATTGACAAGATATCTTTAAACAAGATCGCACTCAAGAATCAGTCCCCTCTACCCATGATTAATGATTTGTTAGACTAGTTGCAACATACCAAAGTATTCACAAAGTTGGATATTAAATCAATATACCAATAGGTATGCATTAAACAATAATACACCTCAGATAATAGCTTCAAGACAAGGCAAGGTTTGTATGAAATAATGGCCATTCCTTTTGGTTTATGTAATGCACCAACTACATTTATGTTATTGATGAATGAGGTATCACATCCATATCTAGATTCATTTATAATAATGTATTTGGATGACATGTTGTTTTTTATATATACTTGATAGGAGGACATATCACACCTCATGCAAGTGATGCAGACTCAAAAAAATCATTAATTACTAGAAAACCTCAAGAAATATGACTTTTCTGAGGAGTCATTGGTGTATTTGGGTTACATGATTGGTGGAGGGGGACTCAAGATATATCCTATAAGTATGGATGCCATCATGAAGTGGAAATTCTTAATAATGTCAATTAACTGATGGTCTTTCTTAGGGTGGTTCAGTACCTATGAAATTTCATAGAATTATTTTCAATAGTATTTGCACCACTCCACACCATAACAACCAACACTAAGAGATTCTAGTGGTCAAAGAATCAGTAGAAGATTTCAACAAGATAAAATGAAAGGCCAATAAAGCACTAGTTCACGCATTACATAAATTGTAGAAGCCTTCCAAAGTGGATATACATGCAAGTGGGTATGATATGGGATTTGTTTTGATGCAAGCAGATAAGTCAATATTCTATCATTCTAAAATGTTTCATGGGGAAGTTCTAAAATACCCTACCTATGGTAAGGAATTGTATGCCATGGTTCAAGTTTTTAATAAATGGAAGCACTATCTCGTGGAAAAGGAAACAATTATCTACACTGATCACTAGGCACTTCAATGTTTCCAGAACCAGAGTAGGCTTCAAAACTCGACATTACAAGTGGATGGGTTTTTTTCAACAATTTCATCTAGTTATAAGATATAAGAAGGGAAAAAATAATAATTTGGTAGACATAATTTCAAGGCCAACCACATCTAATATTATATCTTTGGGAAATTTTATGAACATGGATCCTTTTATGAACAAGATGTGAATTCTTATGCCTTGTAAAAATTGCAACAAAGGAAAAGAATAAACTAACATGTTCTTTGACAGGTCTAGAGGAACTTTGGGATATTGGTGATCTACATTCGTTGATCAACGTTAGTGCATACGTGTCCATGCTTAGTATTTTTCCCTTTCTTTCCCTTCCTCCTCCTATCTTCTTTACTTGGCCCTTTTCCTCTTTCTAATGCCAATTGTGGATAATGCCATTATCAAATCCTTGGGTCTGTAGACCTACAAGCCCACGTAACTTTACTTAGTGATTTTTTATTCTCTTGCAATACTGACACTTATTCATTTTTAAGAAATGTAGGAGTCCCATTACGGGATACCAACCCATTCCTATCCCCCAAATTCCCATGTCCCATTCCCCATAGTCACACAACACTCAAAATGACTATTCTATATCCACTTCATCCAAATTGCACCCTTTCCCTTTTTCATACTTACTTGTTTCGTTGAATATGGATATGGGACACCCATATCCTCCGCTTACTTCTTTTCCTCATGCTCATGTCCCACAACCCGCAGTCACGTGTTCTTAAAATCTTCCCTTTCTCTTTCACAACCTACATAATGTCCTCTTATCATACTTAGTCTATTTTCTCATTGTGGATGTGGGATTCCTCCCCTTTCACATGTTTCATTTACAATGCCTTTTGTCCCAGATCCCCCAATCCTGCATCAACCATATTGCATTCTCCATTCTCCTTTTCACACTTCCACACTTAACCATTCTCCATATGCCACACCATCACATCACCATTTACCGATCACATTTATGTCCCCTCACCATGTCATCCACCACTTGTGCAAATATAATATTGTTATTAAAGTGGAGAAGATTTCGTAAAACTTCGTAATAAATTCTAAATATTACGATGCAAAAAAAAATATTCAAAATAATATCTATCGTGGTTAATGATCAAGGAAATACATGGTAAATTAAATAAAGGATTAATATGCCATGTTGTAAAAGGGTTATATTGATAGTAGCACCACATGTTGGTAATAATAGAAAGCAATGTAAATTATTTCAAGTAGGAGAAAAGAGTTGTATTGTGGATATGCACTAAATACTCTCAGATATGAAGACCACACATTCTAGTGGTCACAGACTTATAAATACTACAATGACCTCACTCCTTGCAAGAAGAAAACAAACCAAGTTTGGAGCTTAGGCATAGCATTGACTGGTTGTGTTCTTGAGGTGACATATTTCAAAGAGCTAGTTCTCTGGTGTGCAATCAAATTTGATATAGAAAGAATAATAATTCAAGTTCAAGGGAATCAACCTTTCTCCTTGAATCTAATTTTCACAAGAATCTTACGACTCCCAAAACCCATCATGCAGTTCAAGGGTGAAGAAGCTAGTGAATTTCTCAATGAACACAATGGAGGATAATAGCTCCCTGAAAAGTATTTGGGCTACCCAACAACTAATGCCAATACCACTAAGATTGAGGTAAGTTCCTTAAAGTACCATTATAAGAATTTTTCCTAGTTGTTTTCCTGTATAATTGTATTGGAATCCATTGCCTCTATGTCAAAAAGTATTGTTTATATTATCCACTTCATTGTGCTTGGAGATGTCTTGATTGACTAGGGCCACCTTATTTCCAATGAAATTTCATTTCAACTAGGTGGTTTGAAAAGAAGCCACAAATTCTACATGACATCTTATTTGATATTTTCCATATCCTATTGCCACATCTTCAAAGACTTGTCAGTGAAAAGGAGTGTCAACTTCAAGGTGGAGGAAGTATTTGTTTTCTATCCAACATTATGGAGACACAAGGCTCTATATCATTTGTACCTAGTCCATAACAATTTTATTTCTGAATTTAAAAAAATATTATTTTGTCCTAACACATCAATACTGTCACTTGAGGCTACCTCCTTTCTCTTAGAAAAGGGAACTTTTGAGACCATAGAGGATTTTTGTGTTATAATATTACTCGATTACCAAGAGAAACCATTTTTTGTCCCTTTCTATGTATCCAAAGAACAGTTTGTTATAGAAGTATGCATGTGGTACAAGTGTTGGGCACACTTATTTAATCAAAAAAGAAAAAAACCTAGTTTAGTACATTTCCCTAGAGAGTTGGAGAAGTTATTGTAAATCATATCTCTCATTTGGATGACTTTGCAGAACAATTTGACTAACTTGTACTGAAAGAAGATGAATGTTTTGAGGGTTTCAAACCTAATGATCTATTTACTACACACATGTCCCTAGTGGCATATTCTTTGTATTTCACTAAGTTTGAAAAGTTTAAGGAAGGAGGGGGGGAGGAAATAAAAACCTCCCCAAGACACCAGTTGATGAATTCTTGAATGATATTGAAGATTTATCTAGCACTAATGAGTGTTATTGAAAAAATGGAAGAGAAGAAACAAACAAAACCCCCAAATCTCCTAGTGTTTCATAGAGAAGTACCCTAGCTAAAACAAAACGAAGGAGTGGCAATCTGGAAAAAATGAAAACACCTATCTGAAACTCAGATGACGGTTGTGATAGAGAACCTAAGAAGAAAAATCTTGAAACATCCCATGTTTTGCATACCTCTTCTAAAAGAAAGAGAGAGACCCAGAAAACGAGACTAGAAATACTTGAAATTGAAGAAATACCCCAAGCAATGCATGTAGATGAAGTTATCAAAGAACCAAGATTATCAGAACAACGAATTCTAGAAACCCAAGAAAACACTAAATCTATGGTCACCCAAGAACCATAAATATTTGAAGAAGAACATATAAAACTTCATCATGCTACCTACAATAGAAATTTCAAAAGAACTATTAATAGAGAAAGTCAACATGAAAAACAAGAAAGTGTCTAAAATATGGAAATCGAAAATTGATTTCCATAGGGTTGCAACTTAAAAAAATGTACAGTTTCATAAGGAAACTGGAGAAGAATTGAAAGAAATAGTTTGTTGTAACGTCCTAGGCCATCCATGCTGGGCCACGCTATGCTAGAGAACTCTTATGTTCTCTCTGTGGAACATACTGTAACATACCTAGTATCCAACTGAGCTATGCCACATAAAATTTTCGAACTACATGCAATTAAAATACATACACACTGAACTCTTGCAGAAACATTATATATAAAACAAAAACATACAAATACATCTGTAAATGCATGGATTTACACTGAAATAACAGTAAACATATACATGAAGCATATACAGGTAATACCCATAAAAATAAACACAGTTATAACCGCACATATGATAACGCATAAAAATAAGCATGTAAATAACAATGCATCATGTAAATTTATCACACAATTGGCACTTATCATGGTAAGAATGTCACCAACTACGTGCAAACCTTCCACGAACCTCCCAGCCTTAGACCACACTGTTCATCACTCTCAACAATGAGTCACCCCTGAGATGGGACTAAAATCCACCTAGGTAAAGGGATTCCTAACCAGGATAAAGGCTCATTGACAACAGGAAAGACTCTGTCTCAGGTGCCAACTCAAATTAACAAACTATAGTCCCTCATTCCCCACATGTCTTTCCCACCCCTGGAAGTGTTCCCCTTCTCTGCTCAACAGTCCTTTGTTTGCCCCACTTCCTTTCTGGTCTTCAGCAATATGTCAAATAGGAAGTCTCAGAGCACTGTAGCTACAGTTCAACGCCCTTAGGAAATCAATTCCCAACAATTCTCTCACCTATAGATAAATTTCTCACGGGCTTGAAAACTCGCCTCTTTAATATCCCATGGGCCTAACAACTCGCTTCTTCAGTCCAGCTCCCAAGCTAACCAGCGACCCGAACAAATAATGGCTATGGATACAGGTTCATATACAATCATGAAGATACAAAGTATAACTCAATGGGTGTGTGCAGGCTCATGGATGATCGACTGGATGATGGAAGAATGATGGAAAAGATGATTGGAAATGAACTAATTCCCAACAATATGTATGCATGTCCCCAACTTGACACTTGTCATGTTGGGAGCTACTTTGGCCCACTTGTCCCCAACTTTTGAAGTTAGGATAAAATAATTATCCATACTTTATATTTAAGAAATATTAATACAATATTCATTTTTGGCTTAAGCTCCCTAGATTATCCCCTCCCTTTCCCTAACTAGTGGAGTTTAGTCCCCCATTTCTTTTATCGTGGTCAGTTTGCGCACAACGATGTATTGCATATTTATCATGAGGCATATACAAAAAAAGGAGCACTGGCCTTTAACATCTAGGTTCTCCGACCTAATTCAAAACATAATCATCCTAGATTATAATAACTGGCTCACCAGCCTATAAAAAACAACATATACACAAAGGCTCTTGGGCCTCAATATCACACGCACTTAATATGTTGCGCGCAGTATCCTGGAATGTGCACACTACATCATTTCACAACACAGTAAATGAGTGCACTATGCCATGAAATGTGCATAAAAAAATGATATCAAACAACTCACCATATTAAGTACATTTGCATTTACATTTACAATTGGGTTCATCCAAGGGATATTGTTGTTGGGTATTTTACCCTACGGACTAGTAAGCTAGGGTTCTAAGCCTACATGCAGATCATGACCCTTCAGATTTAATCTTTATCCTTCTACCCAAAAT
>JZKD02S0740976.1:201538-217462 GCA_000966675.3 Picea glauca
TTTACCTAGCCTAATATTTTAAATTTGAAACATATCTAAATCATACAGAGAGATCCCTCTCTGAAGCTGGTAGGGCTAGATCCCATCTTCGAAGTGGTTGGATATAGTTACCTCCCATAGATTTCTTCTTTTCTAACAACCTCTAGGAAATTTACAGAGCGCTAACATAGTGGCGACCATACTGGGGACAAATTGAACAAATTTTAACCTCACGTTTTCTTTCCCTAGAAGAAAAGTTTGTTTCTAAAAAATTGAAAATTTGAGAAAGAAATAATGTTTAGAGGTTGTTAAAAAAACAAACAAGAAATCTGGCTCCCAAAAGAGCTTATACTCGATCTCACCCAATCCCAGAACCTGCCATAGCAACTGATAATCCAGAACAGTTACTCAGGAAAAAGACCATTGCAGAAGGTTCAGTAAGTCATAATCCCCTTCAGAGGTCCCCTTCTCTTCCAGAGGAGCTTGTTTCCCTTTAGGATCTTGACTTTGACATCCTTTTTGAAAAAATCCTATTTAGAATTAAATCTGATAGCTTTGTGGCTAAAACTATCCTAGACCCAACCGTCTTGCAACCCCGGACCCCTGAAGTTCTATCTCCCACTGATAAACCTCAAACCACTCACTCTGTACCAGCTATCCCCTCCTCATCCTCGTCTTCTGTCACCACCCCACCTATCATCCAGGTTGTCGTCCCGCCCCCTCTACCTATCATGGTAGCCAGATATGCTCCCTTGGTTTTTGCACTATTACCTGTTGCTCATAGTTTTTGTATTGCGCACTGATATTTCGCATGCATTATACTCTATGCGTTGCACCATGCCAGATTTTAGTATGCCCCCACCACGCACCAATACTCTACGTGCACCATGCCAGATTTTAGTATGCCCCCACCATTAACCAATACTCTGCGCGCACCATTAACTAAATTGTCGCATGACAACATATCCCTACATTGCACGCGCACCAATAAAACTCCTCTGTGCTTTGGAAATACTGTGCACACCACAAATGTAATTATTATGTCTGTGCACACTATGCACACCTTAATATGCGTTTGCACGTCACACAATGCTAAATTTAGCATGCGCACCTGCACACAATTATTTTTCCGCGCGGTGCCAAAATTTACGTCGCTCACCCGCTCACCATATTTTTCCGCGTGGTGCCCAATTTTAACTATCACAAGCTTTTCACTGCGCAACATGCATTTTTAGTGTGCCCACTTGCGCACATTCATTTTTATGCATATCAATTCCTCGTGAATTCTGCTACATAAATTGGGGCTTTTGGCTTAACGTTTTCCCCAATTTACCATTGACATTATTCAACCATGAAATTTGTTCAATTTCACCCCTACAACACCAATTCAACCTCTACAACAACAAATCATTGTGGGTGGATGTAACAACCCTCCCATTCAGTTACGACAACAAGCCTCACATAACAAGTGCAATTTTTTTTTTTTTTTTTTGTGTGTAGAAGGGTAATAAAGACATTATACTCAATGTCACAACATGACGATGAACAGGATGCATGAAACTCATGCGACAACAACATAACGACCTAAGAATCACATCAAGCATCTAGAAGCAATGGATGACAATCAACCGACGAAAAAAATAAGAATGACTACCCGCCCATCCTACCTTGCAATGGTTAGGATCTCCAGGACACATAAGCAACGCTCAAGCCTAGGTTCCCATCTATTTTGACCATTTAAGGTCTCAAGGATTGCGACTATTCTGAGGAACAAGGATTTTTCTACATCCCACCTGACACAAGAAAACCAAGCCTACTGAGCTAAGGACAATCATCCTAACAACCTAACACACCCAAATTTAATTACACAGATAACTATAACCCTTCAGTGAGCCAACCAAGCACATAAAAAGTTTCCAACCAAGTACAACATTAAAGTAATGAACAACAACACCCTCAATGGGAAGTGCAAGCCAAAAACGACTTCACCGATATCCCGATCAATCGTCGAGTCAAGCTAGTCAATAATTACAGTCTATTTTAATCATCCATTACAAGCCCAACTTAGCATGTCTAAAATGCAAAATGACATTAAGATACAACCTAAATTAAGTGAAGCAATTGTTATGACATAAAGTGTTAATACCTAAAACTTATTATATAACTCATTGAAAATAACTAAGGTGAATTTCTTAATCCATCAATTAAATTCGTTACATCATTACATCATGCTACCTTCCCTTCCTATAAAAAAAATTCCTTTAAAATAAAAAGGGCTTTTATCCCTATTAACTATTAGGATTTTATGTCATGTACGAAGTAGGCTTCTTAAATTATCAATATCATCTTCATTTATCAATATCCTCTTCCATCACCCAGCTTTTACAATTACACACAAGTATCAATTTAATATTAAATAAAGATATGATTGTAGATAAATTTTAAATAGGATCATAATTATGTTGCAGAGTTGAGATTTGAAATGACAATCCAATTTATGTAAATTAAGCTTGATGTAAACTCAATATTGCATAACATCATTCAATAAATTATATACAATGCATGAATTATGGATGTGTCAGTTAACTGTTAAGATTGATTCTAATATTGATTAAATAATGCATATTAACCCTCTACGTTGAGCCTTTATTTATTTACAATTCAAGGATACTAATCAACCTTTGGTTTATTTACACTTTTAAAAAGATATTGATCAATTGCATACCAATCGTGTCAATCTAAATAAAGGATGAAAGCGAATCTCCTATTCTACAACCATTATTTTACTTCAACAGTATTGCAATTACAATGATTTCAACAGGAGTAATCATTACCTCGTACTCATTAAGGATTCTGGAGTCATTACATGGCTACCATTAAAATTTTGACTTGACAATGCCTGGAGCTACTGCGGTAAAACAAAATCACCATTATATGATTATTGGGCCAACTGTCACCTTGAATTAGTATTTGTTGTGATAACGGTGAGGAATAGATGGCACGCCTGTAATCTCAAAATTAGTTTAAAGATTTCCTTCATTACATCAATATCCAAGTTAGGGTCTGGGCTTACCACGTGTTACAACCCTATAATTTATAGGATCAACTGGTTACTGAAATGTTATCTCTTTAGTGTTTTTGTTTGTCAAATGATTTTTCATTATTCAAATAATTTGAGAAAAGAAAGAAAAAAGAAAATAAAGAAAAAGAAAAAGAAAAAGAAAAAGAAAAGAAAAGAAAGAAAAAGAATAAAAGAGGGCATAAAAGAAATTCAATAGAGCGCCATGCAATAACAATGACTTGGTCCATACCTTTCAAGCATGGCCAAGTTATTTTAAATTGATGTTGTTAGGAGAAGTGAAAAGGCTTGGCTAAACTGTTTAATCTTAGCCAAGTGATCTAGGTTAGTTAGTGAATAAATATGACTAGACTGCCCAATCTTGGTCCGATAACCCCAGGGTAGAGTAATTTCTTAGTCCAACTATTTAATCTGGACTAATTATCATAGGTCATTAAGTTAGAACATAGGTAGTTTGCTTCATTTCAATAAAACCAGCCTGATGATCAATGTTGAACCATGTCTTGGATGTTTAAAAGGTTGGTTGTCTGATCCCTTGGTGATAGAAACATGGGAAAGCTTGGGAAAACCCACGATATGCACTTATCCTAAGTTATTTGGGTGCATATGCTTTCACGATCACATTTATGCACCGCTCATGTATCAACAACTCAGATGTTTGCGCCCAGAACTACGGTGGACAAGTCTTTCCGGACCCCCCTGACCATTCTACCTTTAACGGTTGGGGGGGGGGGTCCGAAATCAGAGATAATGTATGCGTGCATATGGATGGTCCAAGTTTCAACGCCTAGTTCTACTGTTTATATTGGATTCTGGACCCCCCCCGTCCATTCTGCCTTTAATGGAGGGGGGGTTTCTGGAATGTGTGTTAAAGATCATGCACAGATCTACGGTCGAAAGGAAAGCGTGCAGATCAATGGCTCATGGTATTTCCCCCCCCACCCCTGATCAATCTACCTTTAACAGTGGGGGGGGTGTCTAGAATGGAATTTTACTCTGGCGAGCCCCCTATCTATATGTGGCATGAATCCATTGGTCCCGAATCCCACCGCCTATTACTATCTAACATACCTCATCACCTCATGACGTCATTACCCACCTTTTCCATAAGAGTCACATCCCGTAACTTCGTCAGTCCTTCTCCTTCATTTACCCGTAGCAAGTCCCTTCACCATGGTCTTCTCCCCCAATCAATAACCACCACATCACTCAACCGTATGCTTCACTCGTTGTCACCTTCCATCTCACGCTCTAAATGACCCGTTGGCCATTTATTACTAGCTAACTTATTCGTTAACGAGCTGACCTATCTCCCACACCGAACGGATACCCGTTTACTCAAAACCACCCTCACCCTTCATTCCTTCACCATTTACCCACTCATCGCACTAGAGAATTTACCCCATTTTTCTCTTCGTTACAGTCAGTATCCCACATCTACAGTCGTCCCCATTAACTTTTGTTTTATTTGCAGGTATTCTTACAGTAATGGCGCCAAAATCAAAGTGAACAGAAGGTGAGGAGAATCCGTTTCTCCCGCCTCCTGTCGACCTCGACAGGATTCCTCTAGCCGAAAAAGACTACTTAATCACAAACACAAGATGCAATTTCAACTTCGTAGACCTACAGTCATGACTTAAAGAAGTTTTCCTGGACCAGAGTGACCAAATTGGCCTCTGGGAGTCCAACCTACCCTTGTATCCTTTCCCTCAGATTCACTACTTCCTAGAATTCACCCTAAAGTGCCAACCCCATTATATCCCCGAGCAAATATCCATTGTGTCCTTTTCTGAGGAAATTATTTTCCTCATCACACCAAAAACCATCGACCAAATGATGCAAATATCTCGAGCCAACTCCGCCTCACCTTTTAACCTCGAAATCATCACAGAGCTATACCAGAAGCTGTCGTTTCCTCAAAGAGCTCAGATTTTTGAGCTTTTTCTTCCATAATCTGCTCAACTCCCCACTACAAACCCCCCTTATCCTTCCTCCCTATTCTGAATAAAAGGAAACTAGGTCATCACGTCACTATGCGCCTTGCTTGGTTATTTTTCAGATCAGTGGGTAGATGAACCCATTTTGGGATTTCTGTCTATTTTCTCCATCGATGAGAAACCCACGACACAGTTCAACTTCAGCACGTTCCTGGTGAACAACATCCATGATAAATTCATAAATTTCTTCATAGAAGGCATGTTTCGGTATTCTTCAATACTAGCATACCTGTTTGTTTTCTTCCAAGCGGAAAAATTTTATTTTTCTATGCAGAAGATGGTTGAAGATGGTAGACCCCAGGAAGTAACAACATGGACTTCTTTGCTCAGAAATAACTCCACAAAATCCAGTTTCAAGTAGTTCATCGAGTAGTTCTACCACCCAGTGGTGAGTATGCTCAGTGGCAGACCTGAACCCAAAATTAATGACGAAGTTCAGAGGATCCTACATCTCTCGGACCTTACAAAGATGGGTGATTGGTACCTGTACCAAAATCATACTGAGATCAAAGTCTATGGGTGCAAGCTGGCCCCATATAAACTATCCAAGTACTTACCTGTTAGAATGTTTTCCCTGGAATACATAAGGCAGATGATAAACTCAGACGATATACATTTTGTGTCTTTGAAGAAGAAGCAACAACTCAAAATCAAAAGGTAGATTGGGTATTTCATCTGCAACAGTCGAGGTGCTGGGGAGGAAGCAGACAAACTGCTGAAGGAAATGAAATTTTTTGCTAGTTTCACATGGCATTGTGATCTGTGCGGGATAATTTTCGAGATGAGGATAAAAAATAAGAATATCCCGTATGTTCACATATCTAGGCCTGAGGTAGAAAAATTTGCCAACTAGACAGAATGGGAGCCAAATACTTTGGTTGAGACAGAACAACAGGACCTCTCAGTCACTGTATCACAGATGATCACACCACAAGCCCCCAAGGAGAAAAGGTCTAGGCAGGATCTCTCACCTCCTATCATTGAAGTATCATTTGAAAATTTTGATTACATACCAAGTGGCCAAAAGCCAGTCCGGTACCTGACACAGCTAGTGAAAAGGGAATGCAATCCACTCCCACATTGGAGGTTGATCCGTCACTCCTCAGTACAAGCAGAAAGAAGATCATAACCTCAGTATTTCCAAAGAATCCCACAGATACTCCACCAGTCAACGAGCCAGGTAAGACAGGACCAAGGCTGAGTATCTTTGAGAAATACGATTTGATCAAGAAAAAGAATTAGACTCTAACTAGCAGCACATACACCCAGTATTGGAAGCATATGACGACTGCACAACATAGACTGCTATCGACATTCGACACTAAGAAGGGTATAATGCACATGGAATTTCTCCAAGCATAGGTGCAAGACCCAAAGGTAATCACCGATTACAAAAGGGCAACTTTTGAATTCCAGACTAAGGATGTGCATCTAACTGATGAAATGGATGTGCAAAGGAAAACTATAGAAATGGTTTTCTCCACATTGGCACATGCTTCCACTACTGCCTCCAAGTTATAAGTGTCTCTGAATAATGTCCAGATGCAGTTGAAGTTGGAGAAAAATTCATCCTTTGCCAACGATAACAGAATAAAGACATTGGAGGAATTGGTCCTCAAGATTGGGTATGATCCCTCGAATGTGAAAGTAGTCGAGGAGATGATCAAGAAGAAAAATGTTGACATAACATCTTTGAGGAAACAATTGAAGCTGCCACCAACAGTAGACTCGCAGGCAAAGGAAATAGTGGAGACAGAAGGAGAAAAATATGAGATGCTTAAGTTGATCATGGAGTAGAATGCTCAATTGAAGGAAATGGAAGCTGAAATGGAGAAGCTAGTGAAAGAGAAAGAATTGTCAAAACCCACGGAAGTCATTCCATTGAGTGCAGTTCCACTCTCAGGAGTGAGCACAGTGTCACTAGTAGAAATTCCACCGGCAAACCCACTGACGTCTCTGGAAAAGACTGTTGAACTGGATAAGTCTATGGAAGAGATGAATCTACAAGAAACAGATATTAGCAGGCTCAAAAAGGAGATTGAGAACGTCCAGGAACTCAAATCTTCTGACCAATCCAGCTACTCCAAGGAAAAACAAGTGTCAGACCAGCTCAAACAAGAGTTACAACAACTTCAGAAGCAAACAGTTGCAGGCAAAACACTGGCCGAAGTCAAAGAAAGTGTCTGGATAGACATCACCAAGTCTATGAATGAAATATGGCCAATGATACAGATTATGTTTGAGAAAAATGAATTGGTACAAAGAAGTAAACAAGCCATCGAGAATATTATATTAGAACTGGGAGAGATGCCCAGAGCGGCTAATGAAATCATCAAATTCATGAATTGTAAAACTAGAGAGGAGCTGGAAGATCTGAGAATTGAGGATAGAACGAAGACCATCCTTGAGGTCAAGAGAGTCCTGACCAAGAGAGGACTGATGCTATAGCTAGAAGAAAAATTTCAGGCTATGGACCTAGGGTTGCAAAGGTTTTTTAGCAAGATCGAGGCTCTACATAAGAAGGGTCTTCCTGGTTTGAAGGTGATAAATGACAAGTTGATAACACTCCCCGATTACAAAAAGAGACTAGAAGATGTGGCTAAGGATAGTTCGAAATTTTCAGGAATTCAAGGAAGTATCACTGGCAAGGCATTCTTATATGCACTACAATTGGACATCATCATACAACATGAAATCCAGTACATATTCATCATCAAGCTAACTTTTGCCAAGTACACAGAGATGGATGAAGTCTACCGAAGGTTACTCAAAGTGAGCGTTCCCAGTCATCTTCGATGGTAAGAGATTTGCAATCTGTTCGAGTAGTCGATGAGATGTCCTAGCCCAGTCAACTATCCAGTCAGATGAGGTCATGCAGAGGCCTCACCAACGGTTCACCCAGAAAATAGCATGAAGTTTCGACACATCATCAAACAATTTCCTAGATTTTTGTAATTTGTTAAGTTAGTTAAGATAAAAATAGATTTACCACATCCTGATCTTTAATGACATGATCGTTTTTAATTTTGGGTTATAAATACTTCACTTTTCGAAGTATTGAGGATTGATCTTTATGCCCTGTGAGTTACCAGACTATAATATTTTTCAAGAGATCTTCCATTAATAAAAAGAGGCATTTTCACAGGATTCTTGCCTGTACTCATTGGTGATGTTTTCCTTTCTAAGTTAAATGTTATTCTCGCTTAGTTATCGCATTGTTTTCTAAATTTAATCTTTGAAAGTAATGAACGTTGCAGGATTTATCTTTGTATACCCTGTTTCTGACTTTAAAAGATTTTAGTGTTTCATCTTCTGATTTTACGATAAAGAAATTCTTAACTGCTTCTTTGTTGTAATTGACATTCTCGCTTTTTCTAATATTCCTCATTTATGCTGCTAAAAGAATCTAATGATTACATTATCTTGCCCTGTGAAAGGTTTCTTTGTTTTCTAGTTTAGATTTCATTTTATGATATAGACCCCATAGCCCAATGGATGTGTAAATCTGTCTCAGCCAACCCAACGAAAATGACAACAAACAAAACCAACATATTTTATTTACCTAGCCTAATATTTTAAATTTGAAACATATCTAAATCATACAGAGAGATCCCTCTCTGAAGCTGGTAGGGCTAGATCCCATCTTCGAAGTGGTTGGATATAGTTACCTCCTGTAGATTTCTTCTTTTCTAACAAACTCTAGGAAATTTACAGAGTGCTAACATAGTGGAGACCATACTGGGGACAAATTGAACAAATTTTAACCTCACGCTTTCTTTCCCTAGAAGAAAAGTTTGTTTCTGAAAAATTTTAAATTTGAGAAAGAAATAATGTTTAGAGGTTGTTAAAAAAAAAAATAATAAATCTGGCTCCCAAAAGAGCTTATACTCGATCTCACCCAAACCCAAAACCTGCAATAGCAACTGATAATCCAGAATAGTTACTCAGGAAAAAGACCATTGCAGAAGGTTCAGTAAGTCATAATCCCCTTCAGAGGTCCCCTTCTCTTCCAGAGGAGCTTGTTGCCCTTCAGGATCTTGAAGTTGACATCCTTTTTGAACAAAGCCTGTTTAGAATTAAATCTGATAGATTTGTGGCTAAAACTATCCTAGACCCAACCGTCTTTCAACGTCGGACCCCTGAAGTTCTATCTCCCACTGATAAACCTCAAACCACTCACTCTGTACCAGCTAGCCCCTCCTCATCCTCATATTCTGTCACCACCCCACCTATCATCCAAGTTGTCGTCCCGCCCCCTCCACCTATCATGGTAGCCAGATATGCTCCCTTGGTGTTGGCCACACCCCTTCATGCTATTCCCCAGGATTATCAGATGAGACTTCCACAGTTCGATGGAACAAGACCCTTTAGCACCCAACAACACATTGATAAAATGAATGATTATTTTGATCTGTAGGAAGTAGATGAGGCTGGCGTTCAAATGAGATTGTTTGTGCAAAGTTTGATAGGTGACAGTAAGAAATGGTACAAAGGCTTACACACTGCCTCAGTTCTTGACTTAACATCATTTGAAAGAAGTTTTCTAGATAGATGGGAGGTAAAGAGAAATCCTCTCCAGATCTTGTCAGAATACGAAAACATCAGAAGAAATCAAGGTGAGACAGTACAAGATTACTGCACCCATTTCAATAGCCTGTACAATGCAATTCCAATTGATATTAAACCTCCACAAGGTTTGGCATTGATAAAATTCTCTGATGGTTTTAACGCCGATATGTCGTATCAATTAAGGGAAAGAAACTCCACCACCCTGGAGGACATGCAGAAAAGTGCAATAAGTGTGGAGGCCAATCTGTTAGCAAAAAGGGCACGATAGAGGACAAAGAGGAGAGTCAGAATCAAAGAGGAACCTTCCACATCAAATTCTGATTCCAAATTGGATTCCTTATCCAGAGCAATGGAAAGAATGATGGAGAGACTTACTGTATCTCAAAGAAACCCTCCTAGAGAAAACCCACCAGCTCCTCAAATTCGGAATCCTAACTTTAGAAGAAACCCTCCTCAAATCAGGCAGAGAGATCCTAGGGATCAAAGGGAATAGAGAGGTCCTGATCAACAGATCATACTTACCCTACAATAAAACTATGCTGATGAAGGAGATGAGGTAATTGAAAAACCGAATGATACACACATAAACCTCATGGGAATTCACGATAACGAAGCAATTTTCCTCACCCAGGAGGAGCAAGAACTTTTTCTTCTTTCTCAAACAAAGGTGAGCGAAGAAGCTGAAGATACCGAATAGCAAGGATTTCAAAATGCCATTATGGAGGTGCACCAGCAGTACAATCTGCGAAGTAAAAAGACAAACGAAAGTTCCCCCAAAAAGGTAACCGAAACAAAGAAGACAGTCGAAACCAAGAAATCCCTCGATCCTTCTATCGAGAGGATCCATGAAAAAGGTAATGCTGAAGATCCAACAAAAAGAAACCTTACTATTCTAAAAATATCATCGCACACTGAGGTCTCACCAACTAACCCACCAAATACTTCTGGCCAGAAGATTGTGGTGGACAAATTAGAATTGTTGAGCCAAAGCAGAGCACTTACACCTTTCATCCTCGAAGGGGAATTAGCGAAAGTGAAAATTCCCATTCCTCTTTTCAAGTTGATGAGTAAGGATGCTTACCAATCACAGGTGATCAAAGCTCTGAGCATTGAACCTGACATGGGCACGAAGGCCTTAACTATGGGATTAGAGAATCATTCAGATACTGTAAACCTTACCGATGATCAACCTGAAATCCTGTTCGGACCTGAAGTGGATGGTCAGACCGACAATGGTGTTGTCGCTCCTTTTTACATCAGCCTTAATATACACAACCTGATTCTGCATAATGTTATGTTAGATTTGGGTGCTTCCCATAATCTGATTCCTAAAGTAGTGATGGAAAAACTAGGACTTGAGGTTACCAGACCTTACAAGGACTTACACTCTTTTGACTCCAGTAAAGTCAGATGTATCGGTTTGATCAAGGATCTGTGTATCACCCTGGTTCAGATCCCCACAAAAAACATGGTCATGGATGTTGTGGTTGCAGACATTCCCCCAAAATATGGTATGTTTCTATCCTGGTCTTGGGGGGCCAAGTTGAAAGGTACTTTGCAATTGGATATGTTGAATGCCACTGTCCCAATTTTTGGGCAAAAAAGAAGACTATATAGAGAAACGCTAATGAAATACATGGTTAGCAGCCAAGAAAAGCAACATAACTATCCTCTGTACTCTGCACATTCTGACCTAGATTCCTTTATCCTATATAACGATCACGATACGGGAGAACAAATCACTCAGCTGGAAGAAGATACATCTGGTCCCAATGAAGCCCAAGAAATCACTGAGGCAGAAAGAAAGAAAAATGGGATAAGTGAAGAATTGCCAGCAGAATTCTGGAGCATGGACTTCGATGGATCTGTAAGCAAAGAAAGAGATGGAGCAGGAGTTTGGTTTCACAATCACAGATCCAGGTATTTAGAAAACCATTCTTACAAATTAAATTTTCAATGCACTAACAATATTGCCGAGTATGAAGCCTTGATGCTTGGTCTGAAGCTTCTAAAGAAAGTTGGTGCCAAAAAAATTATGGTAATAGGTGATTCGGAGTTAATAATCAAGCAAATTAAAGGTGAGTATGAAAAAAAACATCCCTGTCTTAGAGCTTATAGGAATGTTGTTCTGGATGCCCTTAAATGTTTCACTGAAGTTGATTTGTAGGTGATGCCTAGGGGACAAAATATTTTAGCAGATGGGTTAGCTACGTCAGCAGCCACATGCAAGATACCTTTTCATTCCACTCACCCATACACGGTGGAGGTGAAGTGCAGACCAACTGTTCCAGACAACATCAGATACTAGCAGGTATTTGGTAGTGATGATCAAATTGAAGATTTTCTACAATGTAAAAATGATTTCGAGTGTACAAACATAGAATTAGAAAATGAAGATGAAAATGTAAAAAGACCTGATTTTGGAAATGATAGTGTAAATAAGATATTTTCAGGAGAGTTAGGTGAGGATGAGATAGAAGATGATGTTTTGAATTTAAAAAGTAATGTTTTACCTAGGGGTTTAGTTCCTTTGGAAGACCTATTTGATTTTAATGACGTAGCTAAAAAACCAAAAATTGAAGCCAGTGGTCAAGAATTAGAAGATTGTAATATAGGGACAGAAGAGAAACCCAAGATGGTGAAACTTTCCAAATCATTACCCCCTGAGTAGAAACTCAAATACATTGAGCTTTTCAAGGAATATTCAGACATATTTTCCTAGGGTTACGAGGATTTGAAAACTTATGACACCAGCATCATACAACATAGGATTCCAATAAAAGAAGAGCAAAAACCTTTCAGACAGAAACTTAGGAGAATCAATCCCAAGATACTTCCCCTGATAGAAAAAGAAATCAAAAAAATGTACGATGCTAAAATCATAGTTCCGTTACAATTTTCCAAATGGGTTTCAAATTTGGTCCCAACTCGAAAGAAATCCAGAGAAATAAGGCTTTGCATCAATTTCCGAAATCTGAATAAGGTCTCTCTGAAGGACAATTACCCATTGCCAAAAATGGACCACATATTACAAAAGGTAGTCGGATCCAGTTGAATCTATTTACTAGATGGTTTCTCAGATTATAATCAAGTCCTCGTTCACCCAGATGACCAAGAGAAAACCACTTTTACAACACCATGGGGTACTTTCATGTATGTGAAAATTCCTTTCGGGTTGATGAACATTGGGGCCACTTTCCAGAGAGTGATGGATATCGCTTTTGTGGAAGAACTCAAAAAATTTATTGTCATATATTTGGATGACATAACTGTGTTTTCCCAATCCGATGATGAGCACTTACGACATCTCAGACGAGTTTTTTAGAAATGCAGGAAATTTGGGATTTCTTTGAATCCTAAGAATAGTCTTTTTGGATTACAGGAAGGTAAACTACTGGGGCACATAATCTCTAAGGACAGAATTAAGATATACTCCAGCAGAATCGAACAAAAATTAGAACACCCAAGAAATATCAAAGATTTACAGTCCTTTATCGGAAAAATAAACTTTCTACGAAGATTCATACCCAACCTGGCCGAGCTTCTCAGGAACATCACAAACATGTTAAAAAAGGACACAAAAATAAAATGACACACCAAGTCCAGGCAGTCTTTTGAACAAGTCAAACGCACACTCACGCAGGCTCTAGTCTTGATCAGTCCTGACTTTACCAAATATTTTTATCTTTTTTCTTTCGCCTCTGAACATACCATTGCAGCAGTATTACTACAGAAAAACAACTAAGGGTATGAACAACTCATAGCATTTTTCAGTAAATCTTTAAGAGATGCTTCCTTGAATTAGAAAATAATGGAGAAACAAGCTTTTTCCTTGGTGAAAGCCATAAAATATTTTAGAGTATACATTCTCCATTCCCACACCATTGCATATGTCTCGAATGTGGTAGTAAAAGACATTTTAACATAGGACAATCCGAACGGCCGAAGAGGAAAATGGATTGCTATCATTCTAGAGTATGACATAGAGATTAAGCCTACTAAACTAATTAAAGGTCAAGGTCTAGCAAAGTTAATGGCTGAATCAAATTTCCATGCTCTTAACATTAATTTCTTAGCTGCAGTAGATGAATAGGGTGAGAAGGTGACTCCAAGTGTGAGAGAGGTATTTCTCAACTCTCCATGGTACACAAACCTGATATTTGTTTTGCATAATTTACAAGCTCCCCCTGGTCTGACCAAAACTAAAGCTAGGTTTTTGAAATTAAAAGCATTAAAATTTTTCATTCTAGAAGGTAATCTGTATTGGAAAGATCCTGGAGGTATTTTGTTAAATTTTCTATTGAAGGATGAAGCTAAGAAAGTATTGCAGGATTTTCATGCAGGAGACTATGGTGGTCATATGAGCTGTAAGACCACAACTAATAAAATCCTTAGAGTTGGATTCTATTGGCCAACACTATTCGCTGATGTGCATCATAAAGTGACTTTGTGTCATAAATATCAGTTGTTCAAAGGCAAAAGGAAACTTCTTCCTCTACCCCTGAAACCAATCTCCGTTGAAGCCCCTTTCCAGCAATGGGGATTAGATTTCATCGGAGAAATACATCCTCCCTCTTCCGGCCAACATAGGTGGATTCTTACTGCCATGGCTTATTTTACAAAATGGATCGAAGTAGTACCAAGAAGGCAAGCCACTGATTTTGTCATTATTAAATTTCTTGAAAATAATATCTTGTCCCGCTTTAGATGTCCTAGAAAGATTATAACTAACAATGCAACTGCTTTTCGATCTAAGAAACTCATAGATTTCTGCAACCAGTATCATATTGGTTTGGGACATTCCACAACTTACTACCCTCAGGGAAATGGGCTGGCAGAATCATCAAATAAAACCGTAGTAAACATTATCAAGAAAACTTTGCATGAAAACAAAAGGTCATGGCGTAACAAGTTGGTTTTCACACTATGGGACGACAGACTGACCACCAAAAGGTCAATCAATATGTCACCATATCAACTGGTCTATGGCATAGAAGTGGTTTTTCCCACTTCCTTAGGAGTTCCTGTCATGAAATTTCTGCAAGACATGCAAGCTGAGCCGAACGAATCCCAAAGAAGGCTAAACCAGATGATCCATTTGTAGCAATCCAGGGAAGAAGTATACAACAAGACTCAGGTAGTCCAAGAAAGCATTAAGAATATTTTTGACAAAAGAACCAAGGAAGATGATTTTGAGCTAGGTGATTTGGTGCTGAGATGGGATTCCCGAAATGAAGACAAGGTAAAGAATGGTAAATTCAATAGTCTGTGGAAGGGACCATACATGATTCAAGCATTCAGAGGAAATAACACCTTCTTGCTCAACAAAAATGATGGGATAGATCTGCCAGGAGGACCTGTAAATGGCAGAATGCTGAAGCATTATTCACCACCTCAGTAGGGACCTAAAATCACACTTTCCATTGTACAAACCATTTTCATTTTGCTTGCGAATTTCTGAGTGAATAACTTTGGTTGGATGGTTGAAGCTCGGAGAGAAGGCCCTAATCCACTGAACATTATCTTCTAATTTTCGAAATAAAACCAATCAAGCAACAAAGGCGACTATGGAGAAAGTTTCAGAACATCAGGAAACATGAATCTTCACACTTCATAAGGAGAGTACCATCCCCAGGTGGAGCCGCTGTTACAACCCTATAATTTATAGGATCAACTGGTGACTGAAATGCTATCTCTTTAGTGTTTTTGTTTGCCAAATAATATGAGAAAAGAAAGAAAAAAGAAAATAAAGAAAAAGAAAAAGAAAAAGAAAAGAAAAGAAAGAAAAAGAAAGAAAAAAGAAAATAAAGAAAATAAAGAAAAAGAAAAAGAAAAAGAAAATAAAAGAAAGAAAAAGAAAGAAAAAGAATAAATGAGGGCATAAAACAAATTCAATAGAGCCCCATGCAATAACAATGACTTGGTCCATACCTTTCAAGCATGGCCAAGTTCTTTTAAATTGATGTTGTTAAGAGTAGTGAAAAGGCTTGGCTAAACTGTTTAATCTTAGCCAAGTGATCTAGGTTAGTTAGTGAATAAATTTGACCAGACTGCCTAATCTTAGTCAGATAGCCCCAGGGTAGAGTAATTTCTTAGTCCAACAGTTTAATCTGGACTAATTTTCATAGGTCATTAATTTAGAACATAGGTAGTTTTCTTCATTTCAATAAAAATAGCCCGATGATCAATGTTGAACCATGTCTTGGATGTTTAAAAGGTTGGTTGTCTAACCCCTTGGTGATAGAAACATGGGAAAGCTTGGGAAAACCAACGATATGAACTTATCCTAAGTTCTTTGGG
>JZKD02S0740976.1:232763-246078 GCA_000966675.3 Picea glauca
ACCCTTTAGCCTTTCCTCAAGCTTTAGGAGAATTCAAGCAAAGCAGTTGGAGGACAAAGAAGAGGAGGAGCCCAGGATCAGGATCGAGGAACGATGGCTGGTCTCTATAATCATTGTAAGTTGGTTCATATTGAGATTAATAAAAATATACTTTTCCCATCCCAAATACATGAGTCTTATATGTTTTATGTGATTTGTGTTTAATATCTAACCGTCTAGTAGAACAATAGCATGCATGCATAGTTTTGTCTTGATTGCAAGATCGCTTTTTGGAAGGAGCAGCAGAAGCAAGGAGATAAAGATGAATGGAGGATATACACCAACCATCGATAAAAAGGTTAGTTGGTTCTTCCCTTGTTTGCTTGTGAAAAAGGGTTTTAGGTTGGGGTAGAAGGTTAAAATTAGTTTATGAAGGGTCATGATGTGCATGCAAGTTTAAGCCCTAGCTTGTTAGTCCGTAGGGTAGAATACCCCACAACAATCACTGGCAAGGCATTCCCAGATGCGCTACAGTTGGACATCATCATACAACATGAAATCCGATACATCTTCATCATCAAGCCAACTTTTGCCAAGTACACAGAGATGGATGAAGTCTACCGAAGGTTACTCAAAGTGAGCGTTCCTAGTCATATTCGATGGGAAGAGCTTTGTAATCTGATCAAGTAGTTGATGAGCTGTCCCAGCCCAGTCAGCTATCCAGTCAGACGAGGTCGTGCAGAGGCCTCACCAACGGTTCACACAACAAATAGCATGAAGTTTCGACACATCATAAAATAGTTATTTTTATAATTTGTTAAGTTATTTAAGCTAAAAATAGATTTACCACGTCCTGATCTTTAATGATAGGATCATTTGTAATTTTGAGTTACAAATACTTGACTTTTCGAAGTATTAAGGGTTGATCTTTACACCCTGCGAGTTACCAGACTGTAATATTTTTCAAGAGATATTCCATTAATAAAAAGAGGCATTTTCACAAGATTCTTGCGTGTACTCATTGGTGATTTTTTTGTTTCTAAGTTAAATGTTATTCTCTCTTAGTTATCGCACTGTTTTCTAAATATAATCTTTGAAAGTAACGAACGTTGCAGGATTTATCTTTGTATACCCTGTTTCTGACTTTAAAAGATTTTAGTGTTTCATCTTCTGATTTTACGATAAAGAAATTCTTAACTGCTTCTTTGTTGTAATTGACATTCTCGCTTTTTCTGCTATTCCTCATTTATGCTACTAAAAGAATCCAATGATTACATTATCTCTCCCTATGAAAGGTTTCTTTGTTTTCTGGTTTAGATTTCATTTCATGATATAGACCCCATAGCCCAATGGATGTGTAAAGATCTCTCAGCCAACCCAATGAAAACGAAAACAAACAAAACCAACATGTTTTATTTACCTAGCCTAATATTTTAAATTTGAAACATATCTAAATCATACAGAGAGATCCCTCTCTAAAGTTGGTAGGGATAGATCCCAGCTTCGAAGTGGTTGGATAAAGTTACCTCCCATAGATTTCTTCTTTGCTGACAACCTCTAGGAAATTTACAGAGCGCTAACACCACGCAACCATAAAATCGTTACCGAACAAGCCAGCACACAAACAACAGGGTGACCACACGTAGGCACACACTTAGCCAGTAAGACGCACGCAAGCATGTGTCATAAAAAATGTAGGCAGTAAACTTGTAATGACTTGGGCATGTACAAGATAATCAAGCACAGGTCTACACTACCAATCATTGTCATTTAGATTTTAAATCACAGTCACAATCATAAAGGAGAAACACTAACAATCGGGTTACATACTCTATCCAAGGAGTGGCGATCCAAAAGATAAATCGTTGTCACTAGTGAACCAAGTTGTCATGGAATGCAAGCATACGCAGAGTGAAGATTTCGCCATAAAAAAATTTGAAAACGCCAAAGGATTTGGCGGAACAAAAAAAAGGTTCGCAATGTGATGCTATCGCTAGCTAAAAGGGATAATCAATAAAAAGGGTTAATACGCAGAGTGAATTCACTTTTAAAGGTGATGAGATAGCTAAGCGAGATCGTCATTAGAAGGGATAACTATGCAGAGTGAAATCATTTTTATGAAGTTGAGCTGTGACCCCCAAAGCAATCCCAATAGTGGGAACAAATGCCCCCTTAAATGCATTCCATAGGGTAAGTTATCAAATCAAAAAAATGCAGAGAGTCTAGAATAATTCTTAGGAAGCTAGTTGAATGGGAAAAAGATCAATAAAAAATTCATCAATATTAATGTGCAGGGATAAAATTCGCAGAGAAAAAAAAGGGCAACATTAAAACAACATGGATTTAAGTTGTGAAGGAGGTAAGGCAACAAAGTGCCAAATCATCCAGTAATATATAAAAAAAACAGAGATAAACTTATCTTGCGATTAAGAAACACAGAGTTAAGAAAATTTTCCATCAATTAAAATTTAAAGGTTATTTAAATGCATCAAGGAGCAAGTTGAACCTTCAGCCAAGGAAAGCCTCAAGGTAGACAGTTAACAGGTTCATCCTTTGCTCATCATCCTCGCACAAAAAAGCAGGGCGTTGAGATCCATAGGTCTTTTAACGGTAAGGCGACGATCGTAGATCAGGCTCATAGTCGACTGCTCAGGCGAGGACTGGTGAGCTAGGGACGAAGGATAAACAACCTCAAGGTCACAATAAAAACCACAGGGTAGTCATGACATGCGGGAAAATGAAGGCCATGGTAGTCAACAACCATCTAGCTAAGCTAAGGAAGGTTTTAGTCACCAATAAAAAAAAACATCATTTTACTTTTCCATTAATTAAGTAGATCCAAGCATAAGTCCTATTACATTCTAACATACAAAAATGAAGAAAGCGTACCGTTTCTTGATTTCCCACTCCGAATGATGTCCCACGCGCTCCGTGCAACTCTCGTTCTCCAACCGTCGAGACTTCACCGGTACCTCCCAGCCAATTCTAGGTGTAATCTTCTTCCCCCTTAGCCCTCTGAGCTACAAAGAGGCCACACACACTATCCAGAGATTTCTACTAGCTCCCAGATCACCTCATAAGGCCGAGCTACCACTCCTCTCCGAGCTGGGTATCCCCAACTCCCATAATTAAATCAGTCAAGTAGATATTTCTGCAGCGTAACGTTACACAAACAGAAGATGGTCCAACCTCCATTACCTCCCTTCATTATATAGAGTTTTGTGGTTCCTTACTTTCCAAAAAATCTCTTTTAGTTAAGTTTTTATAACTAATTTCCTAAAAATTCCTCCCCGTACAAGTGTCACCCATCCCCTTCCTCCTCATAAATTAACTTATTTAATTAATTAATTATCTTTATTTCCCTCACCCCCCTAGAGTTACTCCTATAATCACTCCTAGGTGTCCCCAAAATCTCTTACAGGTTTTAATAACTTTCCTTTTATTAAATTTCTTGTTCAGTTAAATCAGAAATCTCTTAAATGGTAGATACTTTTTCTAAGTTTGACTTTCTGCTTTTTCCCTTATGTTTCCCCTTTTTCCCTTTTTATGTTTACCTCTTTTCCTAGTTTCCTAAATTTTTAGATTTTCCCTCTTTCCCCTTTTTAATTAGAACTCAAAAGGGCAGGTGTGGAAATTGACTCTTTTTCCCTTTTCTCATTTAATTAATATTTTTAAATTATCAAAATAATAAAACCATTAATTCCCCTCTTTCTTTTAAATTTTATTCCAACATATTTAATTTTTTTTATGAATAAATTAAATTTCTTATTCCCTTCGTGTTACAAGATTTAACTAAGGTCATAATTATTATTTATGTGGTTTTTATTTTTATTATTATTATTGTTATTTTTTTATTATTTATAGAGTGATAAAATTTTACCACTAGCATAGTTTAGAATTAAACCTTAAATTTTCGTATAGGGCGACATTTAATTAGGAAAATTGTTTTAAAAATTTCTTAACACGTTATTTGTCTTAAGGCCATATAGGTTCATTCTTCTATCATCAATAACACGACGTGCCCTTTAGGACACACTAGGTGCTCCAAGGGTGCCACTCGCCTCATATGTTCCCTTGCGCGATGTGCCCATCAGGACGCACTATGTGCTCCAAGGGTGCCACTCGTCACTCTCCTTTTTTCTTGTGCGACGTTCCCTTCAGGATGCACCACATGCTCCAAGGGTTCCACTCACCTCTTGACTGACTTGGTAGACATCAATAGCCCCCGGAATCAACAATCTGCCAGGTGAACTTGTGGGAGACTAAGGGCTTATAAGGAATAAGGCCCCTGCCTTATTGTGTGCCCCTTACAATCATCGTGAGTGACTATTGCAGTCTGCCCTCACAACATCGTGGGTCCTCTCGAACTAGGTAATCGTTAACCTATATTTTGAGCCATGGCGGGAGTTCTAGTAGGCTGTGGAAGGGATACTATCCACACCTCTCCCTCAACATCTCTGGTAGTCATGCATGACCCCTTTACTCCATATGTGATTTTGGTTGGCAAGCTATCGTCAGCTTGAATCATCAACAAATCATGTCAGAACATATCCATATCATATCATCCAGTTAGATGCACTAATATCATAGTAAAACAATCAAATTCCAATGGCACACTCCCTGACTCGATCCAAAGTCCAAGGGGTTCCGTCGATGCCTCTGCATCCTCGAGGTCCAAAACCCTGCACACTCAATAAAACCAAGTCAATAACACCTGTCTATGTCAATGTAGTAAAACAACATATCATCAACCCATAACACCTCATAATCAAAATCAAAAGTTTTAATAGCATAATAATCCAAATCACTTGCGAGCAAGTGTCCTCAAAGAATAAGTTCGCTCAGTGTGCCAGAGCGAGATGTTACATACACCTCCTCTTGGTTTAAACTTCATCCCGAAGTTTCACAGTATAAATGCTGAAATAAAGTGTATCATAGTATCATATGTCTATCTATCAAACAAAAATGGAAAATGTTGGCCCATATCATATGCGTCATCCCAAGTCGCTGAGTGCGGACTATAATTGTCCCACTGGACCTTGACCTACTCTTTCGTTCGACGTCGTAGTTGTCAAATGCGATGATCCAAAATGTGGATTAGATCAGTAGTGAGCGCCCCCTCATCCGTCACTTGCAAGGAACTCATGTCAATAACATGTGTAGGATCACTAATATAATGTCTCAAAATAGATACATGAAAAACATAGTGCATACGCCTCAAATAATCAGGCAAGGCTAGTCGATAGCCCGTGGGCCCATTTCTCTCCACAATCTCGAAAGGTCCCATGAACCTAGGAGAGAGTGTAGCTCCCTTCCCAAACTTGATCAAACTTTTATGTGGTTTAACATGCAAGAAGACTCGATCACCGACCTCGTAACTATGGTCGACACGGTGCGCATCAGTAAAACTCTTCTGTAAATCCTTTGCTTCTTTAATCCTTTGTATTATTGTTTGCATTTTCTCTTCCATTTCTTGGATCACTTCTGGTCCCACTAGGACCCTATCCTCGATCTGATTCCAACTCAAAGGTGTCTGACATGGTCGCCCATAAAGAAACTCAAAAGGTGCCATTTTCATGGTGCTCTGGTAACTATTGTTGTAAGAGAACTCCACTAGCAGCAATAATTCTTCCCAATGCTTCTGTTGGTCCATCACGTACATGCGCAACATGTCCTCCAAGGTCTAGTTTGTTTTTTCGGTCTTCCCTTAATTCTTCGGGTGATACGCAGTACTTAAGTTAAGTTGGTTTCCCGAGGCCTCTTGGAAACTCATCCAAAATCATCCAGTAAATACTGATTCTTGATCAGATATAATCCTCTTAGGCATGCCATGTAGCCTCACAATCTCGCTGATGAAAACTCTAGCTATGTTAGGTGCCTGATACGTCTTGCACACCGGAATAAAGTGAGAACTCTTCGTCAGAGTGTCTACTACTATGAAAATAGAGTCATGTCTCCTTGCTGTCAGTGGAAATCCAACAATAAAATCCATCGAAATAACCTCCCATTTCGATTCCGGAATAGCATGTGGTTGTAGTAGTCCTGCTGGGTGTCTATGTCCAACCTTTACTTATTGACATTCTAGACATCTAGCCACATAGTTGACTATGTCAGCCTTCATTCCCTTCCAGAAGAATAAGGGTTTAAGGTCTTCCCTCATCTTTGTGACTCCTAGGTGAGCCATGAGAACTGCTCTATGAGCCTTACTCAAGATCAACATCCTCAACTCGTTGTTCGGTGGTACGTAGATCCAATTTTTAAACCTCAATAATCCATTGCTATCAAACAAAAATCCTTAAAATTGTGGTACCATCATTGTGTTTTATCCGATAAAACCCTTGACCTCTTTGTACCAGTCATCATTACATTGTAAAGTTAGAATCTTTTCACGTAGATTTGTCTGAAGAGGCAGCACTGAAAATATGCATGGTCTCTGACTCAATGCATCCTCCAATTGGTTCACTGTTCCTTTTATGTAAGTAATCTCAAAGTCACACTCTCTAAGAAATTCCGACCAACTCTGTTGTCGCACGTTCAGGCGTCTTTGCATAAATATGTGTTGTAGTCCATAATGGTCAGTCTTTAGTTCAAATTTTCATCCAACAATGTAGTGTCTCCAAACCTTCAAGGAATATACGATGGCTAACAACTCCAAATCATGCATCGCGTAGTTCTCCTCATGCCTTCTCAGTTTCCTTGATATGTAAGCGATCACTCATCCGTCTTGCATCAAGACCCTGCCTAAGCCTTCCTTGGATGCGTTAGTGCATACCAAGAAGTCTGTTTCCATGTCAAGGACCTTTAGTATTGGTGCTATTGTCAACAACTCCTTGAGCCTCCAAAATGCTCCTGTGCATTTCTCGGTCCCACCAAACTACTTGTTTTTCTTCTGCAATTCCGTGATCGGATTTGCTATCTTCGAAAATCCCTTGATGAACCGTCAATAGTATCTTGCTAAACCCATGAAGCTACACACTTCTAGGAAATTCGTCAGCACAGGCCATTCCATGATAGCCTCGACCTTAGCTGGATCCACGACGATGACTTCACCAGAGATGACATACCGTAAGTAGTGAATCTTTGATTGATAGAAAGATCAATTGGACAACTGCCCATAAAATTTGTGCTCTCATAGACACTGTAGTACCAAGTGCAAGTGTTCATCATGCTCCTCCATCGTCTGAGAGTAAATCAAAATATCATCGATGAATATTTGGACGAACTTGTCTAAGTACTCATGGAACATCCCGTTCATCAAACTCATAAATACCCCTGGGGCGTTTGTCAGTCCAAACGATAAAAAAATAAAATTGTAATGTCCAAAACTCATTTTAAAGGTGTTCTTAGGGATTTCATCCTCCTTGATCCATAAATGGTGATATCCTGATCGCAAATCGATCTTTTAGAACACCGTCGCGCCATTCATTTGATCGAACATATCATCAATTCTTGACAACAGATACTGATTCTTGATTGTGGCCTTGTTCAGTTGACGGTAGTCAATGCAGTGCCTCCACAACCCATCCTTTTTTTGTATGAAAATAATAGGCACAGCCCACAGAGAAATTCTTGGACGTATCAGTCCCAGGTCCAACAACTCCTTCAGTTTCATTTTCAACTCTTGTAACTCTGGGGTCGACATCCGATAAGGCATTCTTGCGATCGGTTTAGTCCCTTCTTTTAGGTCTATGGTAAACTCTAAATCCCTCTTCGGGGGCATCCTAGGTAACTCCTCTAGAAATACGTCCACAAACTCTCTCACCATCGGAAGGTGTTTAAACCTTCCGCTACTCCCTTCTTGTTTAATGCAAGGATCGCATAAAGCTTTCACCCCTTGCGCATGCTCTTCTGAAGTCACAAGGAAGAGATGAACCTCAGGTAAACTCCCTAGTTCTGGCCTACAATCACCTGTCTTTGTCCCTCGTCATTGACAAATTTCAACCATTTCATCTTACAGTTGAGTATCGCCTCATGCGATTCCAACCAGTCCATACCAATCACGACATCATAAGATCCTAAGATCATGACGTATAGGTTGGCCCTTGTGGAAAAATCTCCTAGGTTAAGGATACAACCCGTAACCTTTCCTCCAACCTTCTGTTTGGTTCCCGAAGCCATCTCTATGAAGCTAAACTCATCCTGTTCAACTGCCTTTACCTTAATCCTTTTTAGCGCTAAACCAGAAATGAAACTCTCAGTCACACCAGGATCTATCAAAATACTAAGGGTTTGGTCAGCAGTGGTACATGTCATCTCAAGAACAGTCGACTGGTGCTTTTCCTGGTGGTTATTCACCGCTTCATGAATCCGATGGGCCTTTCCCATATCTCCCATGGTAGTGGGTCCAGCTACGATCAATTCCTCTCCACAGGGCAGTCGCACTAGTAGTGTTTCTCCCCACATGTCCAACACCCCTTCTTTGGTCCAGTAGTCTTGGTACCCAAAGTAGAAGATGACGGCTCACCAGCTTGGAATCCTGGTCTATTCTACTGAACAGGCCTAAACTGTTGCTGCTGCGTTCAATGCTACTGCTGATGTAGTGGTCCCCGATAAGGTGTCCACTGTTGAGGCATCAGTCATCGAGGTGTAGTGAAAGTGGATCCCCTCTAGAATCCACAATATCCCAACGTATGTCTGTCTGGTGTCTAATGATGTTATGCTCTAGATGACACCTGCCCTAGTGGTCTCGCTGGAATCCTGGTCTGAACCCCACTGATAAGCTCCTCCTCTGCTATGAGGGCCTTCTGGATGACATCATTGAAGGTTTGAGGCATCAAAATCCTGACCTTTGCACATATGCAGCCATTAAGGCTGAACATGAACCTATTGACCTTAAGTTTCTCAGTGTTAAGGTGCAGAGCATACCGGAGCAACTCCATAAAATGGGCCTCATACTTAGGTACCGTATGACCTCCCCGTCGTAAGGTGTTGAACTCATTGAGCTAGCTCTCAATGAATTCCTCTGGAAGGTATCTCTCTCAGAACCATTCCTCGAATAGTTCCCATGACGTGTCTTCGACGACCATGTTCAGCTGTGGTAGGAGCATCTTCCACCATAGAAGAGCACTCCCCTTCAGTTGAAATACTGCCATGCAGACCTTCATGTTGGAGGTATAATCGTGAAGTGAAAAGCACATCACCATGTTCTCCAACCATGCCTCAACAGTTACGCCATCCGGGGCACCAAAGAACTCAGGAAATTTGACCTTCTTGATTTCACGGTGAATGCTACCAGTATCGATCGGAGCATGCGGCGGAACCTTAGCCGGTGCCGATGCCCTGGCCTCATCTCTGTCCAAATGATTGATCAGTGCCTCAGACATGCGTTGAAAAGATCTCATCATTTTGACTACATCACCAACTGCTATTTTCTCATGTCTGAGAACCTGCTCGTCTCCCTGGGGGTTAAACCCCTCGGGCATGGATGCTACTGGAGGCGTCGCACCTCCTCCCCTAGCACCATGTTGTCTGCCTCCACGACACACTCTAACCATGATTACCTACACACACACAAGTCAACTCGATCAGCAAGAGTATAATCAAATCATATCAACGAAATCCGTAGCGATCCCAAGTCGCGGGTTGAACCGGCTCTGATGCCATATGTAACAACCGTCCCATTCAATTACAACAACAAGCCTCACATAACAAGTGCAAATTTTTTTTTTTTTGTGTGTGTGTGTAGAAGGGTAGTAAATACATTATACTCAACGTCGCAACACGACGACAAACATGACGCATGCAAATCACGCAACAACAACATAACTACCTAAGAAGCACATCAAGCATCTGGAAGCAATGGATGACAATCAACCAACGAAAAAAATAAGAATGACTACCTGCCCTTCCTACCCTGCAATGGTTAGGACCTCTAGGACACATAAGCAATGCTCAAGCACAGGTTCCCATCAATTTTGACCATTTAAGGTCTCAAGGCTGGTGACTATTCCGAGGAACAAGGAGGTATCTACATCCCACCCGACAGAAGAATACCAAGCCTACTGAGATAAGGACAATCATCCTAACAACCTAACACACCCAAATTTAATTACGCAGATAACTAGAACCCTTCAGTGAACCAACCAAGTGCATCAAAAGTTTACAACCAAGTACAACATTAAAGTAATGAACAACAACACCCTCAACGGGAAGTGCAAGCCAAAACCAACTTCGCTGATATCTTGATCAATCGTTGAGTCAAGCTAGTCAATAATTACAGTCTATTTTAATCATCCATTACGAGCCCAACTTAGCATGTCTGAAATGCAAAATGACATTAAGATACAACCTAAATTAAGTGAAGCATTTGTTGTGACATAAAGTGTTAATACCTAAAACTTATTATATAACTCATTGAAAATAACTAAGGTGAATTCCTTAATCCATCAATTAAATTCATTACATCATTGCATCATGCTACCTTCCCTTCCTATAAAAAAATTCATTTAAAATAAAAAGGGATTTTATCCCTATTAACTATTAGGATTTTATGTTGTGTGCGATGTAGGCTTCTTAAATTATCAATATCATCTTCATTTATCAATATCCTCTTCCATCACCCCATCTTTTACAATTACACGCAAGTATCAATTTAATATTAAATAAAGATACGATTGTAGATAAATTTTAAATAGGATCATAATTATGTTGCAGAGTTGAGGTTTGAAATGACAATCCAATTTCTGTAAATTAAGCCTGATGTAAACTCAATCCTGCATAACATCATTCAATAAATTATATATAATGCATGGATTATGGATGTGTCAGTTAATTGTTAAGGTTGATTCTGATATTGATTAAATAATGCATGTTTACCCTCTACGCTGAGCCTTTATTTATTTACAATTCAAGGATACTAATCAACCTTTGGTTTATTTACACTTTTAAAAAGATACCGATCAATTGCATACCAATCGTGTCAATCCAAATAAAGGATGACAATGAATATCCTATTCTACAACCATTATTTTTCTACAACAGTATTCCAATTACAATGATTTCAACAGGGGTAATAATTACCTCATGCTCATTAAGGATTGTGGAGTCATTACATGTCTACCATTAAAATTTTGAATTGACAAATCCTGGAGCTACTGCAGTAAAAACAAATCACCATTATATGATTACTGGGCCAACTGTCACCTTGAATTATTATTTGTTGTGATAATGGTGAGGAATAGATGGCACACCTGTAATCTCAAACTCAGTTTAAATCTTTCCTTCATTACAACGATATCCAAGTTAGGTTATGGGTTTACCACACAGCCATAAAATTGTTACCAAACAAGCCAACACACAAACAACAGGGTGAATGCATGCAGGCACACACTTAGCCAGTAAGACGCAAGCAGGCATGTGTCATCGAAAACGCAGGCAGTAAACTCGTAATGACTCGGGCATGTACAAGGTAATCAAGCGCAGGTCTACACTACCAATCGTTGTCATTTAGATTTTAAATCATAGTCACAATCATAAAGGAGAAACACTGACAACCAGGTTACATCCTCTGTCCAAGGAGTGGGAATCCAAAATATAAATCGTTGTCATGAGTAAACCAAATTTCCATGGAATGCAAGCATACGCAGAGTCACGAATTCACCATAAATTTTTTTGAAAACACCAAAGGAATAGGCAGAACAAAAAAAAGGTTCGCACTGTGATGCTATCGCTAGCTAAAAGGGATAATCAATAAAAAGGGTTAATATGCAGAGTGAATTCGCTTTTAAAGGTGATGAAACAACTAAGCGAGATCGTCATTAGAAGGGATGACTATGCAGAGTGAAATCGCTTTTCTGAAGTTGAGCTTTTACCCCCAAAGCAATCCCAATAGTGGGAACAAACGCCCTTGGAAATGCATTCCATAGGGTAAGTTAGAAAATCAAAAAAATGTAGAGAGTCCAAGGTAATATCTCTATCCCAACACACCAGAAAATGCAGTCTAGAATAATTCGCAGGCAACCATTCAAATGGGCAAAAGCTCAAACAAAAATTCATCAATATTAATGTGCAGGGATAAAATCCACAGAGAAAAGAAAGGGAAACATTAAAACAATATGGATTTAAGTTGCGAAGGAGGTAATGCAACGAAGTACCAAATCATCCAACAATATATAAAAAAAATAGAGATAAACTTATCCAATGATTAAGAAACGCAGAGTTAAGAAACTTTGCCATCAATTAAAATTTCAAGGTTATTTAAAGGTATCAAGGAGCAAGTCGAACCTTCAACCAAGTGTTGATATTGAGAGGGGGGTGAATCAGTATCATGTACAATTTAAAACCTTTTCAACTTATACTTAAACCATTCAATTATATCCAATGAAAAATGAACAATAGTATAAGAGTTACACCAATACACCACAATACACCATGCACAATATATAAGAAATAATCAACAGTTATTGTTCAAGGGAAGTAATGCCTTCCAAAAGTAGCTACAACTTCCAAATGTAAAGGGAGGGATAAACCTCCAAGAGGAAGATACAATCCTCCAATATCAAGAGATATTTGAACTCTCCATCCTTTCCCCTTCCTTCCACCCAAGAATATATGAGATATAATAAAACTTTACATTAAATCACCACCATCAACCAATCATCACATAGAACCTGATAATGCTTTTTGAGACTTCTTCAATTTATGTAATTCTTCAATTCTTGGAGTACTCTGATCCTATAGATAATATTACTCAATGTATTCTCTGAAACTCCTCCAATTTTCACTCCTTGAATACTCCCCAAAAAGAGGTTATAGAAAGAATGGTAGACTTTATTCAATTCTGGTCTATTCAGAAGAACCAACTTGTACAACATTCCCTACACTCAATATTTAACATCCAATTCAGAAACACGCACACCACAAACTAAATTCTGTACTCTTTCCAATGGAATTGGTCCCACTTCATTTAGATTCTGTATGAAGAAGTTATGATTGTTTTACCTGGAACACCTATTTATTGACTAGCTTTAGGACTGGTCAAAAACCCTATCTTCCACAGAGTGTATCTCCATAATTATAGCGAATCAAGAGCTGAACTTGTTTTCAGGGGTACCTTGATATGTCTTCTCACTACCATAGTGATTTCACCATCTGAATCATTCTAGAAACAAATTTATAGAAAAAATGTTAAGATGACCTGAAAATAACATACCTTAGAACACATCACCAAAAGACTTCATCCTCCCTTGAAATCCGACCTTATTTTACTTCTTATTCCCTATGAAATTCAACTTGTATAAAATGAATGTATAATGATGTTTATTTATACCATTTATGTCACTTCCTTTTAACATTAGGGCCGACCTGACACTTTGTTATTTTGTAATTCTTTTCTTTA